>CM077034.1:213349412-213698924 GCA_039090855.1 Macrothele yani
TAGCATTCCACTTTGCTCACACCTGACACCACTGCAATCGACGCCAATGACGTTCAGGTGCTAATGGCAGAAACATAATGGCCGTAGAGAGTGCAGATTTGCATTTGCCCGAGCGTGTTCAAATGATTCTGGCGGAATCAGGGATAACTTGTACAGACGCCTACATGTCACTGAATATTAAACAAGGACATCGTTGCATCTTCGCGCTCGCTCTCACGATGCCACCACATTTCTCTCTGATGGGTTGTGTTTTTGGGCCGACAAGCAGCCGGTTCGTCTTGCCTAGGTGCCTTTTCGTGTCCATTGGTCCCAAACAGGATTGTCCCGTAATGTCCTACCTTTGGCCCAAATGGCGGCTAATTCAGGACGCCGGCCAACCTGCATCTCTCATCGTGGACCATACGTCCTCTTTCACCTTCTTCTGTCAGTTGCCCGTATGCACATCTAAGGCGGCTTCTTAGGCATGTGAATTGCTCAGGGGATATCACCGAACTCTTACCGCGCACTTCCACAAAGAATGTTGAGTCCCGTGCACGTCGCCTTATAAGCCCCAAGGACTGCGATTGTAGCGCCAGGTTTTGTCTCGCGGTCATGTGGAAACGCACGAAACTTTATTCTTATTTGCATGTCTGTCATCCCCGTACCTATTCGCCGAGTTTTCCGGGTTAATCGCATGGTTTTTTCATGGTCCGCGAATTTTTACGGCCATGAGTTTATTTCAGTTGCAGGAAACAAACATTATTGGCCCTTGCGAATTTCAAAGGAATGCCTATTTGCATATTGAGTGTTTTCTATCAGCCTGCTCTAGCACTGTATAGTTTCTTTACGATTTAGTGGTACCAACAGGCGTTAAAATTTTCTTAAAACTGAAAGCATATTTCGTTTAATGGTGTAAAGATCACAATATATGAGAATAATGCAAAGCTGCAGGAAGCGTATTTTTAAAAAAGTGAAATAACTCGTTTTGCTTGGAAAAAGTATCTGTAGAAAGTCATCTGACGTGCGTAAGCCAAAGACTTTCAGCTGACAAAATTGGGAATTGTACAAAATGATTTTCCGTAATACGAAAATAAACCTAAACTGACCAGAAATTAAAAAAAAATCTACATATTAAGGAGTAGAGAGAAACATGATTGCAAATCCACTCTGACTGCACATGAAGCTCACAAAACTTTCTGTTAAATTTCCTTGGGAGACACCAATGGTACATCTAGAAGACATACTGCCTGACAGAGAAAATGCTGTTACATCCACGAAGATCGTGCTAAACGCAGTCCCACGAAAATTGCAGGGTGAGTGAACACGTACAAGTTAAACGCAAATGATTGCATTTGCAAGCCAATCTGAACAAACAGTGAGTGGGATATTAGTATAAGCGGACAACCAGCCCGTCACACCATCACCGTCCAGACGCCGAGAAGACCGAAGAGAAGTGAGTGGTTCTGTTGTAATCCGTGTCTGGAAGACGAACAAAAGGTGCTGGTCAATACCGTTAAAACGTTTACCGTCGTACGAAACTTTCTGCTCGCAAACGAATAAACCGAGGTTCATGAAGACGTTTCATCGTACGCAAGGAGACTGACGAAGCAAGGATCCACCGGGTGGTCCTTGCTTCGTATTGCGAAAGAAACGCACATATGATGCCACAACCGTCAGGTCGCATTTGGAGACATTGATCTCAGGAATGATCTGCACAACGTCGTAGAGGGACCGGAGCACGGCCACGGACTTCCGAACCCATTGGCCTGATCGCCAGCATCCGAAGCGTCATTCCTCAGCAGGAAACAGAGGCTACAACGGGCGACATTTTTGCGGAGGTACTGCAGGAAAGCTGGGATGCTATGATATTGACGTAAAGATGATTATCGGGAGCCGATTAGATGCATCTGTTTAGCTGTTCATCAGTCCGTTGCGAAAGCTACCCTTTACAGCCAGCCATCGTCGCCATCGCTTGGCATGGTGTCGCTCCAGAGATGCGTGGGGTGCCGAATGGAGTTCAGTGTTTTGTTCAGCGCGCAAATCGCGTTTCTGCCGATAGTACGTATATTCGCCGTGTGAGAGTCTGGAGGCGACAGGGCCAGCGGGCACATCCCTGTCTCACTGTGGAGCGGCCACTACGGCTCCGCAACGTGGAGAATCATGGTGCGTGGGAAAGCATCAGCGCCAACATCCGCTCACCGATGGTCCCATCACGGACATATTGACGGCATGCTGCCATTACGTCTTACGAGGTGCTACGCCACCCGTTGTCATTACCGGTTCATCTGCAGGGCATCCCCAAACGTTACATTTTCCGGTGAATAAGATAGCGCCCGGCCGCATACCTCTCGGATTAGCTTGAAAGCTTTTTAGGTTCTCAGGTGTGCAGAAGAATACCCGTTTTCCTCGATTAACGTTATAAACGAGTACTGCATATTCAGAAAGTATATTTGTAGTATTTGGGTGACCTTAGCAAAATATTTTGTTTCGACTCAAAGTGACAAGTGGATTCAAAAAGTCTCACCTAATGGTTTTAATATCGTGACCAGCACAATGTGAGTTCGGTTTTTATGTTATTGTTTGGTGGTGTAATGTTGACATCCTAGATGTGATATTATTTTTACCAATGAAAAAGTTTTACCGCAAATAAGTTGTAGCATAAATTTTTATATTAATTACATATATGCTGGAATAGGTTGTATAACGAAGTAAATTTCTCCGTCATTTTTGGTCTACGCCGGGATTCGAACCCGAGGCCACTTGTTCCGGAATAAGCGGCCTCGGGTTCGAATCCCGGCGTTGACCAAAAATGACGGAGAAATTTACTTCGTTATAATTCGCTGTAAAAGCTAAATTTTAAATCATATCTGGTTATTGTTGTTCAGCAATCTAAAGAGCTTAGTCTTCCAAAATTTTCTTTGCTGTTATGCTGCCATTAGCAAGTTGAAAGTCCAATCCGAGAGACCTGTTTCTTCCCAGTTGGTGAAAGTTTCTTTTTTCGTGAATTATAATTTGTCCAGAGACATTGTCATTTTTTAATGTAAATTCACAATAAGTACTGAAAAAACGCACTTAAGACACTTATTTTGATTTCCTAGTAATGAATACTATTTTAACAGTATGTTTGTATGCTTAGAATTTGATTTGAAAGAATTTTATAGTTTTGCAATAAAGAGATTTTTGATTCACACGTGTGAAAAAGAGTAATTTCTTAAACTGAAGCTTAATCAAGTGTAATGTTGCCATTGTTTAACAGCAATATTAACTGTATGTCTCCTTCTTCAGTAACTCTTGCTGCTGCAAGTAAAAAGGATATTAAGTTAACTTAAAAAGTGTAATGTTTCTCGTACATTTAAAACCGTATTTGTAGAGTTTTCCTGTCATTTGAACTTTTTTTGAACTTCTCCTTGGATTGATCAAGAGTTTTCCTAGCATAAGGCTTCATCAGGTGTCAACGTAAAGGATAGGCTTCATCACCAATGAACGCAAAGGGGGCTTGGATATCAGTGCTTGTTAGAAAGTTATCTTCAGGGATGTTAAGCACACCATTTTTCATTCTGTCATACAAGACAGACTTTCTAAATGTTCCCCCATCACTTTGTTTTCCATAGGCTCCGACCTCAATAAAATAAATTTAGATGTCCATCACTGTCGGCCTGCAGAACTATTGGAAAGTAGCTTTTATAATTAAATAACATGGAGCTTGACCATTGAGGGCGATGTATTCGGATGTGCTTTACATCAATAGAACCTAGACAGTTAGAAAATCTCATTTCTTGTAAAACATATCAGCGACTTCTTTGAATTCTTCTTTAGTTGGTGGCTTCATATGCAGTAGTTGTAAAACTTCGTAAAGTCTGTTCAAAACTTGGTAAAGTCTGTAAGTAAAACACTGGTAAAGCTTGTTTGATAATAAGAGATATAGTCGTGATTCCTATAACAATAAAAGCGATGTGAACAGCCAGCTTCAGGGAAAATGCCCCATGGCAAGCATCGTATCTACATGCAAGAAGCGAGGTTCTGAGCGAGCATCAATGTGCCTGCAACAAGGCTGCAGCATAAACGTACACTTATTGAGTCTCCCTCAGCCTAGCCCGTCTAGCTGTTGTCGGTATTGCACACGGCGGTTACTTTAGATATCAGTTGGTGGTCACAATAATGTGACTCACAGTTAACATTCTCGCGGTGTAGTTGTGGGAAAAGCAAACCTATTCAAAGGCGAAATGCTAGAACACATACGGAGTAAAGGTAACGAGCTTCAACCTTTATTTGCATTTTTATATTAATTTTTTTATAAAAATATACCGAATGATACTCTTAAAAAATTCTATGTATTTCATACGAACTAAATATAACTCCCCCCCCCCGAAATATCCGTGAATTTATGTATTTCAAAATATATCAGTGACAACATGGAAGTGTGTAAAACGGAAATCAGATATCATGCAAAGTGGAAAATTGGGGAAAACCTTTCCGCTCAGGAAAATGTAAAAATACTTCCGAATAGCTAGGAGTAATATACCTCAGTTGCTTTGGGTAGAGCTTAATGGCCAAGAAGCTGGTTAGCAACAGAAATGTAAGTGTGCCACATATACCTTTTGCATTATATAAAATTAAAAGTTGATGCAAAAGGACTTCGTACACTGTGTTCAAGAGATTGTCATCCTCCTTAGAGAGCTCCGGGAGAAGGTATTTTCGTATAAACCCTCTGATGTTTCTGACGAGCACTATTTCTAAACAATTTCAGCATTCACACAGTAATGGTTATCCACAGAAGCACCACAAATTTAGAACAACCTTCAATTGAATCATTTTTCTGTATATCTTTCTGGTTTTTATGTTTTGATTTAAACATGATCTGATTTCCATGTATTGTGACTTCAAAAATTACAGATATGTCACTATCCTGCCTTCAGGAAAATTTACGCAAATTTGGTTCATCCACTGGGTCACTTTATATAAGGAAAGAAAGTGTATACAAATTTGTTTTATCCACCGTGTCACCTTATATATACACTGCGGGCCACCCAAAATGCAACACCAAGAAGGAAGCATCCGATTGGCTTGAAATTCACAGCATGCGTCGCACGCGAGAGGACATGCAAACGAGTAGCATTGCAGGGCATATGCAAATCATGTGCGCCCGGCACGCCACCGAGAAGCACTATAAGAAACGTGCACAAAAGTCATTGTTTAAGTAGTGGAAGTGTGTTGTGCTGCCGGACCTGTGGGTGGAAGCTTCCTGATGCCTCGTCGCAGAATACGACAGTCATACCAGCACGTTTCGGAGTTCAACAGAAGACGAATAGTGGCTTATCGCGACAGCGGTTTATCGTACCGAGCAATCGGTGCCCGTGTGAGACGACATCCAGCCACAGTGAGGAGAGTATGGATTCGGTGATTGTAGGAGGGACGCACGAGCCGACGTGAGCGATTGCCGCAGCCGCGGCACACGAAATAACGAGAGGACCGGCATGTTGTGCGGCGGACATTTACGGCTCGCACCGCCACATCACAAACATTAGAGCAGAAATTGGGGTATGTTGTGCAACAACCTCTGTCAGCACGTACCGTTTGACGTCGTCTGCAGGAGAGGGGACTCGTCGCACAGCGCCCATTTCTCTGATCACCATTGACGTTACACCACCGGTGAGTGCGGCGGCATTGGGCCGTTGAACGCCGCACCTGGACTACGGAATGGTACCACATTGTCTTCTCCGACGAATCCCGCTTCGGCCTGCAACACCACAATGGTCAACACCACGTTGATCCCATCCGTTCTATAGAAGACAATCAGCATCTATTAGTGTACGTGGTCTGCAAAGATGGATTCCTAACGAATTCAGTCCATATTGCCTTCCACACGTACGAGTTGACCAAGGTAATGTCAAGAAAACATTACCTAGATCATAACACTTACCTCGCAAGTTTGGGGTCTTCCAGCACTGATTGAACAGTGTTTGTTCTCCGAAGTTTCTGTCGTTATACGGCAACGTCCATCCGTTCGATCAAGCAGAAAACGTGATATTAGTATCAACAGGGCGCCCACACTGGAGATGGCTTAGAAATCATGGCATGTACCAGATTTAAGCACCGGGTCCACTCGGATCATAGGTCAGACATTAGAAACCATTCATTTTTCCAAGGACAGCAAATATTTCAGAATGGTATAATTTTCCCGTTTTCTGGGTTTCTGCGAAGTGACAGTAATTTCGTCGGATCTTTATCAAGTGCTCGTCAACCTTTTAACTAACATGAACTGAGTAACCTCTTAAGTGATCTGAACCTCTCAAAGGAGTCTTCAGAATTGCTGGACTCCAGGTTGAATGAAAATAATTTACTTCAATGTGGAACCAACATTACCTTTTATCACAGCAGAGAAAATGATTTCTTGCTCTTTTGTCTCTCAGGAAAACAACCTAGTGTTCTGCAATGATGTCAGTGGCCTTTTCAGGAAAATGGGTATATCATCATACATGCCAAATTAATGGCGCCTTTTCATTGATAAATCCAAGCGGGGTTTAAAATGTGTTCTTTTACACAACGACAGCAGATATGGCTCAATTCCAATTGGTCACTCAGTCAGTATGACAGGGACGTACGAGACAATCTGTCTACTCTTCGAAAACCAGAAGTATTAAGAACCTCAATGGATGATTTTTGTAAACCTAAAGATGAAGAACTTTCTCCTTGGGGAGCAAAGTGGCTATACAAAATATCCGTGTTTTGTATCTCTTTTGGACAGCAGAGTCAAACACGACCATTGGATAAGAAAAGTGTCTCTTCTCAGGTAGCTGGAGAACAAAATGCCTTTTAAGAAAATTTGGTAAGCAGAGACAAAATGTTTGATGCTTTTAGCCCAAAACCAACACCGTACCTGTGACAAATGCTCGATGAAGTCACATTCTCATGAGGGATGTAAATCATTGATTCAACATATTTAACATCTTTTCGCTCACGTGTCAGGGTAGTAAGTGTTAAGGTCTGGATTTTGGCGGTATACTCTATGAACCTCTGAATACGAAAATCCGTTTTTATAAGCAATAGCATCAGTACTTTTTGAAGTACTTCGTTACGTAAGGCTACAGAAAAGAAGTGGGTATGCTCGACGAGTTAGATAAGGTTAAACTTTATGCCTAAGGTCTCTGTTAAGAAGAACTTCAAAAATTATATACTATTGCTTATGAACACGGATTTTCGTATTCAGAAGTGCAGGTAAAAATAAAGCAGTTGTAGAAATAAGAAATTCTACTGAAAATCGAAGTGAAATAAAAGACACTCTTTCAAAATTTATTGCTTAGCTTAAGAAGTGAGCAAAAGCTCAATAAACGATTAAATGGAGTGCTGTCAAGCCTGATATCGGGCATAAAGCGATAACATAAGCTTAATATATTATGTTTCAATTAATTACTAAAATTCAATTTTTTTTGGAATTGTATGGTAGTTTCTTACTTTCAAATTGATATAATGCAAAAATAAAAAATATCAAGACCCATATTATTGGCAAGCAACCAATAAAAACATTTCTGTCATTCTCATTCACTTTGATTTCTTACAAAAGATGAAATTGAATGAGCTATTTATTGTTTTGGATTGCATTGATACAGGACTTTTATACGTACATTTGTAGTTTAACAATGAGAAAGTGCAATATCACCTGACTCACGTGAACGTAAATTCTCCTTTAATGGCGTATAAAAACATAAGGCTTCATCTGCGTGAGATTATCAGAGATTTACACTTACAGACAACTCTGAAACTTTCAAGAAATTTTCGTATTTTGCAACAGTCACTCCGTTCATGTGGAAGACAATATTTGGATCATGCTCACGTATTGTGGAGGGACATTATCGGTTGTTTCTTTACCGGGGTTATCTGTTATAGGTTTGTTTTTTACGGCCACATTTCAACCGATGTTTAGTGGGTTTACCGAATTTCACGCTAATCTGGTACCCACTTGCTACGTTTTTTCGTGAAATTCCGAACAGTGTCGATTTTGGGCTGCTGGAACATGCGGCCTTCCTGACTCCCACGGCTTGCCTCGATCAATTTCACGTTACTTTTGTCCTCGACCCATGCTAGCACTTGAAAGAATATATTCCTTTGCAAACCGACACACTCTATTTATCGTCCCAATTGGTTTGCTGCTGTCTTGTTGCTTTGCGCTTTTTCACAGGGGTACTGTTCGTAGTAATTTAAACTTTTAGTGTATTCACTTTCTATGCATTTTGCGGCAATACATCTTGAGAATGCCATTTACATTAAACAATGGTGATGTGAATACATGTAAAATCACCGGATTTTAAAGCGCATGGAATAGATGTTTAAAAAATGCTGACCTACTGAAAGATGCATTACTTTGCAAATTACTGGATCAAGAGCTACTAAGAATTTTGCTGAAAGTACATATATTCAATTTTACAAATGATAAACTGCAATTTACAAACTCGATTTCCACTTTTAGTGAATTATTGCCATAAGTAATGAAAAGGAAAAACTAGAAATGAAATATTTTGCTTGTACAAATCAAGAAGATATATCAAGACATTGAACATTTTAAGGAATTTTACGGGGCAAGGCTTTGTTCCTCGTTTCCTGTATGCCTATTCTAAAACAAAAGGCATTCTACAGCTTATAATCGTTTTGTGCTGATTTTATCCAGCAAAATTGTTCACAATGCAGTCATCGTTTTTTAAACTTTTAAGAAGTACTTACTTCATCTTGCCTTTTTAATATGTACCACCACAATGAAGCCTTACCGAGTTCCTTTTTCTTTTACTAGTAAACTGTCACTAGACCAAACAACATGCGAAATGAGTCAAAGACATTGAATCATTTCTGTGGTCCATTTCCCTGGCGTGGGACCAAAGGATATCCAAAGTAATTATATGGGTATCTATGTGTATACACCAAGCAGGTGTTTTAACAAATGCAACGCGGTCAATAACAGAAAATGTTGTTTTTAATTTATTAAAACTTTTAGTGTCTCATTTCTAAGGTATAACAAAAGATATGGTCAGCATTAGAATTCGTGGCACTCCGTTAGAATTCATTTAATGACGCCATCGCAACGTGTTCTTTGCAATAATTTATATCAATGTTTAGCGCATATGTAACATGTCAAAAATCTATACAACATAGATGATCGCGTTGATCACGAAATCAGGAGCATTAATTGCGTTCATTTTTGCAGTTAACTGAAACAAAACTGTTTTGTGGTGGATTGGACTGAACAGTGTGAGTCTTGCTTATCATCATCATTCATCATCTCGTTTTTTTTCCTAGCAGGACGTTTAATTCTTTTTTTGTCAAATTCTATTATTTTGCAAAAATCGAGTTCAGCTCTGTGCGTCCTTGAGTGCGGCGCCTGCCCCGGAGGCACAACTCGTAGCGGCCTATAACGCGCCCTGCTTTTTACTGGTTGTAACTTTTTTACAATGCGTTAATACAGTTTTCGTGTTTGTATGAATAAATAGGTACAACAAATAATTTGTAAAACAAGTGAAGCCAAATATTTGTTTCGGAATAAATGTAACGACGTTTTCCTGTGGTGGCTGCCATTTTTCAACGAATATTTTAAATATTTATGAGTGTTTTTGTTACTAAATGAAAACTATCACTAGACCAAACAACATGCGAAGTGGTTCAAAGAAGAACTTGAATCATTTTAAACACTTTATGACCATTTTGCAAATACATTTATGATTCCTTTAGAACCTAAGTTGTCTCTTCATAGTAAGCAAATAATTTATATTTCAATATAAACTGGTGCACAAAGCCTAAGGACGAGCCAGATTTTGACCACTAGCTTCGCTCAGTGTGGCCTGGATATGTTAAATTTAAACCATAGGAACCCCATTAATTGCCGAATTGATAACTGACACAATCGCAGATGCTAAAGATCATAATGGAACTTTATTCAGAATGGATACAAAGAGCATAGGATTGCACGACAGAAATGCATGGCCGCCAAAGACGTTACGAAGGGAAGAGGAGTCCATGACCATTTCTAACGTCGATGTATGGTCCGCACGGCGTGTTCATCCTTCGTCGCACTAGGTTGTTAATGTGATTTTGCGATAACATTGCCCAATTTTCATGCAGCACCGACTTCAGCATTTGGAAACTTTACGGTTAGTGTTGGACGTGCAACAACGAGACAACCCAGATTGTCCCAAACGTATTTTATGGGATTCAGTTTGGGGAACGTGCTGGCTAATCCATCAGCTGAGTTTCTTTAATTTCCAACCCCCAACTAACAGCCCACGCACTATGTGGGGCTGCGTCACCATCCATTAACAAGGATTGTGGGCCAATGTTACCTCGAAAGAGACGAAAGGATCACCTAATTAGAGAAGCGTCACAAAACAATAGTTACGGTACCTCCTTCAATGATCAAAAGCTCCGCACATCCATCGATCAAATTGCCCGCCATACTGAAAACTGCAGCTTCCGTATCTACCTGCTTCAGTTATGTTTTCGGGGCGAGACATAGTGCGTAAGGTAAGCCAGGTTGGCAAACGGCCAGAAGCGCTAGAGAGACTAAATTTACTCGGATCAGTGCAGCGTGCTGGTTGTTGGCCAAACAATCCATCCTTGTATGTTATGTTGACAAGTGTAAACGTTGTTTCGTGTGAGCAGTTGTTAATGGAGAATAGCGTACTGATCTTTCAACAAAAAGTCTATCCTTGTATGTCACTCTCGACAAATGTAAACCTTATCTCGGGTGAGAGGTGTTAATGGAGTACAACTTACTGGTCGTTGGCCAAACAATTCTTCCTTTTGTTGTCATCTGGTCACTATAAACCCTGACATTTTGCGTCCTGTGCTCATGTTCAGCGTTTTGTAGAGTTCCTTGCTGCATGCTGTCGATCCGTCTTGGCCTGTAATAGCAGACACCGGTCCTCAATGTGATACTTTTTGATAAACGACACACTTCTCTTTCGCACAACTGTACCTGTAATCCTTAAGGTCAATCACACGCGTATTTTAATGCAAAGTATTTCAGCAAGCTATATCTACGGAAGAATATGTGGTATATTAAAACAGGTGCAGACAAGAGCAGTAAAAAAAATAGACAAGAACAGTATAATAGACAAGAGCAGTACAAAATATGAATAAGCCCGGAATCGTATGTGCTATTCCGTACACACCATGGCTTAGAACTCCCCTTTTTCAAGAAGATTAGCATTATTTCAACAAAATATGTTGATTCAATTTTGGCCAATAGTAAGAAAACGACATGGTAGAGTGCACGGGGAGCTATATCATTACCCTGAGCGATGAGGATAGAACAGTAAAATTCTATGTAAAAAAGACCAAGCTATCAATGAGAACCAGAATTAAAGAGCGTGGTAGAAACGTAAAATCTAGAAAGCTTGCTACTGCTCTTGCTAAAGACGTCTTATTCGAAGCAACCGTACCTATTTGGCAAGAGGCGAAATGTATATATAAGAACAACACTCAAAAATAAGGTGGTATGGATGAATCTATCGAGATCCTGACGAGTCCTAAAGTCTGCAACGAGAATATATCATACGAGTTGTCATACGTAATGGCGGATGTTCAGATACATTATGTGTAGTTTAATATTTCATTGCTTTGGAAAATAGCAATCCATGAGCCACGGGAGATACCTAAAATGCGATGGCGGGCGCTGAATGTTTTCAAAAACTGTAAACACGTCAATAAATTTTGTTGTGTTTATTCGACATTTTATGTAAACTATATAGTTTTAAACCTTGAGAAAGCCGCCCGGTAGATGTGAAAAAGCTCGGTATCGTATGCATATTATTTACCCAAATAAATTTACAGATCAAAGTTGCTAGTTTACGAAATCTATCCGTAAATTATGAACGTCCTCTGAAAACAGTTGCAGTTTTCCTTTCTAAATAAAATATGTCGATCAATGACAACGATTTCTTTTTAGTTTCGAAGCCCCTGATTTTGAAATGTTTTATTGGGCTTAGTGGAAATCTTTTAATTAGCTCCTTTATTTCCTCGGTATTTAATGCTTTATTTTAAAATAATTTTTATTTCTCTTTTTCCGCTGGTCACATTTAGTCACTGTGATCATTGTTTGCATTAAATCATTTTTTCTATTCGCTATTTGAAGAAGGACAGGATATCGCATTTTTAGCACGTCTTTTATAAAAAAAAATCGTGCTTATGTTACCAGTTTGGCCGTCCGTCCGTCCGCCTGTACCCACGATATCTCTGCAACTATTAGTCCGATTTGAAAAATTATTTTTGCATTGAGAAGCTTGAGGTATGCGAATGATGATCCTTTATTTCGTTTCTTTTTTATGATGTACAATTTCGCCGCTAGAGGTCGTAAATGCAGATGAATTCGAATTTAAAAATACGTTTTATTCCGCGTTTCTAAGAATCCGATTGAAAACATTCTTGTATCTTTCGATTCTATTTATGTCGAAGATTATTTCAGATATAGTTACTTTTTCAAATTACGCATTGATTTTCCGCTAGGGGACGTAAAAGTAAATTACATTTTCCCCCCGTAACTGCTCTTCTAAAACTCCGATTTGAAACATTTTTTCTTCAGCGGATACACCTCCTAATGGACAATCGTTTGCACAAAATTTCAAATTTTGGCAAATAATATTTTAGCCAGCAGGGGGCCTAAGCGTTAATTCTTGCTTCTCATGTATTTGCCATAAAATTTGAGCTTCTAAAATATCGATTGAAAAAATTCATTCGTTGACTGATGCCACTCACTACGATAAACATTTTTCGAATATTTCTTCTTAAAATATTCCACAGTTTCTCCGCCAGGGCGGAGATGTATATCTAATTTTTGTCAATATCTCTACTTCTGGGAGTCTGATTTGAAAACTTCCTTCTTTGCTGGATAGTGTTTCCAGTGTGATATGTGTTACATATATTTTTTAAAATTTCAAGTAATTCATAGACTTTCCGCTAGAGAGCGTAGTGGTAAATTTCTGTTTCCCCCTACATCGCTGTTTCTAAATCTCCAATTTGAAAACTTCTTTCTGCACCGGATACAGCTCCTGATGGGAAATCGTTTGCTTACAATTTCTAAGTTTTGTAAAAAATGGTTTGGGCCACCAGGGTGCGCAAATCTTAATATCCGCTTCTAATGTATTTGCAGCAAAATGTGAGCTGCTAAAATCTTGATTGAAAGAAAAGTCATTTGTTGACCGATACTACACATGTCGGCAAACCTTTAGGAACATTATCTTCTTCAAATAATTCATGGTTTTTACGCTAGGGGAGGGGGGATGCATAACTGTTTTTGTCAATACCTCTGCTTTTAGGAGTCCGGTTTGAAGAAATCCTTCTTTGATGGACAGTGCTTCCGATGCGAAATGTTTTTCCTATAAATTAAAAATTTTCAAGTAAATCATACCATTTCCGCTAGGGGGCACAAAGGTAAATTTCGTTTTCTTCGTTGTTTCTGCTTCTAAAACTCCGATCTGAAAAATTATTCCTGTATCGCATACAAGACTTGACGGAAAATATTTTTAACGTAATGTCTATTGTTTGATAAAGAATGGTTTGGCCACCAGTGGGAATAATTGTTCATTTCTGCTTCTGATGTATTTGTAGCAAAATCTGGGCTCCTGAAAACTCGACTAAATTTTTTTCTTGGACCTATAACGCTCATAGGAAAAACTTTTCAGAAAACTTTCTTCCTGAAAGAATGCATGGTTTTCCCACCAGGGGACGTAAAGTCATCACTTATTTTCGTCGATATCTCTGTTTCTAAGAATCCCATTTGAAAAAATATTTCTGTGTTGGAAAGCGTTTCCGGTTCGAAACGTTTCTCATATAAATTCGTGTAGTTCTTAACGCACAAATTTGCAACCAGAGGGCGTAAGCTCACGATTCCGTTTACACCAATATCTGAGGAATTAAAAACCCGATTGAAAAACTTCTTTCTTCCGTCAGATACTATTGTTTTCCATACCGGTTCCATTGAATTTTAATTGCTTTGATAACTTTAATTTGCGTCAGAACGTGTTCAAAAGACGTGCTTATTACACCCGAAGATCGGTGTCATCTTTCTTGTTTTATATTAAAATTAGTTTTCATTTCTGGAAATTTCGCCAATTACTGCTAAATGTTCTGATCAGAAGATCGTTCAACATATATATATATATATATATATATATATATATATATATATACACACTGAAGTGCCAAAAAAACTGGTACACCAGTATAATACTTGGTAGTTCCCCCACAGGATCGCAGGACTGCAGAAATACGATGCGGCATGGACTCCACTAACTTCTGGAAATATGCTGTAGGCAATTCGCTCCATACTTCCTGCAGAGCGTTCCACAATTTGGGTGTATTCCTAGGTCTCGGATTCCTGTGTTCGATAGCTCGTTGCATGACATCCCAAATGTGTTATATCACGTTCAGATCTGGGGACTTGGGTGTGAATGGCAACAACCCAAACTTTGTTGAATGCTCCTCTAACCATAATGTGGCGTCCCGACACTTGTGTGGAGGTGCATTGTCCTGTTGGAACAGGCCCAACCCATCAGCATGAATACAAGGCATGAACGGGTGCACCTCGTCAGAAATGATCAGCACATAGCGTTGGCCGGCTTATAATATTGGTGGTTGTGTATTACATTGAATGAACAGAGGCGTTTGACTTGGTTTCCGATAAAATAAAAGGCCCCCTCAAAGGGAAACAAAGATGTCTAGTAAATAATATATGCTAATTCGAGGTTTGAAATCTAAAAGATTCTCTTACATTTACGCGCCTACCCGTAGTCCCCAACAGATCGGGCATTTCGATTCACTTCTCTAGTCACTGTTGAGTTCCCAACTACAATGGTGATCAAATTTTAGAGTCAAACACACAGAGGCCTTTTTTCGCCGTAACTTCGGTCTCAGTAAATACAAAATATAAATATTCTTCAGAACACTTTCTTGATTTTAATTTGGGGACCACGTTTTTCTGTGCATTTGTGCATGCTTCACAATCGTCAGATGCCCGCTTACGCCCAATTAAATATATCCATGTTTCTGGTGGTATAAATCCTATCAGACTCAGTACGCAGAGATAAATGCGATTATAAACACCTCTTCAATAGTCATTTAAAAAAATAAATTTGCTAACTCATCTTTCTTCAAGCGTAGGTCGTGAGACACACGTTAAAACGAAAAAAAACAACAACCACTTAATGATAAAAAAATGTAGTTACACATTTCTCACAATTATTTTTGTATTTCATATTTGCGGTTCAAATCTTGTAGTTTGTACATGGTTTCATAAAAATCTCACATAAAACACCCCACACACAGGAATAATCTTAGCGAACCAACTTCGTCTTTCTGTCTCTTCTCTTCTGGTCCTAATATTTCATGGGACACTTCTCACGGGTTTCTGGTGACCTGACCGGATCTGTTATATCATCGCAATCATTTATATATTTTTTCGGAGCTGAACTTTTCCTGTTCCCCCAACAGTTTCTAAATTCGAAAAATTGTTTGCTTTTACACAGTGTTCCAGAATTATTGTGGATAGTACAACATTGAGTATCAATATCGATACTTCTGAGTGTTGTGGCGGCACGTTGTCATGTCTAGACGTATTTATACTCCTAGAAATATTTTCAGAACATTCGGGACTTCTTCTGACGAGGTCGCGGCAGTGCACGATACGGTAGGCGGGTGATGACGATCAGAAATTTGTAACGATGCATATTTTACGACGCGGACGACGATCTATGCATACAATACATTTGAACTGATATTTGAAACAGATCAATACTAAAGAAGTTGTTTAATGTAAAAATTATACTGCAACTACCGAAGTACAGAGTTCAGATAGCTAACTATCCCAAGTAACAAAGGGCAGCGCATTGATAAAAGCATTGGAAGGGGGGCGTAATAAAAATTGATGTGGAATAACGGGCGACAAATTCGAATGAGTTGAGAAACACTACCTTAAGAAGTGATGACGCGGACAAAACGATTATTGCTTGGGCCTATTGAAAGGCGACTAGCTAAATTTCTGCATATTAATATATATCCAAATAAAATAAAACATTTTTATATATATATATATCTTATTTTAAATATAAAAGAGTTCCAACTTTTGTTTAATGTTTTCGGTATATGACAGTTCTCTTTATAATAAAGAATAGAGAAAGAGCGTTTAAAAGATATACTGCAACTCTGTATCAAAAATAGACATCATTTCCAACTATTTTTAACTCAAAGCATAGAGTATAATCATATAGAAAATTATATGCCAAACGTAACAGATGAAAAGTTGCAAAAAATTCAGAACATTTTTGAACTGTTTGTGGAGAGTAAAATTATCAGCATATAATTCCTTTTTACACAGTCAGATAATATCATTTTCAGAATTCATTAAATCCAATTCTTAGGGTTAGATTTGTGTAAATGAAAAGGGTTAGTTTATTTAAATACACCAGACATAATAAAACACTTCTGTAGTCATTGAATAACTTATTCTTTTAATAAAACCATTGCAGAGAAAATAGTAAAAAAGAGAGACAAATTAATGTGGAGTACGATTAAGCTGTTCTCAGATTCGTTTGTACAGCTCCGCTTTGTTTACAGAACACTGATGACTCCTAGCATGAAAGAGCAAAGCAATTAGTTCATCAGAAATATAAACTTGAATATAAACATAACTAGGCTCATAAATAGCCGCACGGCTGTTGATTCGCTAGCACTTTCGTTTATAAGGAAGCTATCTAAGTCTAATGAAATTATCCGTTATCATCAACAACTCGATTGCTAGATAAATATTGATTTCAGCCGCCAAGCAGCCAGCTCTCGATCGGGTCTCTGTGAAATACAAGCACATAAAGAGTTAGTGGATCCCTTAGATTTTTATAACTTACAGGGATATTTTTTCGATTTAATACAGGTCATATATTAGAATTTCGGCATTCGAGAAGTGTCGTTCCACAG
Source organism: Macrothele yani (assembly GCA_039090855.1). Lineage (NCBI taxonomy): Eukaryota > Metazoa > Arthropoda > Arachnida > Araneae > Macrothelidae > Macrothele > Macrothele yani. Next base: position 213,366,339 of record CM077034.1, read on the forward strand.
AAACTAAAATGCGTATGCCAGGTTCTCATTTGATTTACAGTGAATTCAAACTGTACAGTAGAAGACATTTTTATAATACAGCCATCCACTGTAGTACACCTTCCGTAAATTAAAGGCAAAAAAACCAGTGCATAAAGATTTTCTCATTCCATCGAAGCTTCTTTTTATATGTATGCACTCATCAGCTAAAAGAGTAGTTGCATCCAGAAGAACGTATTGGATTGCAGTGATATTCGGGAGGAAGGCTAAAGTTACGAGGAACAATAAATGATTAAACAATAAGACAGATATGGGCAATATTTATTGAGTTACATGCCAATAAGTAGTGTCTCTTATTATGGGCCGGGCCGCTATGTTTACACAAACAGCATATCAGACGTCACGGCATGGAGTTGTACAGGTTCCTAATTTTTTCCTGTGCTAAGCCATCTCATGGAGCTTAAGACTTCTCACTCAGTTCCTGCAGATTATGCGGTAGGGGTGAAGCGTGGATAGCGCGTCCAATAGCATCCTATACATGTTCAATCGGCGATAGGTCTAGCGATGTGGCTGGGCATGGCAGAGTGTCAGTGGCTTGAAGACAAACCCTCGAGACAGCAGCAGTATGTGGATGAGCGTTTGCTGTCAAAGTGACTGTAATGAACACCAAAAGAGATCTGGCATCGTAGGCAATTACACACTACACTATTACACCAGGCCTTCTGAACGTGTGATGCTCGACAACAAAACCGTTCATCTTGGTGCCGGTAACGGTGCTTCCACACACGGATTTGTTGGTCGTCTCCTGCAAGACAAAGCTGGACTCCTCACTGAAGATCACTCGCTGCCATTCTGCGTGGCTCCATGACAGTCTGGCACGACACCATATCAGTCTTTGGCGACGATACAATACTGTTAAGGCAGGCGTCTTATCGGTCTGCCTTCGTGTAGTCGTACGTAGTGCAGACTACACGAAGGCAATGGTGCTGGAAGTAAGCAGACGATGAATAAAGGGCACCAGTGCTCGCAGAATATCTACAAACATGGCTGTTCTGTCACTCCGCGCATGTCGGACAACCCTTCCGTCCGCACTCTCCGTGGTTCGTAAGTCTCCCAGACCCTTCCTATTGCTGCTGCGTGCCTTGTTCTATCCCCTGCCACACACCGCGTGCTGTGGTGGTACCCGCACGATCGGTATGATGCGCAATACGGCGATAAGACCATCCCGCTTCCCGGAACCCAACGACGGGGCCCCTCAAGAACTCCGCCAACAGCTCGATTTGTTCCGAACTTTTATCTGAGGCACGTTTCACTTACAAAGGATGCGACCACCACAAAACCACCAGTCATATTTGCAAGCAAGCGCAACGGGATGACCTTATGTAGCGAGTCAGGCACAGCGCTACGACCCTACCTTACTTGCGTCGCATGTGAGGCCGATCGTGATACTTAAATCATTTGCATGTCTCACGATGTCAAACTACCTACCAATCTTCTTTCCTGTCGGTTGATTCTTTCGGGGTGCAACTATTTTTTTGTCGATGAATATATATTTGCATTACAGTAATAACGGGGATAATATTCCTAAAATATCGGAAATTGTTCACTATGAATATATGACACAATAGCATTAACTTTTAATTTGTTTACCTTCGTAATTGAAATCGCCAGACACAATTGCAGTTTTTGTTTTTGCCGCAGCATTCTTCTTGGAATCACATGGTATTATGTATTTGCCAATCCTCACTTGATAAAATAAATGAAAATTTTCACTTTCTGTTAGGGTAAGTATCAAAGAAGCGTTTCGTCCCCCTAAATATTTTTAACACTACGCAAAAATAAACAAAAGCTTCTTTTGATGGTCCATCAACAATCACCTTAAGCAGAAGTCAAATATGAATTTCGTTAAAACTTGTGAATTTCCAAATAAATGCTTTTACACGAACCTTATTTTTAATAAATTTTGCTATTTGTGGCTTCATATTAATTTACCGTTCCTGGTGTCGTTCACCAGTTTTTCTGTGTGCGTTTGTATGCTGGGTTGTGGGAATAACGGGCGTTTCTTTTTCAGATGAACCTCCCAGCCCGCCTACTCAACCTCGCAGGCGGCATCACAATTATTCAAGACATTCGTACCGAGTCTTCTTCAATAAGAAGTTATTTTCTGCAGGATGATTCCTCTGCCTTTTCCGGGGTTGGGGATTCCCGCTAGCGTATAGTAAAACCTGATCTCTCTTGGTCTTAAGTTTCCCTCGCTCAAAACTGGTTACGCGGACATTTTCTGTTAAGGTTTTCCCACTTCATTTTGAGACATCGTGGGCTCACTCCTAAATTTTCTGTTCGTTGTGCAAAGAGCTCTATTCTAGTGCAGTCTTGGTCCGCTAACATAAATTTTGTACTTTTATGGGGATGAGAGTGCGCGTTTTATTTTAATGTGTTAAGGATTTCTTACATATTTTATTTTTGTTTATATTGTAAAGCCCAATTCTTCGTTCTATCATTTATATGTTTTAGCATTTCACAGGAAATAAAATATATATATATAAAAACAGATACGTTCAGGTCAATGGCCTGCTGAACTTTGTGCGAAGACAACGCTTGCATCGCCGTAAAGACGGTCATGATTGGCACACAGCAGCAGCTGACACTAAATACCATTTCGTTACAGTCAACAGAATATATTACCATATAAGTGCGGAAAGCCTCCTAACACTAGTGCTGTTTATATGATAATGCATTTCAGGTAAAATCAGTTAAGACTTCTTTTCACCTTTGCCCATAAATACTAAGGAAGATCGAAAAGTAACGCACATCAGTTTTTTACTCTTTGAAGGTTGCTAGTAGCAGGTTACAGCTTGGCAGACAATGAGTTTGAATATCACGCTACAGACAGGTTTGTTTTGAATCAGGTCTCGCCGTGGTGGAAGACGGTGTGAATGAAGGCATAAAGATGTCGCGTTTGTTTGCGTCGACTGCGAATGAAGAGCAACGCCGTGTAGTCCGATTTTTGAGGGCAAAACGGAAAACACCGGCGGAAATTCAAAAGGAAATGATCGAAGTGTATGGTGGGGATTGCCTGGACCGCAAAAACACCTACAGATGGTGCAGTTTCTTTGCAGAGGGCCGTGGCAACCTTGCTGATTCGCCACGTTCCGGTCGACTTCTAACCGCGCCATGACATGCCACTCTGAGCGGCGTTGCCCATATAGCGTAGCACGATATTCTGCATGACAAATGGCAACTTTGGCAAGTTCGGAACGCGATGAGTGCCCAAGAACTTGACAGACGAACAGAAGTTGACAAAGAATAATGCCATGGTTAAACCTTACTTGGTGCCTTACGCAGAAAACGAACATGTATTTCTGCAGGTGTGGTGACGGGCGATATGTCCTCGGCGTACCACTACATTCCCAAAACAAAGAAAGCCAGTATGGTGTGCACCCATTCAGAGTCCCCGCGCTAAAGCAATTCAGAATAACCCAATCTAAACAAAATGTCCTCATGCCCGTGCTCTGGGACATGCATGGCGTTCTACTGGTGCAATTTCATCCAACGGGGACCACTGTGAAAGCCAAAAGCTACGCTAACTCATTGACAAAGTAGCACTGTGTCCTTCGTGACCAAAGACCCATCAGAGACGCTGCCATTGTCAGACTGCTTTCTCGACAACGCTCGCCCATGTGTTGCACAACACGTTCGTAACATAAATGCACAATTTGTCTGGCAGGTGCTCCATTACCCACCGTATGGTCCGGATCTGCAAGCGCCATCGGATTTTCATCTCTTTGGTCCGTTGAAAAGATTCCTTGGTGTCCAACGCTTCGATTCGGCTGACTAAGTCAAATCGGTTGTCCACAGGTGGCCGTACACCCAGGAAACGGATTTTATGAATAAGATATACTAAAACTGGTAATACGCTGAGATAACTGTCTCGAGCGTTTCGGTTCTTATGTCGAAAACTCGGTATAAAATGTAGTTTCTATTCACATATGTTTCATTTAGCATGTCTGTTAAATGGTTGCCAAAAATAATAGTGTGCATTACTTTTCGATGCACCCGCTGACATTACCCACTCTCTGTGTCGCAATGGGACAACCAGATCTTTTTTAAAGGAGCAAATTGGGAAATTCTTTTAGAGGGAAAAACTTATCGAACAACAGTAATACTCATCGTTTGGGGTCGGACACCAGTTTAATGTTATCACGCTAGCAATAAGCTTCCCGAATCTAATGTGTAATCTCTTCGAGCAATAAGCTTCCCGAATCCAATGTCTCATCTCTTCTTATCAGTTAAGGGAAAGGTATAACTGTAACGAATATATTTTAATGAGCCAAGAGATATCTTTATCATTCCCTGGAATAAAATTGCTGGCTAATTCTTTCGTTTTGCAAATATTATGAACTATTTCCTGTCATTTTGAGAAAATGGTTTTCGGACGACTATTTTTTCAACTTACCGCAAAACATAAGATTTCTATCCGAAATAACTACTGGGACGAATTCGCACACCTTAAAAAGTTTACATATATTTGATTATTTATTAATGATTTTTGGAGAGAAAGCACCACTTTTTGGTTATATGTCTTTGAAAGGCAGATACTATACACTGCAAAAACATTGCTGTAGATTTTACGATTTTAAACTGTTTTCCAGGGTGCCAACACAAAACCGTAAATTCTACATATTTATGCCGTGTTGCAGCAAAGCTATAGCTTTGCTCCAACACAATCAACACATTCGTTAAAGCCAAAGTTTTGTGTTTTCGTGATTATTTGGACTGTGACTCGCTCCAGCCAAATTCTGTGCTGTTTTCTTCATTAAATGCGGTTTTCTTCATTAAAGCTATAGCTTTGCTCCAACACGGCATAAAACTGTAGATTTTACGGTTTTGTGTTGGCACCCTGGAAAACGGTTTAAAACCGTAAAATCTACATTTTTTTTTACAGTGTAATAACTAAGTTGTGATACATATATATACGAAGTTGAAACTATATATACTAAGTTGCTTACTTATAGAAGTTAGGTATAATTTTTGATCTTCTAGTTCATAAAGTTTAGTTTCTTTTAAATGTTGTAACCTCCAAATTCTAAATGTGCCTCCTTTGACCTCGTGCAGTCATTTGAGAAGAGGTAAGTTCTTAGAGATGTTATCTGTGGAATACAAATTACAACAAGCTCACAAGGAACTGGTACTCTACAGGAATCTTCATGCCTTGGACAATAGAATGGTGGTAAAGGTACGTTACGATGAACAAAGGGCTTTGTGTTACTCTGCAACATAACACTAGCCGATAGGTGGCGCTTCCGCTGCTTCGCCGCCGAAGCTGCTAACTACGTTACGTCACCACCGTTTGCTCCGTGCGTGCAGTCCGTTCGCTTAATTGTGTTTAGATGTCCCTTGCTTGGGTTGCCTTTGATTGTGTAAGTGCTGCTTCGTGTTTCTTCTGTTCTTTCTGCGTGCGTTTTTACCACTTGAATTTCGAAGCGCTTTTTTGAAGAAGTTTCCCAGGATGAGGAGACTTGTGTTTCGTGGTGAACGATGCTCAATGAGTGGATCCTAGTAATCAATCCAACCAGTACAGCATATTCAGAAGGTCGTTCAATGACTCTCAGAGTCGATAGGTCTAACGGTTGTGGACACTTTGGGTGTCAGAGGAATCATTTTTCAGGGAAATCTAAGCAGTGTTCCCGTGCACTTGAGACATGGGGTACCTGAAACCTTGGTATCTTCAAACGTAATACCAAGCGATTGAGGGTCGAAATCTGCCCTGAGAATGACAGATATGCGAGCACATTGCTTCCGCTCATACGCAAACATGACTAACCACGAATTACTGTCATGGCATGCCAGTAAGCTGCATATAATAACCTCTGAAGCTGCGGATACGAATATCTCAAAGTTAACCACACGCTGAACTTCGCGGATCCTGGTAGTGGGTCTCGTACCCAAAGTGTTGAGAGCAATTGACGACCCCTTAAACGCGAACTTAGTTGTGGAACTCGCAAACGTCATTTGCCAGACCATGTCCTGGTATATTTATTCCGACGGAACTGTCGTCTTTCTTCGGAACATTGCTTTGAAGTCCTGATTCGGATCATAGAACAGTTATTTCCTTGACGTAATTAGTTTATCAATTACATGCTGGAAAGATATTTTCTAATTCTACACGAAACACGTCTATACCGTCACTGCAAATGCTTCAGAATGCGAACAAAATCATCATTTACGAAACGCCCTTTTAGGGCCAGCGAAAATACCACGGAAACATTCGTCTCCTGAATACACCGCACGCTATGTTTCTCATGCACCCACTAGAAGGCAGCACTATATCATTCGGTTTACGTCTATATTATCGGTGTTTCAGCGTTGCTCTGCTTCAGCAGACGACGCAGGCTAGGCATGGAAGTGAATGCGAAGAAAGTATATGCATTGAGTAGCCACTTTATTATGACCACCCCTCAGTACTTCGTTGGGCCACCTTTTTTCTTTAATACTGCGTCGATTTTTCATGGCATGGACTCCAAGAGATTTTGATACGTTTTTTGTGGGATCTGAGACCATGCTTGAGGAATAGCACTTTCCAGGAGTGTGAGATTGCAGCGTTGTGAATCCAGTTGTCTGATGGCTCGCTCAACTTCATCCCACAAAATCTCAGTGGGGTTGAGATCTGGAGATTGTTGGGACCACCTAAGTAAAATACACTCACCGGCATGTTCCTGAAACCAATCCTGTACAATACGAACAATATGGCAGGACACATTATCTTGTTGAAAGTAGCTATCGCCATTGAGATAAACTATCCGCATGACAGGATGCAATTTGTCAGCAACGATGTTTTAACATGATTTGCCTGTCAGAGGTTGATCAGCACGAATTAAAGGGCCCAAAGCATGCCAGGGAAACATTCCCCAAACCATAACGTAGCTTCCACCAGCTTGAAGGGTTATAACAATGCATTTGTGGTCCATGCTTTCGTGCTGTTTCCGCCCAATTCTCACTCGGCCATCGGCATGGTGCAACTGAAAACGTGATTCATCGAACCACATAATTTGTTTCCAATTATCGACTGCCCAATCCTTGTGCTTCTGTGCGAACTGGAGACGTATTATCTTGTTAACTGCGAACAGCAAAGTGTTCGAACAGGCTTTCGGCTGCCTTATCTCATCCGATGCAGTTTACGGCGAACAGTGCGTACAGAGATCATTTGAGGGGATCCTGGATTAGGATGGTCTGTAATTTGCTGCACTGTAGCACTTCTGTTGTCTGTTACCAGTCCGAATACTCTCCGTTCCGCCCGAACAGTCACTAGTCGATGACGACCACACGTTGCACGCAGAGACCCAGTACTTTGGCTGACACTCCAGTTTTTAAACACTTTAACAACAGCTGCTTTGGAACATTTCACGCATGCGGCGGTTTCGGTGATACTTGCTTCATGGCTCACAGCTCCTACAATCATCCCACGTTGAAAGTCCGTCAAATTGCATTTTTTCCCCATCTCGTCACCCAAAAATCCCTTCTACTACTGTCCCAAGCACTAAGCTGTCCCTTTGTACACTAGCCTCGTCCTCTGGCGGCAACAGCGTGCAGCTATCGCTCATTTGCTTAAAACTGTCAGGTGGTCATAATATCGTGGCCACTCAGTGTATACTGCTCTGTGTACTTCACCTGAGCCATTGTTCGGCCTCCAGGAGCGCTCATTTGTTTAGGCTGGGTGTTGTTATAATGTAATGGCACATCGGTGTATATTTTATTTTAGAAAAAGGAAAGAGACGTGTAGAAGCATATGGATGAATCACCTCATTCACTAAAACCGAGTGCAGATGCTTTCTTTCAATGTATTAAATCTGACCTCAATATGTATACTGTGCCACAGCAATCCAGCTGTGTTTCGCAAGTTTGTCTAAGCAACTCAATTTGAAGATAGGCCCTTAAAGGGATCGAGAGTAGAACAATCTTCACCGAAGAAAGCTGTGGGATTTTCCCTTAGCTGCATCTACTAGTGGATTTTCAAATAGTTTGTATTAGGACATTACCAAAACGTCTGGTAAATAACACTTTGGAAGAAACAGCCGTCATGGTGTCAAGCATAATGGAATTTTGCAGCTTCTTCCGTTGTTAACATTTTAGGGACATTCAGTTCTCGACGAGAAAGCTGATATGTGTCTGCGCATGTGCCAAATAATAATCATGAGCATATACCTTGTTCTGTGATAAGAAAACTGGAAAAGTCTATAGAATAAATAATATTGTAAAAAGATTGAAAAAAGGACGTTTAATTGTAAATTACTTTACAGCATTTATGTCATTGAAATGGGTGTTGACAAAGTGAAGTTCTTAATGCATTTCGTTTATACTTTTGAAAATCAATCTCAAATCTTACAGCGTGTACTGATCGAAAGAATGTAACCGAAGTGAATATTTCTTGCTCATTCACTTTGACTCCTGTCAACAGGGCAGTGCTTCAACTAATACATATCGTGTTTGCACACCTCTTCCCTAATGATGTCGAGCTGAAAATACTGTAGAATTCCCATAGTTCTTCAATATCACCGTTAGGAATTCAGAGCAATACTTGGTATACACTTCCTTTTTCAGAAGCCAAACATAAGGATAGCACTAAAGTTTGCTTAGCAGCAGGGTCAATTTGAATATATCGGCCATATCCTTTTTCCCATCGTGCTTGTGAATTTCACCACATACAAAAACATGAGTGTTTACTACAAAATTCTGTAACTTCGCCAATAATTCTAATATGATACTACACACTAATAGTAAAATTACCTGTGTATATTTCTCCATTCGTAAGCCACTCGGAAGTTTATAATGTCTTATTATGAGATGGCTGCACCATCAGAATGACCAGTCCCAACATACTTCTGAGACTTGCTGTAATATTTTTCTGGCCACTGCATTCTTTTCAGTAATGATCAGAGAAGAATTGTGGTACGAATTCTGAATTTTGTTTATATGCATTTCGAAATAAAACTTTCAGTTAGTTGAAATAACTCAAAATTAAGTAATTGCCATTCAAACATATTAGTCTGTGAGACTAGGTGCATGCTACTTTATTTAGTATAGTTCCTTTGCTTTGGGAATGAGATTCTATTTTAAATGCCGTGCATAGATATTAGTACGTCCATTTGATAAGCTGGCGTGTACTTCTTATCTATCTCTTGAGCCCTGACCCCAGCTTCAGTAGGTTTTACTCAACGCTGTAAGTAGAAAAACGCCCTATTCTTTTTAATATACACTGCTCGCCACCCAAAATGCAATACCAAGAAGGAAGCATCCGATTGGCCTGAAATTCGCAGCATGCGTCGCACGCGAGAGCACTTGCAAACGATTAGCATTGATGGGCATATGCAAATCATGTGCGCCCGGCACGCCACCGAGAAGCATTATAATAAGGGTGTACAGAAGGAGTGGTGTAAGTAGTGGAAACGCGTTGCGCTGCCGGACCTGTGCATGGGAAGCTTCCTGATGCCTCGTCGCAGAATTCGGCAGTCGTTCCAGCACATTTCGGAGTGTGCCAGAGTACGAATTATGGCTTATCAGGACAGCGGTTTATCTTACCGAGACATCGGTGCCAGTGTGGGACGACATCCAGCCACAGTGAGGCGAATATGGAATCGGTGGGTGCAGGAGGGACAAACGGACCGACGTGAGCGATTGCCGCTGGCGCGGCACACCACCGAACTAGGGGACCGGCATGTTGTTCGGCGGGTATTGACGGCTAGTACCGCCACATCACGAACGTTAGTGCAGGAATTAGGGTGTGTTTCGCAAAAACCTGAGTTAGCACGTACCGTTTGAAGTCGTCTGCAGGAGCGGGGACTTGTAGCACGGCGCCCATTGCTCCGATTACAATTGACGTTACACCACTGGGGAGTGCGGCGGCAGTGGGCCGTTGAACGCCGCACCTGGACTACGGAATGGCAAGACATTTTCTTTTCCGACGAATCCTATTTCTGCCTGCAACGCCACGATGGTCGTATCCGCGTGTGGCAACACCACGGCTAGAGACTGTATGACGCCTGCATTATGCATCGCCATACCAGTCCGTCGCTTGACGTTATGGTTTGGGGCACAATTGGATATGACACCCACACCCCTCTGTTACGCATCGCTGGTACACTCAACAGCCACCGCTACATCTCCGACGTTTTGGAGCCTGTAGTCCTCCCTTACCTTTAGGACCTGCCAGCGGCCTAATTTCAACACGAAACCGAGCGCTTTCTCGTGGCACGCATTGTGCAACAATTCTTTATGGCCCACCAGGTGCATAAAGATCAGCGATCAACGGAAACGTTTGGTCGCTGATCGGCAACCGAGTAGCCCGGCAAGTACCACCCGCGACTACACCTGATGAACTGTGGCAACGTGTGGAAGCAGTCTGGACTGAAATACCCCAGCCCACATCCAAAGCCTATTTCGTTCGATGCCGCGGTATGTGGCGGTCGTTATTGCCAGCCATGGGGGCCACACGAACTATTGATGCCTGCGTGTTCCACAATTCGCACGGGCCTGTAACCTCAGTTGTTTCATCTTTGTATTTGTTGTTATGTGTCCAGTAAATCTGACTTTGCTATCTCGTGTCCTTCTTGGTAGTGCATTTTGGGTGGCCAGCAGGGTATATCCCTTTGTCTCCGAAAGCAATTGTAAGAACAATATTGTCTAAAATAAGTGTTACATATAAGTATTTTTCTAAAGTTTTCTGGGCTAATTTTTGTCATCTTAGCTTAGCTGTGCGCCTTTTGCAGGGCTTTCATTTTGTTGTGAACGTTATTATTATGCTTTTCAAAGTGCTTACACAATAAAGTGGAGGTTAACGATCGTCCTTTATTTTTCGCAGTGCATACATTGTAAAGTCAGTTCAGATACACAAAACAACTTCTTTTCTACAAGAGATGAAATGCCCCGAAAATGTCACAAACGATAAATGTTCAAATTGCAAAAACCAGTTAGATTTTGATTTTCATATACCTCTAACTGTAGAAAAAAGCTATTGCACTTAGAATAATTCACGAATAAACAGACTTTTTTTTTTATTCTTACGCGTTTGAACAAAATGCATATCACTTTGAAACTGTTTGTGGTAGCAAATGCAAAATACAAAATTCATGCGTCGTAGCATTAAATTGCTAGAAAAGAAGTAAAACGAAAGAAAAATACATTGGCCTACTACTGAATTCATGTCCAGGAGAAACATTTTAACCGATGACAGGTATGCAGATCTCATCAGCAATAATCTTGGACCTGTCATCAAATTCAAACGACGTGGACTTCTGAGTACTGGCTTCTTGTTGCAACATGACATCGTTCGGCTCGATACTGCCCTTTCAACGTATGCAACTACACAAGACCTATATTTCGAATGTCTTCCACATCCGCCGTATTCACGAGATCTTGTCCCATGTGATTATAGCGTCTTCGTAGCACTCAAACATGTGATGGGAGTAAAGAATTTCAGGTACAATGAAGTGGTGCAGTAGGTGGTACATGGGTGGCTGCATACTCAACGAAAATATTTTTTTTCTACAGGAATCTATGCACTTTGTAAGCGATGGAGGATCTGTATTGCACTAACTGGAGAATACATTGAAAAATGATACAGATGAGCATCACTGTTTTCCCATTAAATGCAAGTAAAAAAAATTAATTTTTTTAATTGACCTTTACTTGGGTTGAACTTAGAGAGGTTTACAATAACTTTCGAAAGAAATATTGGTATGGTTCTTTTGAAAACATTTGTCGGGGAAGTTTTATTTTTTTATTTCGTCGCGGCCCAAAATCTGCAAACATTACTTTAATGATTTAATCAAACTTCTGCTGCACGTATTTTGCTAAGATATACTATTTATGTAATAATCGTTTTTTTTTTCGTTTCTTTGAGAGAATACTACGTGGACATCTTAAATGTCATTTATGGGATTTCCTAGTGTTTCTCAAAAGAATGTGTTGCTGGAAAACAAGCTTTACAGCTCTTGACAAGATAAATTTTCTGCGTTTCATATAGTGATTTTGAGACGTGAGACAAATTTAATTTTTCACCATTTCGTCTTTATTTATCTTAAATTCTATTAGAGCAGCTGGAGTCGTGCAGATCAGAACTGATCAAGTGATCAGTGTAGAAGGCATTTGAGTAAAGCTGAACATTGTTCTTGCCACTCTCTTTTTTGTGATATGAGAGGAAAGACTTGATCATGTTCTGAGATTCAGATAAAAAAAAATACGGAATAACTTTTTTCTTTTTGATTTGAGGTTTAACTACCACCGTCAGCAATGGGCTACAAGCATTCGCCAGTCCCTAATTTACGGCCACTGACTCCAGGGAAGGGAGAGAGTCTGTGCCGTAAGGAAGACACAACATCCAGGCCTCACCGGGATTTGAATCCGTACGCTTTTCGGACGAATGGTCATAACCCATCGCTTACACCACGGCGCCACCGTGGCGGCGTACGGAATAAACTAGTTGTGTATAATAAAAATGTAAAAGCTGTAATTGGATAGCTGCACGCTCTCAAGGTGCAAAGGCAAATTTTTGTTTTACGATGAAAACAACTGCCCTAGCTTCGCGATTTAAAGTGACATCGTACAGTCATAAATAAAAGGAAACTGTTACCCTTCCGAACACAGCAATTGCCAGCAGTACTAATAATGTACCTATGTTTTGGCTTAATTCTAATGCAGAATGAAATTATTCTGTGTCAATTGACTCTGAAGCTGTATTTTAAATGATTGTCTGTATTGAATGATTTTTCGTTCGTTTACGTTCACCGCCCTATACATTATATCTGCGTTTGCCCTGTTTTTAAGTGCTCTCTGCACCAGAATAGTGCGTCGACAATTCCAGTTCCATCCTTGGATGCCTTCTCGCATTTGATTCAAGACAGTGGGCCAATGTGAGAAAATATAGCTAACAAAATATATTTCTCACTCACAGACTCACCTGAATAGGACGATTTCGTTACGGAGCAAGAATCTTGTACCATCTTATATTAGTAATTAATAGCTTTAATTAGAGGAATGGAAAGAAAGATATACTTTTCCACAGCTGCGACATTTTGGTGAATTTTATTGGGTGTTTAAAAATATTTGTTGCATATTTTGGTCACTGATCCTATTCCCCAAATGTCTACGTGTGACCCTCTCAACTAATTATACTTCAATAAAGGACCAGAAGTGATCTTTTTCCAAGAAAATGTGACATGACCTTCCCATCTAATAACAGTAAGTGCAGATCAGGTGCTTGGAATTGAAATACTGTAAGACTGACAGCAGCCTTGCTCATATATGCAGCTGAATCAAAACTAGTGTATTGATTCATTAAATTATCCATCAACTATGACTTGATTCGCTGTAGAAATGCATTTACACGCCTGAAAAAGACAAAAGGTCATATGAATCCACCATGACTTCTGTTTCAATAGGTATTATGGCTCTTCTAGCTTCACAGAATAAAAAGCATTTTCAACAGAATGGTAAATATCGCTACAATTTTCTTTGACCATATGTACCTTAATTGTTTTTTAACTAACTTCAGCTGTTTGACTCAAGATTTTACAGAGTATCAGAGTTTCTGCTTGTGAGAAACTATTAAAGCCTGTTACCGTTTCATGCTTACTGAACAAAGATCTACACTCATTTGCAAGAGTATAAGACCATCTGTAAATTTATTGAAAATTAAAATTTTCAAAGAAACAACTAATTACTTGTAAGAAATATTTTAAAAAATGACATCACAGATGAATACTTACATTCTTTAGAACACAAAACAACCGAAATCAGTATTTTATGTGACCACCTTTGTTTTTTATAACGGACACAACTTTCAATGAGGGATTTCCAGAAGTCACTTGATCTGTTTTTGCACCAAACGTACTTTATCGCATCAATCAAAGCTTGCAAATTTGATGGCAGTTTTTCTGCTACCTTGTCATTTAAAATGGTCCACAAATTTTCGATGGGTTTAAGGTCTGGACTATTTCCGGGCCAGTGAAGCACACTTAAGATTTTCCTCTGCAGGCAGTCCTTTAATGTCTTTCACCTGTGGCATGGAGCACCATCATGCATGAAGATTGGGCATCTGTACACTTGTATACGTACGAGTTAACAGGTTCTCACGTAGCATTTCCACATTAAAAGGACTAATCTTATTGTGCCTTTCGGCAAAAAGGAAAATGAAGCTGTACCTGATGCTGACATAACGAACCCCATATCATCTGACTAGGTGGATCTTTCACGGTGCTAACGGTGTGTTTTTCATGAAACGTTTTTCGTCTTTGTCGTCGAACATGCGCCTTACGTGATTAAAATCGACGCACATTTAATTCATCGATAAAAAGAACCTGGCTTCGATTTTCAGCAGTCCATGTTTGATGAGGCTTCGCAAACTGGAGTATCTCCTTTTTCATGGCAGAGGTTAGTCTAGGTTTATATGTAGGTTTATAAGACTTTGAATCAAAATGTCTGCTAAGACGTCGGGAAACAATGTTGATTCTAATATCAGCCGTTTTTGAATGTAGAAGGGCCTTGATTTTCTTGTAGGAACTCCTTGGAGAACTCATAACTTCTCGTCTTATGCTATTTTCTCCACGTGGGGTTGTTTTGCTTGGGTGTCCTCTTTTCTTTCGTTCGAAAAACATTATTAAAAAAAATTTGGAGCCTAATACTGTTACACTAGCTATCTGTTCATATCTAACAAAATCATTTGACATAATAAATCATGAAATCCTTTTCCATGAAATACCGATTCTTGGAATAAGGGGAATGTTCCATAATTTATTTAAACGTTATGTAACAAATAGACAACAATATACACAAATTAATCGTTTCCATTCTACTTTAGAGCAGCCAAACTACGGAATCCCACAGGGATCGATTTTGTGGCCCTTGTTATTCAATTTATATATTAATGATGTGCATTTAGCATAACATCAGAAAATGATCAACACTTACTTACATCTTTACTCAAATTGGCTAACTACTAATGAACTGATAATTAACCCTTTTAAAACTAAGGCTATGATATTTTCTACACAGAGATCTGAATGGGGACATATCATAAATTTACTATTGGAAAATGAAATAATTGATAAGGTACCACATGTTAATTGCCTTCGAATGAATTTTACCTCTGACTTACGGTGAAAATAACTCATAGAATTAGTTTCGAATATATTATCAAGAAATATTGGTTTAGTAAACTGTTAAC
The DNA here is from genome assembly GCA_039090855.1 of Macrothele yani. Taxonomy (NCBI): domain Eukaryota; kingdom Metazoa; phylum Arthropoda; class Arachnida; order Araneae; family Macrothelidae; genus Macrothele; species Macrothele yani. The sequence goes on from CM077034.1 coordinate 213,381,535, forward strand.
AACACATTCAGTTAAAACACTAATTCTCCTATAATACTCATTAATTCAGACTCACATCAACTACTGCTTTTTATCCTGGGGCCAAACAACTGAAACAAATGTAAACAAATTACAGGTGTTACAAACTAAACACATTAGATTAATAAAACTACTTTCAAAACGAAGAACTGCAACGACAGCACACATCCACATCTACACCCTCCAGTTCATCCTAATGACATCAGGTACAGCTTCCTTTTCCTTTTTGCCGAAAGGCACTATAAGATAATGACTCACAATACATCAACTTTTTTATAACAGCCTAGGTAAAATCATGTTTCAGAAATTAATGAATAATTTGCATGTAGAGTTAATTTAAATTAATTTCAAACACACAACTACCAAACAAGAAATAGATCACCGCTTCGCCCAATACAGCGTAAAACCCAGCTATTAAAACAAAGCTTGAATCATGCTGGTCCAGATTATTGGAACTCATTAGCTCTACATTTAAGAAATATCAATGACCAAATCTCTTTAAAAACACTTAAAACCATTTACTGAGTTAGAAAATAAAAGATACTTTCTTTACTTAAATCCAAACACGAATACTAATTACTTACGAAAAACACGAAGTTATTCCTAAATTTATTATTCAGTATTAGATTCATTTACTAAGGCCAAACTCACTTGTTTTACAATTTTGAGGGAAAGAAGGGCTGTGTCAGTTCTACTAAGAGGCATTTTCCCTTGTTCCCTTTGATGTTCCATTAATAGCCTTTGTATGCATAATTTATTGTAGCTTAATATTGTCATGTAACAGCATAAACAAATAAAAAATAAAAATGAATAAATAAAATTCATCTGTATCTCTTTATTTTGTAATCGTATAATGAACAGCAGTCTTGCCCACGTTCACCTTTCTACTTATGTCACGTTGGAGTATCCTTCATGTTACAAAGTCACTATTTGTGCCCTCTGAGTAACTCAACACCGACAGGAAGTTGAGTAATACTGACAGTATCTGACACAATCGGCAGAAATCTCCTAATACCAGCAGGTGGTCTTAAACTTTTGCACATGTCTGTAGTTTTTCTGTTTCTTCAAAATGAATGTTTGTTCCAGAAATAAACAAGAACAACTATGAAGAATCCGAGGCATATTTTGACACGTCAATCACGAAGGAATAGTATTCGAAAGCTATGTTTTTCACATGACACACAATATCTCTTTCAATGTTCTGCGCACAACAAGCGACCGTGTTCGCTAAAGGTTAATAATTTTTAAAAATCCACCTTTTCTGGGCACCTTTCTTCAATTGCTACAGTTGTACACATAACACTGCAAGTCCTATGCTACAAAAGTGTCCCTTCACATGAAAATTTTAATTTGATAAAGAAGAAAAACATATAGTGCGTTTGATCTCTTTTTATGAATTCATCGATTATTTTCGTCTCATGTCACTCGGGATTTTAGCGACATCTTTGTTACTTTTAAAATATCGGACACGTGGAAATATAAATATTCTGCAAGTTTCTCTATATGAAATATCCACAAAAAGTTAAGTCACTTGCATGATTCTGCACTCGAGTATCATTAATTTGAGCACAGTATTTGCTTTTTATAAACACCTAAGTGAGAACTCAAATATGACAGAGCTTATGCTTACTACTAAATTCAAAAAAATTATGTATATAAATATTTTCAAAACTTTTGTTTTGATGTATCTTTTATTGTTTTCGACGTGTGCCTTTGCTCACCATTTGATGCTCAATGGCAGAAGACCTTCTTTAAGTAAAAATCTTTATTTTTATGAAAATAGTGTAGGTCAAATGGATGAGATGGATTGTATCAGATCGTCTGTTATTCAAATATGAAATATTCACCTAAAAAATGTGGATACTGGTTTCACTAAATCCACATGACTGTCTCTGTAGATAGTGCATGGGTATAAAAAATGCGATACACAACTACGTAATCCAAAGTTAAAGCTCACCAAAATTCTGTCTGTTGAGGAAGCTGGTTGCGTGACACGAACAATTATTTACTAAAGGTAACTAATATTTAACGGCTAATAGTGGAAATCTAAAACACTAATTTTCTATGAAAGTATGCCTTACTTTGGTAGCGCACAATTTTTACCATGGTTGCTGAGCTACTGGCTGCAAGGAATGCTGCGGCGACACATGGATGTCTGAAGCACAGAGATATATTTACCTGGATCCATACCTCAAACAATATACGTTTTTGTTCTTGTAATGCCCATTGTTATAATGTTCATGAAATGTACTTCAACATTTGAAACATTACTGATTCTCTTTGATGAAACAGTGTTTCCTGTACATTCGGGACACTCCATAACAATGTAAGATTCTAGGTGATGTACGAACGTTTAAGAAAAAATAAAAAAGTACCCAATAAGCAAATGATTAAAAATTACTCGATATATGTTATTACTTCCTCCATTATTGACTGGCTTTCACTTATTATTTGCATAATTTATTACTGCTTAGAGTCATCATATGAAGATAGTAAGGAATATTCACTATTTTATTCTTAAACATATTGGAAATGTGTGATATAAGTTAAACAGTTCAATTTTTCACATCCATTTTCATTTTAGTTTGATCACCCATCTCAGCATGTTCACAAGTCTTGATTATACCCCATGATTATTATTTTGTCAAATACCTCAGGAACACACATTTAAGTTTTAGAAATAAATTTCTTAGTGTTTCGAAGTTGTGATTCCGTCTTTTGGGGTAAATTACGACGAGAGTGGTAAGTGAAATAATATGAACAAACTTGAAATTTTCATCGTCGTTCAAAGGGAATTTCATTGTCCCGCTCCAGGACGGTGAAAGTTTCAAGTTTTCGGATATTATTAGACTTACCACTCTCGTCATAATTTTCACAAATAGACTGAGTCACAACTTCAAATTTGTATTGTATACCGGTGGAAATCCGTATTTCATGGTTCATGGTTCATGGTGCTTGTTTACAAAGGAATTTTCTAAATGAAACATTATATATTTCTTTAGCAATAGACATTGTTCGTTTTCATGAACTCCTCCTTCTTAAAATGTGAGAACATTTCATAAGCAACTCTGGCTAGTCCGCGGTTTCTCTGCGGAGAGTGAGAGCCCTTGGGACAAATTAAACAACGTTGGAGGCCAGAACAGGTACCACAACTGAAATGATTTTGCAAAGGAAAGCACAGGATAAACAAATTTTAATCACATTTTAACCAGTAACTAAACTTTGGTTAAACATTTCCAATTTTTGGTTATCACTTTTTAAAAGTACGTGGCGTGTTCCATAACTAGTGCTACCTTGCAGGTGTCTCGAGCATGACTTGTTGCCTAGCAACCAATCAGAAGGCAAACGATCCTTTGTGCCATTCGTTTCATTTTATTGCGTAATAGAACTATGCATATCTATTTGTTTAGATTTTATTTTATCTAAAATAGATGGCTCTTTTCCATCAGTGTCGAGGAGTGTCAAACAACGATGTGTTATAAAGATTTCCACCCATAAAAGATTTCCACTCATAAAGGCGCATGTTCTTGTTTACACCACACATCACGTTGTGTTCAAATCTAGAAGTGCGATAAAAACTACAAATCTTATTGAGATACTGATCACGATGAAAAATATTTTATTCATTATCCATTATCGATAGAATTCATTGTTTCCTCTTGAGTTGCATGAAAATGCAATAGCTTTTTTTTTATCTAAAACTAATTTGTTCTACTGTAATGAAAAGTTTTCAGGTCTTTTGCAAAAAACGGGTTTGCGATTTTTGCCCCTAATACTGAATACTTTGTTAAACCCTAAGTCTGTTCCTAGGTAACGTAAGGCTGCACTTATATTTGCTTTGGTATCTGCACTTCTCCGATAACGATTGGAAATAATCATGCGCATTGCATGCTCGTTACTTTGGTGAAGATTGCAAATACTATCCAGCTAAAATACTGCAAATTTCGCTCGATCATAGGAAAATGCATCATCGAAGATTTTCCGGCTTTTAGGACTATGAGACAATCATCTCACTTATTTCCCCTCCTTGGACGAAGGCTAGATCCTTCTTGGTGATTATGCATGATCTTACTCATACTACTGCTCCCTAGACAGCCTTTCTGTTGCACATCTACAGCTCAGGTAGTGTGAGATTCATCGAAACAACCAACTTGTTTTCTGAAGTTACACAATAACAACATTTGGAAATGTGCTTAGCACTTCGTACGTTCTTGTAGATCGTAAGTTTAATTCTTTCTATAAGGAATATACTGGAGGTGAAGACAACACAACCGATAACGCAGTAAGAATATTCGCAACGACTGTCTGACAGCTATTGTCTAAACCAGTTTGTGCATGATTGGAAAGCACTTGACATCCGATACTTTCTTTTATTGGTAGTAAAATTTCAGTCATTCCATGTCCGAAGAACGAATACTTTCGTACTTGCTTTCACTGTTCGCTCAGGATTTTTATAGGAAAGTTTCAATTTTTAATATCTATCAGCGTATATTGCATTTTGCAAAGAAGTGCTATTAATAATAGATAGTGAAACAGACATGTACTTGCAATAATCATCACAAAAATTATCCCATTGGAGGATAAGTTATCTCAACCTGAATTTTAGCCGAATTTTATTGTATCTATGTATACAAATTTTCTCTATAATATCACAACACTTGGTATTTTGAGAACTTTACTGGAATGCACATGAGCAAAAATCACTGCACTTTTGTTTTTCCCTCAGTAATTTGAAAATTCCATGCTACAGTTAAAAGCGCTGTTGTTAAATACCATTGGGAGGAACTTTATATTATCAACCAAATGAATTCGAATTGTAATCAAAACCTTTGCATTTTCAGAAAATTGGTGAACCATAAAGATCATGCATGTTGGAATCTTACTGAAAATGTACAAATAAAAAAGTCGTAAACATTTCACGATGTGTAATTCTGAAATATATATAATTCCCCAGATATACACATCTAGAGAGCAAACTTGCCGAGAAGTCGCAATTCTTAATTTCCGCTGTATGCGAATATGTCAGTAACACCTTGCAAATGTCGCATCAGTTAGAAAGTTGTTACATAAACGTTTTTGGCTAGACATATTATACAAAGACCTTTTTCGAATAATTAGATTTGTATCATTGGAGAAACATCGGTGTAAAATAAATGTGAAATTTGATTTGTCCTGGCAAAACACATTTCAAAAATATTTTGTTTCCATTTTCAATAAACAAGTGTAAGACCAGTGAAACAGAGCCCACTGAAATCGCGGAAAGGGATATGAAAATCGACATTAGTTGTTTTCCTGTTTAGCTACGATGGTTGATTTCGTTCTTTATGAGTATATATTTAGAGAACGATCATAAATTTCACGAAAATATTATAAAAATGTTCTTAGACGGAGTATTACTTTCGACATTTAATTTTGACTGTTTGTTAATTTCTCTAATGCGATTTTTTAATCGAGTTTTAAATATTCTCTACACCTCATATATATTCCGAAGCAAACTTAAAGGATCTCGTCTATCTTTTATATCGGTTATCTGTATATTCAATTCGATAAACACGGGAATAAGATATTTCATAAATCAATCAGGTAATCAAATCTATTTGATCATTTCTCAACTAATCGAAATGACTCTGGATGAACAGCAGCGCCGCCTCGGAGGTTTATGTTCCGTGAGCGTGTTCATAACTACTGGTAATGGTTTCTGCAGGAAGCTTTCAAGAAATACAGGAAGCAGGTGCTCTTCCACCGCACGGTTTTTATCGCTTTCTTAAAAGATGTGGTTCTGAATGCTAGATGGAAAATGTCTTTTAGATTTAATTTCTACAATAATACCGAAACATCAGAAACTGGAAAATATGAAAACAAAATTGAGGCCCAAAATGTCTGAAGCTGTTCCTCACTTTCCAAGAAACAGAAAGTGTCAGTGACAGTTTTATTTGATCCTTAAACTGCGACTCAAGCAAAACGATTTAAACGTAGTAAAATGGTAAAGTAGATAATTTCAGTAAGTTATTGAGAAATTAAATTACGTATATTTCCAAATTTACTTTCATTCAATAAATCAATTTCCAAAGATTAATCATTTCAGGGGTTGAAAGAAAACTCCTTCACGAAATTTGAATTACTGAAATGTTCTTTAGTAAATAAATCCTCCTCTTTTTGCAACTCAATGAACTAATTTTCCCAAAAGTAGTAGATTCATTACATTGCTTTAAAAGACAGAAAACTTTTCAGAAACTGTTTTTCACCGCAGATCATTACTATTTATGGTGGGAAAATATTTTCATTTCCGAAAAACATTATTTTTGCTTTTGACGTTAGGCCATAACAAAACTTTGGTAACTGCTTCTGTGTGATTATCGCACAGACTGACGCTCTGTGGCATATCTTTGTATTTTCTGCCAGGATACTGATATTCACATTTGCACTAGGCACACTCGTAGAACAATGAGTAGTCCAATTTGAAAATTTATCTGGATATATATTTCGATGTGCTTTCAACATATTGGCGTCTCTTTGTTTTTAAACTTCCCGTTCGTTTTGATAAAGAATTGCAAAGATCTTTGTGCCATAATAATTTTTATATTGTTCAATTTCTATGTTCTCTTTCTTTTTCAAACAAAATATTTACTCCATACGTAAAAAGATTGCACTTGAGAATTAAATGTTAATTCATTGATAAGTATCCGATAATATGCTAAGAGAATATGTAGTTTAGTAGATATTTTCCAATTGTAATGCGTACTGGTAAAAATGTTATTAAAATATTTCAGAACAAACTAAAACTAGTATTATTTCGTTAGGTCTGTGTTCATACAGCTAATCACTGCCGCAAGGCTAACGAAGATAATAATTGGTGTGGCCAGAGACAAGAAAACGAATTTTTTTAGTAAATAATAGGATACAATTATATTATATTAGTAAACAAATTTAATTTTGTAAATATTTTAAGCAAATAAATCGGTTTTCTAAAACATTTTCACTAATTTTTGTATTGATGGTATTCCAGTCCTTGCTATTAATTGCGTCAGTATAATTTAAATACTGGCACATATGAATTTTACGGGATAATAGCCAGAAGTAGTTATTCTTATTTACTAAATTGCGCGATTTAGAGAACAAAGTACTTGTAATAGGTTTTCTTCACTATAATCTTCGTTTTCTAAAATTGCGCATGCTGCGCTATAGTTTATAACGAAGTAAATTTCTCCGTCATTTTTGTCCACGCCGGGGCTCGAACCCGGGTCCCCTCATTCCGGAATAAGTCACTCTACCAATTGAGCTACGCAGACGTTCGTTCTGACTGCTATCTGCCTTTATGTCGTGTGCGTCTGCTGACAGGTACGTCACAAGTTACACAGCTATTTTTGTAGCCTAGTAAGCATGAATTTGGGAAAATTTCCTGTTTATCAGTCCTAAAATTACATTCTTAAAGAATTTGCCCAAAACGTTTTTTACACCCATCAGTGATAAAAAAAACTGCTCTTTCTGATGAAATATTTTCATTGTTCCTCTTAATTTTTCAAGAGCTGTTCTTCTTCAGTTCACTTTTCTTTCGTAATCCACGGCTTTATGTGACTACAGATGTGCAACATACACTTTGACGTCAAACAATATGCATGAAAATGAAATAAAAAGAATGAAATAGGACAAAATACACATAATAAGCATTATTGTTATAATGAACCAACGTTGCATTATATATGTGCGTTCATAAATTCGTTCTGGAACACATAGGAGGAACAAAGAATATGAGCAGCGACTACAACTATGGACTTCTTCCTCGAGTTCAGAACAGATAGGTACAGATCAGTCGAAGAGCAGATGGCTACAACCACTCTAGTTACACGCAAAAGAAACAGAGCTCAGTACTACAGCAGAAAATTACCATGCTTTCACGTCCAAAAATAAAGATTTGAGATCAGTACAAAATAAAAATTACGGCGCATTTAGTTCCGCGCAGAATAGAACAGAAATTAGGAGCAGAAGTCAGGAACTCCATAATAAAACGGTGCAACTAAAACTTCCAGGACTCGCTTCGTGATATATTCTATAAAAACGGGCTCTGGATTCCTCCAGATGGATCTGTTTAACCGCAAATACAGATGTAAAAAGGAAAAGGGAACATTCAGTGCTTAATGGGTATTAGCACCATGGTAACAATCGGCACCAAATGCTAGTTACGAAGCAGCGTTATTCCTGGACACACTTCCCTTTTCTTCACATCCAAATAAAATGAATAAGTTTTGATTGATAAACAGGCCAGAACTCGTTAAGTTTTTATGGCAAAACAGCAGAGCAGATAGCGGGTATTTTGTCAATTGAATAACAGGCTCTTCCTCTTTCACTAGAAAAAACTGGTAAGAAGGAACAGATTGTTCTTATCTTTCCAATCCCAAATTTCAATGCAAGCTACTTTTCATGAACCTTTGTTAAGGACATTGCTTTTCGTATAATTGTGTATCAGCTTTAAAAAAAGCAAGGATATATTCAAGTATAAAGCGCGTGAGCCGTAAGTGCTGAACTGTTATGTTTAGACTTACCTGTAGTTCTTACCATGCATGTCGCTTAAACACGCATATTTTCTTTTACGGTGATAGGCATAACATACCGAATGATTTATTGAAAACTTAGAAACGATTTGTTTTCGCGCAAAAAAGGAAATTTCGTTGCTTCTTTAGTAGGGTTTGAATCTCTCTTTTGTGTGAAACCTTGACGTTTTGTTAGGAGGAAAGATTTCCTTCAAATTAAACATCCCTATTGCAGAAGAATATTAATTCCGTTAAACTATGAGGTAAATTGTTTTTTTTTCTTCATATGTGTGAAGCTATACCATAAGGAAATCTATTTGTAATAGAAATAGAAAGTGATTTAGGTTGGTCGTTCGTGAGGTCCAGGTCTTTCATTGGATTGTTGAGCTCATACTATGAAATCAAATGAATCTCTTGAGATTAAGGCAGACATTCGCGATCAGTAAAAAAGGATGGTCCAGTTTCAGAAGGGGAGTTAGATGTTTCGTAATTCAGTTCCCATTTGCATGGCGTTTGGGAATTAGTTAGGAATCATAGTACTGAACAGGTCTCATGGCTGAAGAGCAATTCGGCTAAATTATAATGTACTTATTTTTCGAGAAAAAGCCAGATGCGATAGTTAAACAGCAGTCGGAATGTATGTTCTTTTGGTCCTCTCCTAATCGATTTGACAGAAAATGGATGTATAGGGTGCGTGCTGTTTAATCAACATCTCAAATATCGCGAACATTTGCTACATCATACATGAGGCGTCAAATCTCATTTTATCTCTATGTTTGCAACCAAAGTAACACGCATATGCCTCTTTAACGAATGTTGCAGTAGCGAAGAAATCACTTTACTTAGGGATTTCATTGTAAATTCACCGCACAAGTAACAAAAGATGGTCGTAGCGTTTACATATTGGCGCTTCCACGCCACTTTAACTACGTAGGAGTAGTACGTAAAATGACCTCAACAGTTCTGCGAAGAAAGAGAAGTAGCTGCTTTTAGTTTTCACAAAGGAAACAAATGAAAGTTCTGACCGACCGGAAATGAGTCATACAATGGGAGGAGTGCACTCGAACTTTTCTCAAACAACAGAGGTTACAATCGCACGTGTGCGTGAGGTGTTGCTCTTTCGCAAAAGATAACAGCCAGTCTATAACAACAGCGTTAGGTGCTGGGGTAAAAATGAATCCATTTTCGACCTAAACGAATGTTAGGTGCTGGAGAAAAATGAATTCATTGCACTTCCTAAAACGAACGTATTATTCGCTGTATTTTAAGTCGTGACAACGTTAATTGTTATGAGATGTAATCAGTAATCAATCGAAATTTAAGGACACGCCAAAGCGAGGATATCGAAACACTTCACCGGAGACTGTTCAAAGAAATCATGTATAATTTGTATAGTCAGATTTATGAAAGGCCCAAGGAATATCAAAACTTCGAATTTTGCGCTTTGTTACATTCAAGAGAATTAGGGGTTATGAAGGAAAAGTTTCTGGAGTTGGCATTTCAGGTGTTGTTTCAAACTTTCAACAAAAACATCGATTCCGTGCGTTTGAGAAACGAACTGACTGCTTTGTATCATCACTTGACAATCAAATACACGAATAGCGCTCTACATGTTTTCATAAGGGGGTAATTGGAAATTTTTTCGACCTAAATGGAAGTCTCGAATTTATGTTTAAGGTAATTTAATAGATGCTAAACAGGGAGCCAATATATAAATTAGTCGTTGCGTATACTAATTATATTGTGGTGTAAATTACCTTAATCATTCTTAAATCAAAAATTGTAACGCAATAATTCTGAGGCTTTTTCTCTTTTTCGTGTAAAAACGATTTTTTAATGTTTAATAATTTGCGTTCCTTTGATTAACAATTTAACATCGCAGATTTCCTTTTTTTAAACCAGCATACGACACTGGTATAAAAATGAAATCGGCGGAAAAGTTTTACAAAAAGGTTTCTTGCTTATCTAAAGCATAAAAGGCTTTTATATTTCATGAACTTATTTCCCTAAGGTTATACGCACTGCCGTCACAAATCCCTGATATAAATAACTGCTTCCAATAAGTTAAAGATTTTGCGCTTATGATATCAGAGGACAAAATAACCTGAAAAAAATTATATTAGGGATTCATACACAAGTTTACCTTAATTTTGTGAGCGACAACATCTTTCACATCCTAACATTTCCAATATAGAACAATATATACTCTTTTCGTTTCAGATATCTTGTGCAGTCAGGTTCGACCCTCCAGGTTGTAAGTAAGCTGAAAACGTAAGACTCTTCGCCTTTCCTCTGCCGCAAGTTTGCGCTTACCTCGCTCGAGAATAGGTGGCGCTGCGCTTCGTCTTTTGGAGAAGGAAGAATTACATTCAGCTACAACCCTGCTAGCCGGACTCCGAAATTTATGTTGATCAATTACCACTGTAAAAAGTGGTTTGAGTTGATGTAACGCTTTGCCCAAAAGGAAATCAAGATTCTTATTTTCTTTCAAAAGCACTCTGCCAAAAAAACATATAAAGACACATTAGAACTAAGTTCCAAGGAGACTACAATTCCGTGTAAAACATTGCACGATATAAATAATAGAAATAAATTCAATGATTTGAACCTCTGATTTGGGTAAGACATGTTTATGGTACTCAATTTCAAACATTGTCCAACACTGTCCAGAATTTAGAATTTTTAAAATAAAAACCCAACATTTGCTCTTAATACTGATCAGTAACGCAGACGTAATAACAGTAATCACAGGGAATCACAAATCTCATCCCGTGAAATATTTACGAAGAAAAAATTGGAAAAGTAGATACGAAAATAATAAGGAATAAAGACTGGCTCCGTGGGATGCATTTATACAGACGAAACAAGGAAATAATAAAAATGTTCTTTGAAAGTTACTGGGTGCTTTTTTCTGTATTTGAGGTTTAACGACCACCGTGAGCAACTCAATGGGCTATAGCCGTCGTCCGTCCCTAATTTGAGGTCACTGGGTACAGGTAAGAGCCAGTGACGTAAGACAAACACAACATCCATGCCACACCGGGATTCGAACCCGGACCCCTTTCGGACGAATGATCAGAGGCCATCATTTTCAGTACTTTGTTGATGGGTGGTTTCACCCATAAAGTCTATGTTTATCATTCTCTATTATTAGAGCGTGAGGAGGTGGAATATGTAAGGAAAAAATAACGAAAACATTGAAAATTCGAAAGCAAATATTTAGCTGAACATTTCAAAGTTATGCACAAACGCTATTTACTGAATTTCAGGAAACATAATGATACCTACCATCCTTGTATTTGCTGATTAAGCCAATGGCCGCATGTAATATAAAGATAACGGAGACCTTATGCTGACGCCGAGGTTCATCTTCTGGAGTGGGTTCTTGAGTTTATAGGTTAGTTTTGGTATGTATGGAATTGAGCCCAGGCAACGTAGCTGCGGCATAGAGAGATTAACATAACTGGTTCTGTTTTCTTCTATATATCTACGTTCCAGGTTCGGGGTGAATCCTACCTCAGTGGTCAATTCGATAAGGTTTTTTAATTCGCAATGTTAGAAGGAACATCAAAGGAGGCGGTGAAAGCTCTTCTGATTCGAGAACGGAAGAAAGCTGTCTTATAATCATCGGGGCAGATCGAGCTGCGGAGCATCAGGTAAGGGACGGAGGTGGGTTTATTAATTAATGTTGGTTTTTAGAATTAAAATATGTTACCGCATTGGCCACTGAGGCAGGTACATAGCTATATTGAAAAAAAAATTGGCCACTGAGGAAACTGGTACATAGTTATATCGAAGAAAACAGAATCAGTCATTAATCTCTCTATGCCGTAGATACGCTACCTGGGCTCAATTCCATACACACTCTGTCTCCTATCAACTGAGTGCTCTCCAGAAGATCAACCTCGGTGTCGCCATAAGGCTTCCGACATATTTATGTGCCATGCTTAAGAGAAATACTGAGAAGTCCCTCTGTGTACGAGGCCGGTGTTTATGCCATTCCTCTACAATTTCCGGACGGAATATCATAGAAAAAAAAAAAGAATATAATTTATGTTACATTCAGTTCACCATACAAGTTTCTCAAGTCATTTTCTACTATGTTTTGTTATTCCAATGCCATTTTGCAATTCTTGGAGAAATTTTTCGGAACAAATCTTTTTGCTGAAGGGTTTTAGGAAATTGAAAGTGTCTAAACAATTTTTCTTCATAGCATGCACAAAACGTGGTTGAAACGGAAGATGGGAAATTATCTAGGGAGAAGCATTTTTTTTTTAATTTTTGTTTGATCTTGCTCTCTTTGGTGTTATCGCTAATAGTGCGATATCAGCTTCAGTTTAAATGGAACAACTGATATATTTTACTTCGTTAGAAGCGAATAGACAAAGTCATTGCTCTTTCCAAGTTTTCTTTGTAACACAGATAATATTCATTTTAATTTTTATCAAAAAAAAAAATGAGAGAAAACAGGGAAAGATCGATGACTTTGTGTATTCACACTGTCTCCACGTATTTGGAAGACTTTCACAATTACTGTCCTCTGAAGTAGAAACGAAATACACAAATCAAGCTTTTTTTTCCATCTGAATAACATGTGACACGAATTCTCCCCCCCCCCTTTTTTTTTTTAAAGCTCGGGTGGCAAATTCTGCGGTGATACACGTTATTATCAGACTCCATATATGTAAAGTAATCCACAATGCTGCTAACCCCTAAGTTTCCATGATTTAGTGATGGAGTTTAAAGAACTATAGCAATTTAATTACAAAGAAACAGTAACGAAGAATCAATAAATATGTAAACACTCGCAACAAATCCATATAAACACAATTTTCTTCATCTCAAGTATGTACACTACTGGCCACCCAAAATGCAACACAAAGAAGGACACGACATAGCAAAAGATAAGCCACTATTCGTCCTCTGTCGAACTCCGAAACGTGCTGGAATGACTGCTGTATTCTGCGACTAGGCATCAGGAAGCTCCCACGCTTAGGTCCGGCAGTATAAAACACTTCCACTACTTACACCCGGCCTTCTGTGCACCCTTTTTATATGGCTTCTCGGTGGCGTGCCGAGAGCCCATGATTTGCATATGACCTGCAATGCTAATCATTTGCCTGTCCTCTCGCGGAGACGCATGCTGCGAATTTAAAGCCAATCGGATGCTTCCTTCTTTGTATTGCATTTTGGGTGGCCAGCAGTGTATTAATTGGAATATAGTAAATACTACTTAAACCTTTTCAGGAAGTTTTCCGCTGTTTTTATTACATTTCAAACATTTAAGTACGAACATTTCGAAGACACAATACTTTTCTTACAGCTAAAGGAAATCTGAAAGGCAGTTTCCCGACACAACATAAAGAAGCGGACAGCAACTGAACTATATTTTGAGAGTATGAGATAATAAGCAGCATTTAATCTTTATATTATGATATACCTGTAATTCTTCGATTCAATTGAATTTCAATAATATTTTTAATGAAACCTGCGGGAGAGTGTTCTTATAATGTAACATTAGGTGAGTTACTCAATTTCGTAACGTCACCCAGCCCCCAAATTTTATATAATTCGTCAACTCTAGATACAAAACTTTTTTGCAGCAAATCATTGGGGGTATCCACTTATTCCCATACACCAAAAAAAGAAGAACAACATGGAGTCACACAAAGTATCGTTGAATAAATTTGACATAATTTTCCATAGAGTTTGGGTGACACACACGTTTGAAATTTCCTGCCAGTAATAACTTGCGTACTAAGTATCTTTGCAGTTAGTTGCTGCATACGCTACAGTTTCTGTTATGCAAGTCAACGTTAAACAACAGAATATCCCTTTTACATACTATTCAATTGACATGTTACTAATACATTTTTATATGAATGACACAATTCGAAACTTGCAGTTATTTTTTCTAAAAAGGAATTTTATAAACATCATTGAAAATTAATAAACACGTACTTTTTACATTTCCAAAAAACTTTTATTAAGTAGGCTCAAAAAATAGATATTAACTTTACCAGTAATGTACAGAACGCTATCAATTTCACTACATTCAATGTGATGCACGTGCCAGTGACTACAGTCAAAAACTTTTTTTAACGTACGTATTTGATATGCTGCCGAAAAAGACGAGGTTTACTGCACATGCTCCAGCAGACAGGACAGTAAAACCTTAAGCCATACACTCATAAGTATCAAGTTTCCAATGCAGGTTGGACTCAAAAGACATTACAATGATCTTGGCGAAATAACCCAGTTTTACGTGGGTTACTCGTTGTTTAATAAAATAAAGATATTTGCAAATGTATAAAGAAAAAGTGGAATTTACAAAATAGTATCTTTATCTATTCCCAGCCATAGCAGAGATTAAAACTTTGTGTCAGATTAAAATTGCTATTATTGGACATTAGGAAAATACAAAATGTCATTTTATAATCACAAGAAAATTTATAACTTTAACTAATAAGTAAAAATGAGGCATACGTTCAGACGATCTGAATTCCGAAACACTAACAAAATATTAAGTACCCTCAAAATCAAATAAACCAAACTTATGCTAAATATAACTTGTATTTAACTGTTACAACAAAATATAATGTTTGTTGTTAAAATGTGATGAACCATTTTTGCCATATTTTCTGGCGTTGAACATACTGGGCATTATAAAAAAATAAAAACCACAGGCTATTACTGAAATATACTCAATGTGCAACATGCGAAGCTCAGGAATGACGTCATACATGATGTGATTTACACAATGGGATGCAATACGGTTCCGGCTGTCACGCAGCCGTGCCACATTCGCAGGTGAAACATCTGTTGTACTCTTAAGAGGAGGGACGGATTTACTGGCTATTATCTTTGAATCTATTTATTTTTCTTTTGCAGGTCTCTTTTCCTGCTTTAATAAGGTCGACACTTCGGATGGCTGACATCATGAATTTCATTAAAGCAAAATGGTGTCGCAATTAATTAAAATAAGAAAAACTTTACTATGACAAACACAAAATCACCGAGTTCTGTGCCACTGGATATTTTTTTGATTGGTGGTTTGATAACCACTCTGAGGAACTCAGTGGGCTGCAGTCGCCTGTTTCTAATTTATGTCCACTGGTTCCAGGGGAGGGATAGATCCAGCGCTGTTAGAGAAACACAACCTCCATACATCACACAGATTCGAACCCGGACCAATTTCGGATGAATGATCAGGGGCGGCAGCCATTGAGTTGATATACCTTCAATTTAGGATGCAGTTGACAATGGCAGAAATTGAATTCATACGACAGTCCAAACTTAAACAGCGAACAGGTTACTCGGAACCCGCACAAACTGAAATTTTGCTTACCGATACTGTACATTTCAGCAATATTTTGTAAAATACTTGTGTTTTCCTAAAATAATTATAACGCCCTAAATTATATTTGTTAGAGGCCGATATAACACAATTTTCGGGAATTGTTTCATGTGGCATTTCCTTTTAGCTTTAAAAATGAGAGGAAAGTTAGAGCCTTAAAGTTCGGCAAATGCGTTAGGTAATTTCAAGTCCAATGATGTGGCTATAAATAATATAAGCAAATGATGTGAAAACCAGGAGAAATGCTTTTGAGTAAAATATTTCGAGAACAAAATAAAATTTTATGGCATGAACTAGAAATACGGAATAGAAGAATAAATTTAGAAATGTTATTTGCGCCGTTTCTAACATTTTATTGGCTAAAACTGTGTTCTTCAGTAACCTTGGAAAAGAGAAGGATGCCTCTCTTTATCACACAAACAAAGAAGTAGATTTAATTTATTTCGATGTTGGGCAAATAGACGTCATCGCTCTTTCCACGTTTATAAGTGAAACACGGAAAAATTCTCATCGGCCGCCACCGGCAATCGAACCCCTATTAGAATTTTTCAGTGACTCTTATAAACGTGGAAAAAGCGATGAATTCTATTTGATGTTCGTGGTCCACGTCAACAATGTATTTATCATTCGTTGTTGGTATTGACAAAAGAAAAATGCTTTTGCCCGGAAGTGAGAATATTATACCACTGTAAACACAAGTTCACGGTACTGAACGGTTAAATCGTACTGCACGGAATTTAGACATTTATCTTTTTTCTTGTCTGCAGATGAACTACCACTGGAGTGTAGCAAGGAGTTACAAGGATTAGACTGTCCATAATTTATATACACTGGTTTCCTGGAGAGGAGAGTCTCAACAGCGTAAAACAAAAACACCAGCAATGCTTCAACCGGATTTAAATCTAAACCCAACTCGAATAATGCCTGATTCAAACATATTCTATTAAATGGTGTAAACATTGAGAAGCAAATAAAAACTAATAAAACTATTTGCTTTGACGAGGATAAATTTCAGGAATAAACAAATTAAAAAAAAGGTGATACAGAGCTTTACTTTATTTTTCAAATATATCACATAATTTAGATTTATTCACTTTTTTTGTAATCTTTGCTTCGTCAAAATAGAAATCCGGTTTTTGAGATTAGAAACCGAGTACTGGACGTGAAGTGGCCATCACCAACAGCGACATGCTAGAAACAGCGGAGTCACAAACCCTTCTCTGTTCGCGACATGTCACATCTTGTGATGGCTAGAGTGACTCAAAGGTTTGTTCAAAATTGCCTAAATGTTTTTTTCTGTCAATATCCAATAATTTCAAGGATATGACTGTTCTTTGCCTTCGTTTATAGCACCACTGTTCTCCTTTCGGCGAACATAAAATGTATTTCGGCAAAATCATTTTCCTATGCTCTCAATAAGCTACCTATTAAGCATTGTCGCGTTATCTCAATTTCTCATTTTCCTTGACATCCGAGAAGGACACTTATTTTATAACCACACATTACTTTTCAAAGCAGTCCGCATTTTCGAATTAATTCCTACCATTGTTCAGGAGCAATGTACAGAAAATGATGTTAGGCCGTCAGTGAATCAACCACTTTCTTCCAATCATTCACGGCCCAATCTCGATTATCTTCGCCCCATTTCATGCGTTGTTGGCGAAGACCTGCAGTGAGCATGGGGACATGGAATTGTCTTCAGCTACGCAGGCCCATGCGCAGAAGGCTGCGGTGAATTGTGTTGTGTGACACATTGCCGTGATCCCCATTGTTGCAGATGCGTGTGATTTGTCGCACTTTGGCCCTATGTTCACTGCGGACAATGCGTTCTACTCTGGCGTCAATGAGCTGCGGACGACATATGGCTGGATGACTGTTCTTCGTTTGGCCATTTTTACACCACTTTTAGTACGTACTCACTACAACCGCACGTCAACAACCCACAAGCCGCGCCGTTTACGTGATCGTAGTTCCGAGGCGCTGTGCAATCACAATTTATTCTATATCAAACTCCAAACTCCGATAAATCGGCAGCTTTTCCCATTCTGACTCCGAATACGTTACCAACCGAAAGCCGGTCCTCGTGTTGTATATATACTGCTCTGTGAACTTCGCCTGTGCCATAGTTCGTCCACCAGGCGCGCTTATTCCTCTAGGCCGGGGGTGGTCATGGTGTAATAGCCCATCGATATATAAAGGCAATTCGGAAAAATATCACTAAAGGAAAATTAATTCATTTGGAAACACTTCGCTTAAAAATTTAGTTCAACTACTAACGCAAAGTTGACTGCAATGGAGTTATTTTGATGACTAACATAGCGAGTGTTACAATCTGAAATAAAAAGAAAGGGACGATTATTCTAGAATTTACTTTGGGAAAAGCATAATTGATTCAGGCGGAAGTCAAAATGATAGCATAACTACGGTTTCTGAGAATATAATTTTACAATGTAATATTTGTTCGAGACTTTTGCTTTAAAAAAACTGATTTCTTTTAAAATATGCAACATATGGACTTACCTGAATGTTTCCTAATATCTTATCACTATGCTGTATGTATGTTATCTACAAGAATTTGTGTCGTTTTTCACGTGAAAAAACGGTAGTAATTTAGCTCACTTATAGACATAATGATATTAACAGAAAAGACAAGTGCATATATAACATTTGCCAAAATATTTGATAATTCACCTCTCACACATTACAACGTGTTTCTCGATCAAAGCATTAAGTTAAACATTAGCTCGCTCTAAAATTAAATTTTAAAGTATGAGTGCCAGATTGAATACGCTAGGTTGTCTCAACATCAAAGCACAGAACGGGTTATTTCTTGATGCAATATCCATGAGACGTTTGATTTTGTATTTGGTTTTGAACGTCTTTCAGTAACCATCCAATGATTTAGTCTGCACAGCCAAAATGCTGGTTGGCTTTGCAGAGATGAATTGATATATCTCAAAGATATTAAAAGTAAAGGCTTTACGTGAGCAATCCTGCCAGGATCCGAAGGGTCTTCATCCGGACAGGATCAGTCAGGGGATAGGCCGGACTACGCCGTCCCCACGGGACCATCACTCCAAATATTTATATAACCCATGTACCAGCACACACATATTAAATCGCATGCGCATGCAGAGAGTACTTGAGTCTAAGTCATTATTAATTCCGGATTGTTTATGTCGCTATAACTCAATAAACGAGCAAACATCTCACGCATCGCTATATTTTTCATTTGCAGTTTGGTTTGGTATATTGAAAAATTCTCTATTTAATATCGAAATACATAATAATCATTAAAATGCTCCAATATTTCCCCAAAATAAATAAAAGTACAATTTCTGAACCAAGATTTCATGGATAACAGTATTGCTAAAAGAGTTTCATGAGGGATGTAGTCGTTTCTTTGACGCACCGGTCTAAGCGTTGGCTTCTGATCATTCGTACGAGTTGAGCCTCGGTTCGAATCCCTGTGAAGCATAGATGTTGTGCTTGACTTACTGTCCTGGCTTTCTCCCGTCCCAGGAACTAGAGGCCCTAAATCTGGGACGTTCGACTTCTTATTGTCCGTTCGGTTGTATGAGGTGGTCCTTAACCCCCCCCCCCCCAATTAAAAAAAAATTGCAAGGGTAGATAAATTGATAGGTGAGCATAAGTAATATCCGGAACCTGAAATAAACTACATGTAAAGATACAGTTGTATGAAACCAGATCAGTTAGGTGATATTACTTCAATTCACATTTATTTTCAGCTGACTGTATCGAAAAACTTCCATGGGTATGATACAAGTAGCTATATCGAAAAACTGCCATGGGTATCAAACAATGTGAAAAATGTTGCGTCGTGACGAAGCAAATTGTAAGGGAAATGTAAGTTATCCTATTATATCTGAATGGTCTATTACTGGGCTTCTCAGCCAGTTGCATGATTTCTATCAAGCACACTGTGACATATTTTTCCATTTGTTTTGTAACTGAGCATAATCTAAAATATTTTTCAAATGCACACAACTTAAAAAATTCATATCAGACAAATAACGATATACTTTCGTGATTTCATGCAACGCAATCACGGACACGTTCAAACGTACAATGTTTTTATAATAACTAATATATATATATATATATATAGAGAGAGAGAGAGAGAGAGAGAGAGAGAGAGGGATGTAAGGTCAGGTGATGCGTAACATCACAGCCTCTCCTTGACAAATGTCAACCCCGCCTTCTCGTGGTGCATCCTGTTCCCACTAAAGGGGCTCTGACGACCGCCAATAGCGTAATAACTATACCATCGGGATTAGAGGAAATTCTATCCTACACTCACCAACCCGCTTGGCCAGCGTGGTGAGTTATGGCCAAACCCCTCCAAAATGATTCCACAACTTAAATCTTGGCCCTCAGTCTCCGGCAGCTGGAATGTACCTGGCCAAGGCAGCGGCCAGTGCGACATGAAGGCAGAGGGTGCTAACAATCCCCGGAGGACCGGACTAGGCTGCCATCTGATGCTGACCTTGGCTACGTATAATGGACGCTCCCTATCTTCTGATTCAAGGCTTCTTGAATTGGAAGAGGAACTACAAAGGATCAAGTGGGACATCGTGGGGCTAAGTGAGGTAAGGAGAAAAGGAGAAGATCTCATCGAACTGAAAAGTGGACATCTCTTCTACTATCGTGGGACAGATACTGGCAGAACTAGTGGTGTTGGATTTATAATAAACAAGAAACTGAAGGATAAAGTGGTAGAAGTTGAAAGTTCCTCTGACAGAGCTGCACGACTTGTTATCCAACTCTCGAAAAGATACCAGGCTCAGATTATTCAAACTTATGCACCCACCACAAGTCATCCTGAAGAAGAAATTGAAGAATTTTATAAGGAAATTTGTCATCTAAATAATAAAGGTAAGCAGCACTTGAAAATAATTATGGGAGATTTCAATGCAAAAATAGGGCAACGGCAACAGAATGAAACTTCAGTAGGTAAATTCGGTCACGGCAACAGAAACCAGCGTGGAAATACTCTCGTTGAGTTTGCAGAGGCAGAAGGGTTTTTCATCTTGAACTCCTTCTTCAAGAAAAAGGCACACAGGAAATGGACATGGAGACATCCAAATGGGACGACAAGTGAAATTAATTTTATTATGTGTAACAAAAAATTCGTCATAGAAGACTGCAGTGTGCTTAACAAGTTCAACACAGGTAGTGACCATAGATTGGTGAGATGTAAGATGCACCTCAAAACTAAACTTGAACGTGGCAAGCTCATAAGACAAACAAAATCTATTGACATAACCAACCATAAAAAACACCATAATACCTTCAAGTTGGAACTGAAGAACAGGTTCTCTGCTTTAGAAGGCCTAACATCGGAAGAAGTGGACATCTCTGAAGTTAACAGAAAAGTAACCAAAGCTCTTATGGAAACAGCAACAAAATTAGCTGGGTCTAAGAACAAGTTGCATGTAAACAAATTATCAGGAAAAACGAAAATGTTGATGCAAAAAAGAAGAGAGATGAGGACAACTAAAGAAGATGTGACTTCCAAAGTGTAATATATAGAGCTATGCAAGACAGTAAGAAAAAGTATCACTGAAGACGTAAAAAAATTCTACTGTGAACTAGTGAGGAAAGCAATTGAAAACAACCAAAGCCTAAAGATAGCAAAGGGACATCTCAGTAAGGGAAGAAAACAGATTATGGCACTGAGAAAAGAAGATGGTTCTGTAACAAGAAATATAGGCGAAATTTTGACAAGAGTGAAAGATTTCTACTCCAAATTATATGAAAGGGATGATACATGCACTCCAGACATCATGAAAGATACCAGTACCAGAGTTCCTCCAGTCCTTCCAGCAGAAGTTGCACATGCAATCAAGAACATGAAGCGGGGAAAAGCTCCAGGAGAAGATGGAATTACTGTAGACATCATACAAGAAGCAAGTGGAGAAATCGAAACAGTACTCGCCCAAATTTTTACTCGATGCCTTAACGAAGGAAAGATTCCTGAGGATTGGAACACCGCTACAATGATCCTGCTACATAAGAAAGGTGACATTGAGGATCTCGGAAGCTTCAGACCTATCAGCCTCCTATCAGTAGTTTATAAAATCTTCACTAAAGTTCTTTCACACCGCTTGAAGGTAACACTAGACATGGCTCAACCGAGAGAACAAGCTGGATTCAGGAGTGGCTACAGCACAACAGATCATATCCACGTACTGAGAGAACTAATTGAAAGAGCGAGGGAATATGAACTTCCATTGTGCATGGCTTTTATCGATTATGAAAAAGCCTTTGATTCGGTGAAACCATCAGCAGTTACAATGGCTCTGAAAACCTGCGGTATTGAAGATGCATACATTAATATTATTAATAACACCTATGAAAATGCAAGTGCTAAGATTCCGCTGTTTGAAAATACAACACACATAAAAATTGGAAAGGGAGTGAGACAAGGTGACACCATATCTCCGAAGCTCTTTAATGCCACATTGGAGGGTGTTTTTCAGTCGCTGAGCTGGGAAAACAAAGGGATAAAGATTAATAGAGATTATCTAACCCACCTTCGTTTTGCTGATGACGTAGTCATTTTTGCAACTACCCCATCAGAGCTGCAGAGTATGATCCAGGAACTTGCTGACAAGAGTAAAGAAGTGGGATTAAAAATGAACTTTCAGAAGACAAAAGTGATGTTCAATGCTTTTACAAGAAATGAAGATTTATCCATTGATGGAGAAAAGCTGGAGATAACAGACACGCACGTTTATCTTGGACAGCAGATATCAAGTGAGGGTCACATTGATGAAGAAATTAATCGGCGTACAAAACTTGCCTGGAGAGCTTTTGGAAGAAACAGCATAATTTTCAAGAGCAATATGCCATTATGTCTTAAAAGAAAAGTGTTTGATCAATGCATCCTTCCAGTGCTTACGTATGGTGCAGAGACGTGGACCTTAACTAAAAGAGACATACAAAGGCTGCAGACAACTCAAAGGAGCACGGAGAGGTGCATACTTGGTGTAACCAGGAGAGATAAGAAGATTAACTCGTGGATCCGAAAAATGACAAGAGTGGAAGACATCATGATCAGGGTTAAATCCCTGAAATGGCAATGGGCTGGACATACTGCCAGAAGGACAGATCATCAACGGACAGCCGAAATTTTAGATTGGATTCCAAGGGACAGGAAAAGACCCAGAAGAAGACCACATGGGAGATGGGTGGATGAAATTCGAAAGTATGCAGGGGTGACATGGAGGAGACTGGCACAAGACAGACCGTTGTGGAAGAAACTTGGGGAGACCTTCGTCCAGCAGTGGATTGATAATGGTTGACAATGATGATGATGATGATGATATATATATATATATATATATATATATATAGAGAGAGAGAGAGAGAGAGAGAGAGAGAGAGAGAGAGAGAGATTTCCTTCGGTGTATTCGAAATATTTCAAAGTTGTACAGAACCAACTTTTTCCCAGCAACAAAAATCGCACGACACAAGCGTATTTAATGAAGTTGGTTCCGGGGAAAAATCCTAAAGCATGTGATATCCTCCATTTTTCCAGTAACAGGATATTCAAGTGCATTTTTCAAACGGCTTTCCTAACGAAAGTTATGTGAAGAAAAGAAAACTGAAAACAAAACATTCATTCAAATTTTCGAATTTCCATTTGGTATAAATTATAGATTTTGTTGTTCATTTCACAAGAATTAAATCTGTCATGCTAGGTGATTATTTGATCTAGTCTAGAAAATCATCTTTGCAGGAGCCATAGCATAAATTTACAACGATGTTTTACATAAAATAAATAGGCAAAAATCAATTTCATATACTCCAAGGGCTAATGAGCTAAGGTTACAGTGGAAAATTTAATGGTTTAAAAGTTCTACTTTTCAGGTGCTCCAAATTTTAATAGCTATTAATGCGTACGTTATTTATAACTTCATGGGAAGTCAAAGAAGATACTGATTTGTAACATTTTTCTAAAAGTTGTATTTGTATATCCGCAGAGTGATTCATATTACTTTGGGAAATGTTAAACGGTAGCCATGTATAAATCTGAATTGCAATGAAATGTCGATCCCACCATCTTAAGCAATATACGTGCAGTTTACCTAGCGTCTATATAAGCATGAGATTATTAAGACTAGTTTGCAAAACATAACTGAGTCAAAGCGTCGGATAAATTCGATTGTGAATATTTATGAAAAACTCACGTGATGTCATCGTTCGCTCAATGACTGAGCATTGTAATCAATTGAAGTTGTATAAAAAGTAAATCTTAAGGTTTAGTTACGAGCACAGAATATAGAAACAAATAATTGGTGCTTCGGTAAATAACGCCATATATAAAGAATGACAGGGAGTATCTATTCCTGAATAAAAAGTACTTTTATGTATTTGTTCTTTTTAATCCTAGTGAAAATTTATCATAAGGAAGTCTTGATGTTGTTGCCGAAACTTATAACTTTTAATTGAAATCATTGATAACAACAAAGAATGTTTGTTATGTATTGAGTGCAGTTTGACCGTTGGACGAAATACCTAATGGAAAGTTTTCCCTGTGGTTCTCTGTGCTTTATACTAGGTTATGTCGTCTATGTAAATGTTCCTTCAACATAGGTTTATTTTAATTATTAAAATTTGTCAAGTGTGTTTTACAGATTATATGAAATAATGAACACACTTAAATTGCGTGAAACTTTGGCTACGTGTCTATGATTACGCAACTGAGATATACTGATGCAAAGAAACGAAATTCAACATTAGTTAAAATATCCCTTAAAGACAATAACAGGACATCTTGCTTTAGTTATAGTTAAAATTCTTGCTACAGGAACCTCGTCGATGCCTTTTCCCAGGCGTGTTATTTGGATATCTAACCTATAGTTTGTTTTGAAACACGTGAGTAGGGTCAATGATATAAAGGAAACAACTAAATATTTCTAGAATATGCACCATCCTACGGAAGAAAATAAATTCTGCCCTTGTACACATCTCAGAAACCTACTCACAAATTACCTTCCACTAAAACGGTAATTGATCTCTCATTTTTGAATTTCCTCCGAACGTGCCTGTTCTTTATATCTTTGTGCTATACGACGCACGAAAATATATTCGCAGGTATCTATAGCACAGAAACAAAGATCATCAGGAGATCTGCGCAGGATAAACTACGTGGACCTGAACGATTCAAAGAACCTTCGAATCCCGGAGAAGTGTTAGTTGTAAATCACCAATATGTAGCACTTATTGATCATATCCTAAAAGAAAAAGATCAACACATGACAAAGGTTAAGCAAACAAAGTATTTAATTAATTTTAATGTTGCTGACTATAAAAATATTCTGCCGAAGATTCGTGTGTGAAGCTTGATTTGGAAAACTGATGGGGATCTAGTCATTAATAAAGTTGTTTAGTGATTGCTCGGCGTTCGTACAATATAAAGCTGTTTTAAGTTTTCATAATACATCGGTCGATGTAGCGAATAACTATTAGTCTGAAAATAAGTTTCTTTAATTCATATTTAAATATATACTTTTAATTTAATGTGAATTAAAAGCAAGTTTAGTATTTTAATGGATAGTTGTGTACGTTACTTCCGAACAAAAGATCGTAGCTTTCGAAACACGAACGGATGTCTACTGTTATGCCTTGTTACGAAGCATGATGAGAAAAAAAAAGAACGTCACGTAGAAAAGAAGTGTTACCGATTATCCGAGAAAAAGGTTTTCATAACATGAGGACCACGAAAGCGAATTGCTCTTGTTGTGCTTATTTTATGTGTATCTGTAGGCGTGTTTAAATTTCCTTTAGAAAACCGCAAATACGAGTAATATTTGTTGCACCTGAACTTTGGAACCCAAACATAGGTTTTTAGATCCAGCAGAAAGATCCTGTTTCTTTCTTTCAATTTAGCTAGACAATACGCATGACGATATGTGATATTTCCATTATATGTCGTTATTACGAAAGCTATCCATAAAATAAATATCGTCCGTGCAATTATTTGCATCACATTCTCACCTGCGCTGCTGTGCTGTATCAGCAGATAGACAGACGCTGGCGCCATTTTTCTAGGTTACGTTTCTGAAATTGACGCTGAATTGATCGTGGTAAACTACATCCGCGGCTGGAAGGTCCTCAGCAAATGCCAGTCTTGCCGAAATCAGTTGACTCCATTCATGGTCCCGATTGGTACATGCATTCATTATGGTATCATGGAATACACGAATTCATACTGTGATAACATCAAACCCTCTCTTTTTACCATCCAATTTGGCTTTCTGACCACAAAACAGGCAATGCATATTAAATTTAAATTTCCACCTATTTGGGATCGGAGCGTAAGTGTAGTACTCGTACTAGTAGCTGGTTTAGCCCTATCAAATGCGGTTACGCAGACTGTCCTTCTTGAGTTCGTATATCACTTCCTCTTAATTCATTTGCATTGTTTATTCTCCCAGTTCCTTTCCTTCGTAATGTTCATCAGCTAGGTTCTTGTCACAAAGGACACATTTTTCAATTAAATGGTTACCAATCATAATAACATCATCTCACAATTATCTAAAGAAAGTTACAGTACAAAATAAAAAAATAAAATATATAATAACATAAATACAAAATAACAAAAACAATTACAATGATAATAACAACGACAATAAACACAATTTAAATTCAAGTGTTTGTGACTCAGAAGAACAACCCAACTAACATATGAAAGACTTTTAGTTAAGCTTCTTACCAAATAACAGTTGTTTAAGCAGCTTATACTTCGACTTATTAACATTCCTTGTTCAAAAATCTTCCATTTGATACATATTTGAAGAAAATCGAAGTCATACAGCATAACTGATATCAACAGTAAATCCAAGATGGCGGCCAATATTGCTGCTTTCGACTGCTAACTTTTTCCTAGACTTTTGACATGTTGTTTAGGATGGTTATCAGAGTCTAAAAAGATGTACTTGATTTTTATTGCAATTCCTTTGAGGTTTTGTCTGAAAATAACTGTACTAGTATGCCATGTGCGGAGTCCGGTCTGTGACAAGGTTTCTGAATGCGAGAAATCTCAGACCAAATGAGATGCAGCGGCAAATTTGCGAAATAAGAGGACAAATCTCAATGAATTCAGGAATGGTACTTAAGTTGTTTCGAATTTTTAATAAAGTATAACAAAGCGTTCATGACGAATTGCGCAGCGGCAAGCCTCTCCTGGTTGTCGAAGATTTCGTAGAAAGCGAAAACAAAAACATCAGGAGAACCGACGCTTCATAATTTATGAACTTCCAGAACATTTATCTGAAGTTTCGAAATCATAACTGCACGAAATCATAGCACAAAAGCTTCACAACCGCAGAGTGTGTGCATGATTTTTGCGAAAGCTGTTGACGGAAGAATCCAAAATAAAGGGTCTACTTTGGAATTTTTGGGGCAGTACGCAGAGGAAGGCGATGATTTTTTAAACCGTATAGTGACCGGAGATGCGAAGTTGGTCTCTCACATCACACTAGAATAAAAGCAGCAGTCCTGAACATTGGAACAGCTCCCCGCGTTTCGATTACTACGATGACCTGAAGACGACGTTTCAGCGGTGAGAGATTTCTATAGGAATGCATTTAGAAACTTTTGTCACGGTATGACAAATGTCTTGACATCCACGTGGAATTTGCTGAAAAAAAATTAAGGTATGTAGAATCCAAAGCACATTGAAAATTAAATATGAATATGTTTTTGTTTATCTTCAAACGGTACTTTATGAATGGCCCCAGTACTTATCCCCATGTATTACTAAAAGAATTTTCGAGAGGAAATTTGTCTTGGTAACTTTCTTAGAAAATATTATTTACGTTGTAAATGGTTTCTTGCATATTCTGTGGTACCTCTTGTTTCAGACTGTGGTCACTGTGTAAGTTGTGGTCCGTTTCACCATGCAATATGATATTTCGACCGAGCTTTTATATACAGAAAGTTGAAATCAGTGTTATGAATTTCAGAATGGATATGTGATATAAAATTTTAGAATTATACAGTACCTAATTGATTTTAAATTCACGGAAATCAATGTACATAAATTCACGGAAATTAATGTACATGCAGAGAATCGTTTTAAAAATGATATATTCCCGAAGGAGCTTTTTCTTTAATAGCGTTTCATATTAAATTAGTTTAAAAAACATGCGAAAAATGTAATATATGTGGAAGTGTAAGATCATTTTAAGATAGCCACTTGCAGTATATTGCTCATAAACGACTGTATATCAGGAAATGAATGGCAAAAGTTTCGCATGTAGTTTTCCACCAATTCGGTGTTGCGTTTTGCTTTTAACTAGGCTTTCTGGAAAACGAGATGCAGGGACTGTATCTGTGCTGGATTTCATGGCGTACCTTTATCTTAGAAGACAGTACTGAACGTTACGGTGTGCTATTGTCAATCAGGACTGGGTTTAACATATTGCTTACTACGTTGCTTTCCAGTGGATTTATGGTACGTGGGCGCCTTTTGCTGGCCGGTATGTTAATATTGTGTTTACGACCAAATATCTTTCAAGAAAAAAAAATATATCTACTGTTATTTAGTCCTCTCCCTCTGTTATTGCTCCCGCAATAACTTGTGCTTTTTTAATCACTTCTGTGTTCATGACACAGCCCTTAGAAGTCATTATTTTCACTGCTCGAAAAAGCATCATTAAGATATATTTGACAAGTTTTATTTACACGCTTTCTAATGAACACTTGCCACCGGTATTTTGAAATAGTCGGCAAAAAATGAAGGTGAATATCCCTAGATTCAACCATTGAGAGATGGCAATCAACTTTTATACGAAAGGAGAAATATTTTCCGGAAAGTCGAAAAATTTTCAGTCAGTTATTTCCTTTCTTTGAAGCTTTTGCCTTTGTTAAGGTACTTACTGAGTATACGCTTTCAATGCTTCGAAAACTTTATTTAGGCCCTAAAATGGGGTTCACCTTCTATTTATTACAATAATTGTAATTTAGAAATTTCCAAATGCGTAATATTGCCTCATTTACGACATGAGAAAAGTGCTTCTTCCAAGTTGTAAAGAATGATTGATTAATTTTGCGATCTACACGTTGTTGTGCAGTCGGAAATGAATGATTCGGCTTCAGTCCTACAAAACATATACAATATGAGTTAATGTTCGTAGCGATATAGCAAATATGGCGAAACTCGAACATTGTCACCACTGTAACATTTGAAGTCAACAAGTTAGCATGCATTGTGCGCATCCAGCATTGTTACTTTACGCATCACAGTTTCCCACATTTTGATCAGCTCTCTGTTAGAAAAAAATAAATACAATAAAAGGATCATCTCAGTGTATTTATCCCTCTCACTGCTGAATTTAGTATGAGTGAAATCTTTATTTTAGGAACAGTTTCTATTCGTAGATTTACTTGCCGACAAAGAATGTAAAGCAATCAGTGAAGAATAGACGGGGAGTCACCAAGCAGCTGCTCCCCATGCTGGGAAAATTGATTCCCAGATATTTTTCGCTATACAACATAAATAACTTAATTTTTTTCCCACAAGAATGTGATTTGATTTTATGATAGGGCGTTAACATCAGCAACAACAGTGTTCTTAAATCCTAGGTTGGTTTGAGCTAAAACCACTTTATACATGGAACATGTTACACTTTCTGCATGAAGAAATGTGTATTTAGTCGAAACATTTTTGCTTTCTACAGTCCTCTACATGAATTTATGACGAAATTAAAGACTTATGATAGTTTTATTATTGATTTTAGATCATTATTTAATGCTGGCAGTAAAGTTGATATTATTTGCTTCAGAGTAATAATTATTAATAAAAATTATCCATAGAAAGCAAAATGCCATTTGGTAACCAATAAAGAATCCTTAAATCCCAAACTTTGAAACTTAAAGTTTGAAAGTACACCAATAATCACTGAAATCACGAGACCTCACTGTAATGCGCGACGCAGTATATAAAGGTAGAGGTATCAAGTACATTATAGTCGTATTAGACACAAATCAAGCAAATTGTCGAATCAACAACTCTAATTACATACATTCGCAAACAAAAGTGAAGCCTAATTAAAGCAATGCCAATAGTACCAAACACAAATAAAAACTCTAGAACGGTAAGTATAGTCAATAAAAATTAAAAATAATTTGGCCTCACAATTATGTCTAAGAACGCTAATGCGAATACGAAGTAAAAGTTTCAGAATGTCTAACTCAGACCCACAAAGAATAAAAAGAAGAGTAACACAAACCAAGACAAAAACATAAAGCCAAAATTTCAAACCAAGAAGATGGTTGTCTTAATTAGGGAATCCAACCCTCAGTGACCTTTCAGAAAGGGCAATGGCAGAATTCTAAAAAAATCAGCCCTTGTATTCTCAAGGTCACAAAAAATTTTGATACAAAATAAAAAAAAAACGAATTTCAGTTATTATTGAAACGAACACTGCAAACGGCAAGCAAATAAATAAAATATTCAAAATTAAAAGAACTGCGAGAATAAAGCTAATTCCGAACTCCAACGTATCCCTTCGAGCAATCCAGCTACACCAAATCCGTCCGTTCCTCGACATGAACTGAACAACTGAATGACTAATACATTATGAGTGAAAACAAATCAGCGGTTAACGAAGACACCAGCAGAAGATAAGAAAAAAATCAAAAATTTCAGATGTCGTCTAGACGACGCATACTGTTCATAAGAAATATTCACAGAAGAATATTTAACATTGTCAAGTCTTTTCTCAGCTATATTCAAAAAGTATATCACATTTTTTTCAAAATAGTGTTTTGATGAACTGCTGTTCAAAAATTGACTCATAATCCTGTATAGAAAACCAAAAGGTTAATCATTATATACCAGTGTGTTGTATAAGAACTTGATATTTCTTATAATAACAGGGGCAGTGTTACAAACTCTCATGAATCCGAGATATTCAGTGATTATGTGATTCATGTGCACAGTTTTTGAAATATTTGAATCCCAGTTAACTAAATACACTGGCGGAAAGTGAAAAAGAACAACAAGAAGGAGACGTCTGATACCAACGAAATTTATACAGCGTAATAACGGAATACAGAGGATGCTGGAAAACACCACGATGGACCGACCTTACAAATGGCACAACAACGTGCTGAATGATGTTGTTGATGTAGAAGGTGCTGTTTAACGTACCCGGTACGGGAGTGATAGCTGATCGCTCCCCACACCAGGAGACCAGGTTTAGGCCTTGTGGGTCGCTGACGGATGCAAGAAGGGTGGATACGCTACCCTGTGCGTCTGTGAACACGCATACGGCCATCGGAGGCTCCCAAGCAGAATCAGCTTTCATCGCTGAACACGACAGATCTCCATTGCGTTCTCCAGTGCAGACGTTGGCGACACCACTGCAGCCGGTCCTGACGGTGGGCTGGAGTCTGAGGTGCATATGCCAGAGGCACACGTGCACGTGGTCCTGCATCCAGTAGACGGTTGCGGATTGTTCGCACAGTCACCTCGGGTGCAACGGCAGCTCGGATTTGCGTCGCAGTGGATGTTCTGTTTGTAAACACCGCTCTTCTTATGCGTCGATCGGTCCGCTCATCAGTTCGTCTGTGACTCCCGGTTCCACGTCT
The DNA here is from genome assembly GCA_039090855.1 of Macrothele yani. Classification (NCBI taxonomy): domain Eukaryota; kingdom Metazoa; phylum Arthropoda; class Arachnida; order Araneae; family Macrothelidae; genus Macrothele; species Macrothele yani. Next base: position 213,413,065 of record CM077034.1, read on the forward strand.
TCTCGTGTGGGAATGTTCCTCGGACCATCTACGCCACCATCGTACCACCACTGATACTTCGCGTCCAATTCGCTCCGGAATACGACGATACGACCACCTGGCCTCGCGGAGTCCGACTATACGACCTCGCTCAAAGGCCGATAACTGCTGAAATCGTAGACGTCTTCCATGTCCAGGCATTGCAGCTTCTTCAGGGTCTTTGCACGTGTATGTACGCCGACGACTGATTACATTCACTTCGCTGTACTCCTTAAATACCACCGACGATAATTTGCATATTATGCCGTGCTGTGGCGTAAGCGCTCACCGGTTGGTCCCGAAATTAACATCACACCTACGTACGCTCGACCCCATTAACATATGTAAATTTCATGATCGTCCGCCAATTCTTTCTTGGTGTTCTTTTTAACTCTCCGCCAGTGTATTATCTGTGGATTTCATTCTGGCTTCCGTGGTTTTTTCTGATGATATATTTTCCAGGAATTGATTGCGTTATTGTGTCTGGTGTGCGTTGACTTGATGCACACATTGCCTATGACTCCTTGCAAAACTCTCCTTAGTGGAAAACTCGTTCAACGACTTTGCTTTCCTAGGACGGATACTTATTCACAGGACAGTACTATATTGGTGGACTTAGATATTTCAGCAAACCGAGGACATTAATTCGCCTCGTTCAGTAAAACTTCTTCACAAGAAGATCGCCCCTTTTGAAATTAACATTTCTCGCCAGGTAGCACTGTGTTGAATTCATTGGTTTCACTAAGTGGTGTCGACGATCTAAGTTTGTCGATGGGTTTCTCTCAACCAGACATGCAAGTGATGATTTCTAAGAGCCAGTCTTACAATATTTTAACAAATTTCAGTAATCTTTCATCGACTTTGTTTATTTTGAGTTCTTCAGGACCGTTTGGGATCTTCCATTCGTTTCTGAGCTAATTTTTGTTCTACGAAAAAAATATATTTATCCATTCAGACCATATTGTGTGATTTTTGGTAATTTCGGTATACAAAAACTTACTGTTTTCTATACATAATTCGAGACTGACTTTATCCTCCCTTTCCTTGATTTATTATTAAAACGCGACGCCATCAACCACAATGCCATTACATCTGTATACCGAAAGCCTTCGTCTACTACTTTTATGATAACGGCATTCCCAACACATCCTCTAAGTCGAAAATTGTATTCGATTCGTATAATATTAAACCGGGCCAAATCGCATTCTTCGACATCAGATTTATACAATTGTGAAATAGCAAAAATAAAGAATTCATCTGTTGCCTTCTTCTATTCCCAACCCTTAATGAACAAAGTACTCCAACAAATGCAAAAGCGAACGTCTTGTACCTTGACCAGAAATTACAGATCACGTAAACATTTTGTGGGATCTGTACCCTACGTCCCGCCAATAACTAACGTCTTGAAAAACATTTGTGGGCCTTAAGGTCTGAACTTCGGGAAAAAGACCCACAACATCCGATCTTTAGTCATAAATGACAGGGATCCAATCCAGATGCAGGACAGACATGGAGTTTATGTAACCCCACTGAAAGTGATTGAACTCAGAAAGAAAGTCGAAATATATATATAGGATCGAAGACCCGTAATCTTAAAATTCGCCTGGTGGAGCATAAATATGACATAAAATCCAGATCCACAAACACACAATTCGCCTACTTCGTGAAGAAGCGTTTCAACCTTTGTGGGACGAAACAATCATACTAACTACTCCACAGTCAAAACACTTAATTCTCTTTAATGCAGGACAGACATGGAGTTTATGTAACTCCAATGAAAGTGATCGAACTCAGAAAGAAAGTCGAAATGTATATATAGGATCGAACACCCGTAATCTTAAAATTCGCCTGGTGGAGCATAAATATGACATAAAATCCAGATCCACAAACACACAATTCGCCTACTTCGTGAAGAAGCGTTTCAAACTTTGTGGGACGAAACAATCATAATAACTACTCCACAGTCAAAACACTTAATTCTCTTTAATGCAGGACAGACATGGAGTTTATGTAACTCCAATGAAAGTGATCGAACTCAGAAAGAAAGTCGAAATGTATATATAGGATCGAAGACCCGTAATCTTAAAATTCGCCTGGTGGAGCATAAATATGACATAAAATCCAGATCCACAAACACACAATTCGCCTACTTCGTGAAGAAGCGTTTCAACCTTTGTGGGACGAAACAATCATAATAACTACTCCACAGTCAAAACACTTAATTCTCTTTAATGCAGGACAGACATGGAGTTTATGTAACCCCACTGAAAGTGATCGAACTCAGAAAGAAAGTCGAAATATATATATAGGATCGAAGACCCGTAATCTTAAAATTCGCCTGGTGGAGCATAAATATGACATAAAATCCAGATCCACAAACACACAATTCGCCTACTTCGTGAAGAAGCGTTTCAACCTTTGTGGGACGAAACAATCATACTAACTACTCCACAGTCAAAACACTTAATTCTCTTTAATGCAGGACAGACATGGAGTTTATGTAACCCCACTGAAAGTGATCGAACTCAGAAAGAAGTCGAAATATATATATAGGATCGAAGACCCGTAATCTTAAAATTCGCCTGGTGGAGCATAAATATGACATAAAATCCAGATCCACAAACACACAATTCGCCTACTTCGTGAAGAAGCGTTTCAACCTTTGTGGGACGAAACAATCATACTAACTACTCCACAGTCAAAACACTTAATTCTCTTTAATGCAGGACAGACATGGAGTTTATGTAACCCCACTGAAAGTGATCGAACTCAGAAAGAAAGTCGAAATGTATATATAGGATCGAAGACCCGTAATCTTAAAATTCGCCTGGTGGAGCATAAATATGACATAAAATCCAGATCCACAAACACACAATTCGCCTACTTCGTGAAGAAGCGTTTCAACCTTTGTGGGACGAAACAATCATACTAACTACTCCACAGTCAAAACACTTAATTCTCTTTAATGCAGGACAGACATGGAGTTTATGTAACCCCACTGAAAGTGATCGAACTCAGAAAGAAAGTCGAAATATATATATAGGATCGAAGACCCGTAATCTTAAAATTCGCCTGGTGGAGCATAAATATGACATAAAATCCAGATCCACAAACACACAATTCGCCTACTTCGTGAAGAAGCGTTTCAACCTTTGTGGGACGAAACAATCATACTAACTACTCCACAGTCAAAACATTTAATTCTATTTAATGCAGGACAGACATGGAGCTTATGTAACCCCACTGAAAGTGATCGAACTCAGAAAGAAAGTCAAAATATATATATAGGATCGAAGACCCGTAATCTTAAAATTCGCCTGGTGGAGCATAAATATGACATAAAATCCAGATCCACAAACACACAATTCGCCTACTTCGTGAAGAAGCGTTTCAACCTTTGTGGGACGAAACAATCATACTAACTACTCCACAGTCAAAACACTTAATTCTCTTTAATGCAGGACAGACATGGAGTTTATGTAACCCCACTGAAAGTGATCGAACTCAGAAAGAAAGTCGAAATATATATATAGGATCGAAGACCCGTAATCTTAAAATTCGCCTGGTGGAGCATAAATATGACATAAAATCCAGATCCACAAACACACAATTCGCCTACTTCGTGAAGAAGCGTTTCAACCTTTGTGGGACGAAACAATCATACTAACTACTCCACAGTCAAAACATTTAATTCTATTTAATGCAGGACAGACATGGAGCTTATGTAACCCCACTGAAAGTGATCGAACTCAGAAAGAAAGTCAAAATATATATATAGGATCGAAGACCCGTAATCTTAAAATTCGCCTGGTGGAGCATAAATATGACATAAAATCCAGATCCACAAACACACAATTCGCCTACTTCGTGAAGAAGCGTTTCAACCTTTGTGGGACGAAACAATCATACTAACTACTCCACAGTCAAAACACTTAATTCTCTTTAATGCAGGACAGACATGGAGTTTATGTAACCCCACTGAAAGTGATCGAACTCAGAAAGAAAGTCGAAATATATATATAGGATCGAAGACCCGTAATCTTAAAATTCGCCTGGTGGAGCATAAATATGACATAAAATCCAGATCCACAAACACACAATTCGCCTACTTCGTGAAGAAGCGTTTCAACCTTTGTGGGACGAAACAATCATACTAACTACTCCACAGTCAAAACACTTAATTCTCTTTAATGCAGGACAGACATGGAGTTTATGTAACCCCACTGAAAGTGATCGAACTCAGAAAAGAAAGTGGAAATGTATATATAGGATCGAAGACCCGTAATCTTAAAATTCGCCTGGTGGAGCATAAATATGACATAAAATCCAGATCCACAAACACACAATTCGCCTACTTCGTGAAGAAGCGTTTCAACCTTTGTGGGACGAAACAATCATACTAACTACTCCACAGTCAAAACACTTAATTCTCTTTAATGCAGGACAGACATGGAGTTTATGTAACCCCACTGAAAGTGATCGAACTCAGAAAGAAAGTCGAAATATATATATAGGATCGAAGACCCGTAATCTTAAAATTCGCCTGGTGGAGCATAAATATGACATAAAATCCAGATCCACAAACACACAATTCGCCTACTTCGTGAAGAAGCGTTTCAACCTTTGTGGGACGAAACAATCATACTAACTACTCCACAGTCAAAACATTTAATTCTATTTAATGCAGGACAGACATGGAGCTTATGTAACCCCACTGAAAGTGATCGAACTCAGAAAAGAAAGTCAAAATATATATATAGGATCGAAGACCCGTAATTTTAAAATTCGCCTGGTGGAGCATAAATATGACATAAAATCCAGATCCACAAACACACAATTCGCCTACTTCGTGAAGAAGCGTTTCAACCTTTGTGGGACGAAACAATCATACTAACTACTCCACAGTCAAAACACTTAATTCTCTTTAATGCAGGACAGACATGGAGTTTATGTAACCCCACTGAAAGTGATCGAACTCAGAAAGAAAGTCGAAATATATATATAGGATCGAAGACCCGTAATCTTAAAATTCGCCTGGTGGAGCATAAATATGACATAAAATCCAGATCCACAAACACACAATTCGCCTACTTCGTGAAGAAGCGTTTCAACCTTTGTGGGACGAAACAATCATAATAACTACTCCACAGTCAAAACACTTAATTCTCTTTAATGCAGGACAGACATGGAGTTTATGTAACTCCAATGAAAGTGATCGAACTCAGAAAGAAAGTCGAAATGTATATATAGGATCGAAGACCCGTAATCTTAAAATTCGCCTGGTGGAGCATAAATATGACATAAAATCCAGATCCACAAACACACAATTCGCCTACTTCGTGAAGAAGCGTTTCAACCTTTGTGGGACGAAACAATCATAATAACTACTCCACAGTCAAAACACTTAATTCTCTTTAATGCAGGACAGACATGGAGTTTATGTAACCCCACTGAAAGTGATCGAACTCAGAAAGAAAGTCGAAATATATATATAGGATCGAAGACCCGTAATCTTAAAATTCGCCTGGTGGAGCATAAATATGACATAAAATCCAGATCCACAAACACACAATTCGCCTACTTCGTGAAGAAGCGTTTCAACCTTTGTGGGACGAAACAATCATACTAACTACTCCACAGTCAAAACACTTAATTCTCTTTAATGCAGGACAGACATGGAGTTTATGTAACCCCACTGAAAGTGATCGAACTCAGAAAGAAGTCGAAATATATATATAGGATCGAAGACCCGTAATCTTAAAATTCGCCTGGTGGAGCATAAATATGACATAAAATCCAGATCCACAAACACACAATTCGCCTACTTCGTGAAGAAGCGTTTCAACCTTTGTGGGACGAAACAATCATACTAACTACTCCACAGTCAAAACACTTAATTCTCTTTAATGCAGGACAGACATGGAGTTTATGTAACCCCACTGAAAGTGATCGAACTCAGAAAGAAAGTGGAAATGTATATATAGGATCGAAGACCCGTAATCTTAAAATTCGCCTGGTGGAGCATAAATATGACATAAAATCCAGATCCACAAACACACAATTCGCCTACTTCGTGAAGAAGCGTTTCAACCTTTGTGGGACGAAACAATCATACTAACTACTCCACAGTCAAAACACTTAATTCTCTTTAATGCAGGACAGACATGGAGTTTATGTAACCCCACTGAAAGTGATCGAACTCAGAAAGAAAGTCGAAATATATATATAGGATCGAAGACCCGTAATCTTAAAATTCGCCTGGTGGAGCATAAATATGACATAAAATCCAGATCCACAAACACACAATTCGCCTACTTCGTGAAGAAGCGTTTCAACCTTTGTGGGACGAAACAATCATACTAACTACTCCACAGTCAAAACATTTTATTCTATTTAATGCAGGACAGACATGGAGCTTATGTAACCCCACTGAAAGTGATCGAACTCAGAAAGAAAGTCAAAATATATATATAGGATCGAAGACCCGTAATTTTAAAATTCGCCTGGTGGAGCATAAATATGACATAAAATCCAGATCCACAAACACACAATTCGCCTACTTCGTGAAGAAGCGTTTCAACCTTTGTGGGACGAAACAATCATACTAACTACTCCACAGTCAAAACACTTAATTCTCTTTTAATGCAGGACAGACATGGAGTTTATGTAACCCCACTGAAAGTGATCGAACTCAGAAAGAAAGTCGAAATATATATATAGGATCGAAGACCCGTAATCTTAAAATTCGCCTGGTGGAGCATAAATATGACATAAAATCCAGATCCACAAACACACAATTCGCCTACTTCGTGAAGAAGCGTTTCAACCTTTGTGGGACGAAACAATCATAATAACTACTCCACAGTCAAAACACTTAATTCTCTTTAATGCAGGACAGACATGGAGTTTATGTAACTCCAATGAAAGTGATCGAACTCAGAAAGAAAGTGGAAATGTATATATAGGATCGAAGACCCGTAATCTTAAAATTCGCCTGGTGGAGCATAAATATGACATAAAATCCAGATCCACAAACACACAATTCGCCTACTTCGTGAAGAAGCGTTTCAACCTTTGTGGGACGAAACAATCATAATAACTACTCCACAGTCAAAACACTTAATTCTCTTTAATGCAGGACAGACATGGAGTTTATGTAACCCCACTGAAAGTGATCGAACTCAGAAAAGAAAGTCGAAATATATATATAGGATCGAAGACCCGTAATCTTAAAATTCGCCTGGTGGAGCATAAATATGACATAAAATCCAGATCCACAAACACACAATTCGCCTACTTCGTGAAGAAGCGTTTCAACCTTTGTGGGACGAAACAATCATACTAACTACTCCACAGTCAAAACACTTAATTCTCTTTAATGCAGGACAGACATGGAGTTTATGTAACCCCACTGAAAGTGATCGAACTCAGAAAGAAAGTCGAAATATATATATAGGATCGAAGACCCGTAATCTTAAAATTCGCCTGGTGGAGCATAAATATGACATAAAATCCAGATCCACAAACACACAATTCGCCTACTTCGTGAAGAAGCGTTTCAACCTTTGTGGGACGAAACAATCATACTAACTACTCCACAGTCAAAACATTTAATTCTATTTAATGCAGGACAGACATGGAGCTTATGTAACCCCACTGAAAGTGATCGAACTCAGAAAGAAAGTCAAAATATATATATAGGATCGAAGACCCGTAATCTTAAAATTCGCCTGGTGGAGCATAAATATGACATAAAATCCAGATCCACAAACACACAATTCGCCTACTTCGTGAAGAAGCGTTTCAACCTTTGTGGGACGAAACAATCATACTAACTACTCCACAGTCAAAACACTTAATTCTCTTTAATGCAGGACAGACATGGAGTTTATGTAACCCCACTGAAAGTGATCGAACTCAGAAAGAAAGTCGAAATATATATATAGGATCGAAGACCCGTAATCTTAAAATTCGCCTGGTGGAGCATAAATATGACATAAAATCCAGATCCACAAACACACAATTCGCCTACTTCGTGAAGAAGCGTTTCAACCTTTGTGGGACGAAACAATCATACTAACTACTCCACAGTCAAAACACTTAATTCTCTTTAATGCAGGACAGACATGGAGTTTATGTAACCCCACTGAAAGTGATCGAACTCAGAAAGAAAGTGGAAATGTATATATAGGATCGAAGACCCGTAATCTTAAAATTCGCCTGGTGGAGCATAAATATGACATAAAATCCAGATCCACAAACACACAATTCGCCTACTTCGTGAAGAAGCGTTTCAACCTTTGTGGGACGAAACAATCATACTAACTACTCCACAGTCAAAACACTTAATTCTCTTTAATGCAGGACAGACATGGAGTTTATGTAACCCCACTGAAAGTGATCGAACTCAGAAAGAAAGTCGAAATATATATATAGGATCGAAGACCCGTAATCTTAAAATTCGCCTGGTGGAGCATAAATATGACATAAAATCCAGATCCACAAACACACAATTCGCCTACTTCGTGAAGAAGCGTTTCAACCTTTGTGGGACGAAACAATCATACTAACTACTCCACAGTCAAAACATTTAATTCTATTTAATGCAGGACAGACATGGAGCTTATGTAACCCCACTGAAAGTGATCGAACTCAGAAAGAAAGTCAAAATATATATATAGGATCGAAGACCCGTAATTTTAAAATTCGCCTGGTGGAGCATAAATATGACATAAAATCCAGATCCACAAACACACAATTCGCCTACTTCGTGAAGAAGCGTTTCAACCTTTGTGGGACGAAACAATCATACTAACTACTCCACAGTCAAAACACTTAATTCTCTTTAATGCAGGACAGACATGGAGTTTATGTAACCCCACTGAAAGTGATCGAACTCAGAAAGAAAGTCGAAATATATATATAGGATCGAAGACCCGTAATCTTAAAATTCGCCTGGTGGAGCATAAATATGACATAAAATCCAGATCCACAAACACACAATTCGCCTACTTCGTGAAGAAGCGTTTCAACCTTTGTGGGACGAAACAATCATAATAACTACTCCACAGTCAAAACACTTAATTCTCTTTAATGCAGGACAGACATGGAGTTTATGTAACTCCAATGAAAGTGATCGAACTCAGAAAGAAAGTCGAAATGTATATATAGGATCGAAGACCCGTAATCTTAAAATTCGCCTGGTGGAGCATAAATATGACATAAAATCCAGATCCACAAACACACAATTCGCCTACTTCGTGAAGAAGCGTTTCAACCTTTGTGGGACGAAACAATCATAATAACTACTCCACAGTCAAAACACTTAATTCTCTTTAATGCAGGACAGACATGGAGTTTATGTAACCCCACTGAAAGTGATCGAACTCAGAAAAGAAAGTCGAAATATATATATAGGATCGAAGACCCGTAATCTTAAAATTCGCCTGGTGGAGCATAAATATGACATAAAATCCAGATCCACAAACACACAATTCGCCTACTTCGTGAAGAAGCGTTTCAACCTTTGTGGGACGAAACAATCATACTAACTACTCCACAGTCAAAACACTTAATTCTCTTTAATGCAGGACAGACATGGAGTTTATGTAACCCCACTGAAAGTGATCGAACTCAGAAAGAAGTCGAAATATATATATAGGATCGAAGACCCGTAATCTTAAAATTCGCCTGGTGGAGCATAAATATGACATAAAATCCAGATCCACAAACACACAATTCGCCTACTTCGTGAAGAAGCGTTTCAACCTTTGTGGGACGAAACAATCATACTAACTACTCCACAGTCAAAACACTTAATTCTCTTTTAATGCAGGACAGACATGGAGTTTATGTAACCCCACTGAAAGTGATCGAACTCAGAAAGAAAGTGGAAATGTATATATAGGATCGAAGACCCGTAATCTTAAAATTCGCCTGGTGGAGCATAAATATGACATAAAATCCAGATCCACAAACACACAATTCGCCTACTTCGTGAAGAAGCGTTTCAACCTTTGTGGGACGAAACAATCATACTAACTACTCCACAGTCAAAACACTTAATTCTCTTTAATGCAGGACAGACATGGAGTTTATGTAACCCCACTGAAAGTGATCGAACTCAGAAAAGAAAGTCGAAATATATATATAGGATCGAAGACCCGTAATCTTAAAATTCGCCTGGTGGAGCATAAATATGACATAAAATCCAGATCCACAAACACACAATTCGCCTACTTCGTGAAGAAGCGTTTCAACCTTTGTGGGACGAAACAATCATACTAACTACTCCACAGTCAAAACATTTTATTCTATTTAATGCAGGACAGACATGGAGCTTATGTAACCCCACTGAAAGTGATCGAACTCAGAAAGAAAGTCAAAATATATATATAGGATCGAAGACCCGTAATTTTAAAATTCGCCTGGTGGAGCATAAATATGACATAAAATCCAGATCCACAAACACACAATTCGCCTACTTCGTGAAGAAGCGTTTCAACCTTTGTGGGACGAAACAATCATACTAACTACTCCACAGTCAAAACACTTAATTCTCTTTAATGCAGGACAGACATGGAGTTTATGTAACCCCACTGAAAGTGATCGAACTCAGAAAAGAAAGTCGAAATATATATATAGGATCGAAGACCCGTAATCTTAAAATTCGCCTGGTGGAGCATAAATATGACATAAAATCCAGATCCACAAACACACAATTCGCCTACTTCGTGAAGAAGCGTTTCAACCTTTGTGGGACGAAACAATCATAATAACTACTCCACAGTCAAAACACTTAATTCTCTTTAATGCAGGACAGACATGGAGTTTATGTAACTCCAATGAAAGTGATCGAACTCAGAAAGAAAGTGGAAATGTATATATAGGATCGAAGACCCGTAATCTTAAAATTCGCCTGGTGGAGCATAAATATGACATAAAATCCAGATCCACAAACACACAATTCGCCTACTTCGTGAAGAAGCGTTTCAACCTTTGTGGGACGAAACAATCATAATAACTACTCCACAGTCAAAACACTTAATTCTCTTTAATGCAGGACAGACATGGAGTTTATGTAACCCCACTGAAATTGATCGAACTCAGAAAGAAAGTCGAAATATATATATAGGATCGAAGACCCGTAATCTTAAAATTCGCCTGGTGGAGCATAAATATGACATAAAATCCAGATCCACAAACACACAATTCGCCTACTTCGTGAAGAAGCGTTTCAACCTTTGTGGGACGAAACAATCATACTAACTACTCCACAGTCAAAACACTTAATTCTCTTTAATGCAGGACAGACATGGAGTTTATGTAACCCCACTGAAAGTGATCGAACTCAGAAAGAAGTCGAAATATATATATAGGATCGAAGACCCGTAATCTTAAAATTCGCCTGGTGGAGCATAAATATGACATAAAATCCAGATCCACAAACACACAATTCGCCTACTTCGTGAAGAAGCGTTTCAACCTTTGTGGGACGAAACAATCATACTAACTACTCCACAGTCAAAACACTTAATTCTCTTTAATGCAGGACAGACATGGAGTTTATGTAACCCCACTGAAAGTGATCGAACTCAGAAAGAAAGTCGAAATGTATATATAGGATCGAAGACCCGTAATCTTAAAATTCGCCTGGTGGAGCATAAATATGACATAAAATCCAGATCCACAAACACACAATTCGCCTACTTCGTGAAGAAGCGTTTCAACCTTTGTGGGACGAAACAATCATACTAACTACTCCACAGTCAAAACACTTAATTCTCTTTAATGCAGGACAGACATGGAGTTTATGTAACCCCACTGAAAGTGATCGAACTCAGAAAGAAAGTCGAAATATATATATAGGATCGAAGACCCGTAATCTTAAAATTCGCCTGGTGGAGCATAAATATGACATAAAATCCAGATCCACAAACACACAATTCGCCTACTTCGTGAAGAAGCGTTTCAACCTTTGTGGGACGAAACAATCATACTAACTACTCCACAGTCAAAACATTTAATTCTATTTAATGCAGGACAGACATGGAGCTTATGTAACCCCACTGAAAGTGATCGAACTCAGAAAAGAAAGTCAAAATATATATATAGGATCGAAGACCCGTAATCTTAAAATTCGCCTGGTGGAGCATAAATATGACATAAAATCCAGATCCACAAACACACAATTCGCCTACTTCGTGAAGAAGCGTTTCAACCTTTGTGGGACGATACAATCATACTAACTACTCCACAGTCAAAACACTTAATTCTCTTTAATGCAGGACAGACATGGAGTTTATGTAACCCCACTGAAAGTGATCGAACTCAGAAAGAAAGTCGAAATATATATATAGGATCGAAGACCCGTAATCTTAAAATTCGCCTGGTGGAGCATAAATATGACATAAAATCCAGATCCACAAACACACAATTCGCCTACTTCGTGAAGAAGCGTTTCAACCTTTGTGGGACGAAACAATCATACTAACTACTCCACAGTCAAAACATTTAATTCTATTTAATGCAGGACAGACATGGAGCTTATGTAACCCCACTGAAAGTGATCGAACTCAGAAAGAAAGTCAAAATATATATATAGGATCGAAGACCCGTAATCTTAAAATTCGCCTGGTGGAGCATAAATATGACATAAAATCCAGATCCACAAACACACAATTCGCCTACTTCGTGAAGAAGCGTTTCAACCTTTGTGGGACGAAACAATCATACTAACTACTCCACAGTCAAAACACTTAATTCTCTTTAATGCAGGACAGACATGGAGTTTATGTAACCCCACTGAAAGTGATCGAACTCAGAAAGAAAGTCGAAATATATATATAGGATCGAAGACCCGTAATCTTAAAATTCGCCTGGTGGAGCATAAATATGACATAAAATCCAGATCCACAAACACACAATTCGCCTACTTCGTGAAGAAGCGTTTCAACCTTTGTGGGACGAAACAATCATACTAACTACTCCACAGTCAAAACACTTAATTCTCTTTAATGCAGGACAGACATGGAGTTTATGTAACCCCACTGAAAGTGATCGAACTCAGAAAGAAAGTGGAAATGTATATATAGGATCGAAGACCCGTAATCTTAAAATTCGCCTGGTGGAGCATAAATATGACATAAAATCCAGATCCACAAACACACAATTCGCCTACTTCGTGAAGAAGCGTTTCAACATTTGTGGGACGAAACAATCATACTAACTACTCCACAGTCAAAACACTTAATTCTCTTTAATGCAGGACAGACATGGAGTTTATGTAACCCCACTGAAAGTGATCGAACTCAGAAAGAAAGTCGAAATATATATATAGGATCGAAGACCCGTAATCTTAAAATTCGCCTGGTGGAGCATAAATATGACATAAAATCCAGATCCACAAACACACAATTCGCCTACTTCGTGAAGAAGCGTTTCAACCTTTGTGGGACGAAACAATCATACTAACTACTCCACAGTCAAAACACTTAATTCTCTTTAATGCAGGACAGACATGGAGTTTATGTAACCCCACTGAAAGTGATCGAACTCAGAAAGAAAGTCGAAATATATATATAGGATCGAAGACCCGTAATCTTAAAATTCGCCTGGTGGAGCATAAATATGACATAAAATCCAGATCCACAAACACACAATTCGCCTACTTCGTGAAGAAGCGTTTCAACCTTTGTGGGACGAAACAATCATACTAACTACTCCACAGTCAAAACATTTAATTCTATTTAATGCAGGACAGACATGGAGCTTATGTAACCCCACTGAAAGTGATCGAACTCAGAAAGAAAGTCAAAATATATATATAGGATCGAAGACCCGTAATCTTAAAATTCGCCTGGTGGAGCATAAATATGACATAAAATCCAGATCCACAAACACACAATTCGCCTACTTCGTGAAGAAGCGTTTCAACCTTTGTGGGACGAAACAATCATACTAACTACTCCACAGTCAAAACACTTAATTCTCTTTAATGCAGGACAGACATGGAGTTTATGTAACCCCACTGAAAGTGATCGAACTCAGAAAGAAAGTCGAAATATATATATAGGATCGAAGACCCGTAATCTTAAAATTCGCCTGGTGGAGCATAAATATGACATAAAATCCAGATCCACAAACACACAATTCGCCTACTTCGTGAAGAAGCGTTTCAACCTTTGTGGGACGAAACAATCATACTAACTACTCCACAGTCAAAACACTTAATTCTCTTTAATGCAGGACAGACATGGAGTTTATGTAACCCCACTGAAAGTGATCGAACTCAGAAAGAAAGTGGAAATGTATATATAGGATCGAAGACCCGTAATCTTAAAATTCGCCTGGTGGAGCATAAATATGACATAAAATCCAGATCCACAAACACACAATTCGCCTACTTCGTGAAGAAGCGTTTCAACCTTTGTGGGACGAAACAATCATACTAACTACTCCACAGTCAAAACACTTAATTCTCTTTAATGCAGGACAGACATGGAGTTTATGTAACCCCACTGAAAGTGATCGAACTCAGAAAGAAAGTGGAAATGTATATATAGGATCGAAGACCCGTAATCTTAAAATTCGCCTGGTGGAGCATAAATATGACATAAAATCCAGATCCACAAACACACAATTCGCCTACTTCGTGAAGAAGCGTTTCAACATTTGTGGGACGAAACAATCATACTAACTACTCCACAGTCAAAACACTTAATTCTCTTTAATGCAGGACAGACATGGAGTTTATGTAACCCCACTGAAAGTGATCGAACTCAGAAAGAAAGTCGAAATATATATATAGGATCGAAGACCCGTAATCTTAAAATTCGCCTGGTGGAGCATAAATATGACATAAAATCCAGATCCACAAACACACAATTCGCCTACTTCGTGAAGAAGCGTTTCAACCTTTGTGGGACGAAACAATCATACTAACTACTCCACAGTCAAAACACTTAATTCTCTTTAATGCAGGACAGACATGGAGTTTATGTAACCCCACTGAAAGTGATCGAACTCAGAAAGAAAGTCGAAATATATATATAGGATCGAAGACCCGTAATCTTAAAATTCGCCTGGTGGAGCATAAATATGACATAAAATCCAGATCCACAAACACACAATTCGCCTACTTCGTGAAGAAGCGTTTCAACCTTTGTGGGACGAAACAATCATACTAACTACTCCACAGTCAAAACATTTAATTCTATTTAATGCAGGACAGACATGGAGCTTATGTAACCCCACTGAAAGTGATCGAACTCAGAAAGAAAGTCAAAATATATATATAGGATCGAAGACCCGTAATCTTAAAATTCGCCTGGTGGAGCATAAATATGACATAAAATCCAGATCCACAAACACACAATTCGCCTACTTCGTGAAGAAGCGTTTCAACCTTTGTGGGACGAAACAATCATACTAACTACTCCACAGTCAAAACACTTAATTCTCTTTAATGCAGGACAGACATGGAGTTTATGTAACCCCACTGAAAGTGATCGAACTCAGAAAGAAAGTCGAAATATATATATAGGATCGAAGACCCGTAATCTTAAAATTCGCCTGGTGGAGCATAAATATGACATAAAATCCAGATCCACAAACACACAATTCGCCTACTTCGTGAAGAAGCGTTTCAACCTTTGTGGGACGAAACAATCATACTAACTACTCCACAGTCAAAACACTTAATTCTCTTTAATGCAGGACAGACATGGAGTTTATGTAACCCCACTGAAAGTGATCGAACTCAGAAAGAAAGTGGAAATGTATATATAGGATCGAAGACCCGTAATCTTAAAATTCGCCTGGTGGAGCATAAATATGACATAAAATCCAGATCCACAAACACACAATTCGCCTACTTCGTGAAGAAGCGTTTCAACATTTGTGGGACGAAACAATCATACTAACTACTCCACAGTCAAAACACTTAATTCTCTTTAATGCAGGACAGACATGGAGTTTATGTAACCCCACTGAAAGTGATCGAACTCAGAAAGAAAGTCGAAATATATATATAGGATCGAAGACCCGTAATTTTAAAATTCGCCTGGTGGAGCATAAATATGACATAAAATCCAGATCCACAAACACACAATTCGCCTACTTCGTGAAGAAGCGTTTCAACCTTTTGTGGGACGAAACAATCATACTAACTACTCCACAGTCAAAACATTTTAATTCTATTTAATGCAGGACAGACATGGAGTTTATGTAACCCCACTGAAAGTGATCGAACTCAGAAAGAAAGTCGAAATATATATATAGGATCGAAGACCCGTAATTTTAAAATTCGCCTGGTGGAGCATAAATATGACATAAAATCCAGATCCACAAACACACAATTCGCCTACTTCGTGAAGAAGCGTTTCAACCTTTGTGGGACGAAACAATCATACTAACTACTCCACAGTCAAAACACTTAATTCTCTTTAATGCAGGACAGACATGGAGTTTATGTAACCCCACTGAAAGTGATCGAACTCAGAAAGAAAGTCGAAATATATATATAGGATCGAAGACCCGTAATCTTAAAATTCGCCTGGTGGAGCATAAATATGACATAAAATCCAGATCCACAAACACACAATTCGCCTACTTCGTGAAGAAGCGTTTCAACCTTTGTGGGACGAAACAATCATACTAACTACTCCACAGTCAAAACATTTAATTCTATTTAATGCAGGACAGACATGGAGCTTATGTAACCCCACTGAAAGTGATCGAACTCAGAAAAGAAAGTCAAAATATATATATAGGATCGAAGACCCGTAATCTTAAAATTCGCCTGGTGGAGCATAAATATGACATAAAATCCAGATCCACAAACACACAATTCGCCTACTTCGTGAAGAAGCGTTTCAACCTTTGTGGGACGAAACAATCATACTAACTACTCCACAGTCAAAACACTTAATTCTCTTTAATGCAGGACAGACATGGAGTTTATGTAACCCCACTGAAAGTGATCGAACTCAGAAAGAAAGTCGAAATATATATATAGGATCGAAGACCCGTAATCTTAAAATTCGCCTGGTGGAGCATAAATATGACATAAAATCCAGATCCACAAACACACAATTCGCCTACTTCGTGAAGAAGCGTTTCAACCTTTGTGGGACGAAACAATCATACTAACTACTCCACAGTCAAAACACTTAATTCTCTTTAATGCAGGACAGACATGGAGTTTATGTAACCCCACTGAAAGTGATCGAACTCAGAAAGAAAGTGGAAATATGTATATATAGGATCGAAGACCCGTAATCTTAAAATTCGCCTGGTGGAGCATAAATATGACATAAAATCCAGATCCACAAACACACAATTCGCCTACTTCGTGAAGAAGCGTTTCAACATTTGTGGGACGAAACAATCATACTAACTACTCCACAGTCAAAACACTTAATTCTCTTTAATGCAGGACAGACATGGAGTTTATGTAACCCCACTGAAAGTGATCGAACTCAGAAAGAAAGTCGAAATATATATATAGGATCGAAGACCCGTAATTTTAAAATTCGCCTGGTGGAGCATAAATATGACATAAAATCCAGATCCACAAACACACAATTCGCCTACTTCGTGAAGAAGCGTTTCAACCTTTGTGGGACGAAACAATCATACTAACTACTCCACAGTCAAAACACTTAATTCTCTTTAATGCAGGACAGACATGGAGTTTATGTAACCCCACTGAAAGTGATCGAACTCAGAAAGAAAGTCGAAATATATATATAGGATCGAAGACCCGTAATCTTAAAATTCGCCTGGTGGAGCATAAATATGACATAAAATCCAGATCCACAAACACACAATTCGCCTACTTCGTGAAGAAGCGTTTCAACCTTTGTGGGACGAAACAATCATACTAACTACTCCACAGTCAAAACATTTAATTCTATTTAATGCAGGACAGACATGGAGCTTATGTAACCCCACTGAAAGTGATCGAACTCAGAAAGAAAGTCAAAATATATATATAGGATCGAAGACCCGTAATCTTAAAATTCGCCTGGTGGAGCATAAATATGACATAAAATCCAGATCCACAAACACACAATTCGCCTACTTCGTGAAGAAGCGTTTCAACCTTTGTGGGACGAAACAATCATACTAACTACTCCACAGTCAAAACATTTAATTCTATTTAATGCAGGACAGACATGGAGCTTATGTAACCCCACTGAAAGTGATCGAACTCAGAAAGAAAGTCAAAATATATATATAGGATCGAAGACCCGTAATCTTAAAATTCGCCTGGTGGAGCATAAATATGACATAAAATCCAGATAAACAAACACACAATTCGCCTACTTCGTGAAGAAGCGTTTCAACCTTTGTGGGACGAAACAATCATACTAACTACTCCACAGTCAAAACATTTAATTCTATTTAATGCAGGACAGACATGGAGTTTATGTAACCCCACTGAAAGTGATCGAACTCAGAAAGAAAGTCAAAATATATATATAGGATCGAAGACCCGTAATCTTAAAATTCGCCTGGTGGAGCATAAATATGACATAAAATCCAGATCCACAAACACACAATTCGCCTACTTCGTGAAGAAGCGTTTCAACCTTTGTGGGACGAAACAATCATACTAACTACTCCACAGTCAAAACACTTAATTCTCTTTAATGCAGGACAGACATGGAGTTTATGTAACCCCACTGAAAGTGATCGAACTCAGAAAGAAAGTCGAAATATATATATAGGATCGAAGACCCGTAATCTTAAAATTCGCCTGGTGGAGCATAAATATGACATAAAATCCAGATCCACAAACACACAATTCGCCTACTTCGTGAAGAAGCGTTTCAACCTTTGTGGGACGAAACAATCATACTAACTACTCCACAGTCAAAACATTTAATTCTATTTAATGCAGGACAGACATGGAGCTTATGTAACCCCACTGAAAGTGATCGACCTCAGAAAGAAAGTCAAAATATATATATAGGATCGAAGACCCGTAATCTTAAAATTCGCCTGGTGGAGCATAAATATGACATAAAATCCAGATCCACAAACACACAATTCGCCTACTTCGTGAAGAAGCGTTTCAACCTTTGTGGGACGAAACAATCATACTAACTACTCCACAGTCAAAACATTTAATTCTATTTAATGCAGGACAGACATGGAGTTATGTAACCCCACTGAAAGTGATCGAACTCAGAAAGAAAGTCAAAATATATATATAGGATCGAAGACCCGTAATCTTAAAATTCGCCTGGTGGAGCATAAATATGACATAAAATCCAGATCCACAAACACACAATTCGCCTACTTCGTGAAGAAGCGTTTCAACCTTTGTGGGACGAAACAATCATACTAACTACTCCACAGTCAAAACATTTAATTCTATTTAATGCAGGACAGACATGGAGTTTATGTAACCCCACTGAAAGTGATCGAACTCAGAAAGAAAGTCGAATATATATATAGGATCGAAGACCCGTAATCTTAAAATTCGCCTGGTGGAGCATAAATATGACATAAAATCCAGATCCACAAACACACAATTCGCCTACTTCGTGAAGAAGCGTTTCAACCTTTGTGGGACGAAACAATCATACTAACTACTCCACAGTCAAAACATTTAATTCTATTTAATGCAGGACAGACATGGAGCTTATGTAACCCCACTGAAAGTGATCGAACTCAGAAAGAAAGTCAAAATATATATATAGGATCGAAGACCCGTAATCTTAAAATTCGCCTGGTGGAGCATAAATATGACATAAAATCCAGATCCACAAACACACAATTCGCCTACTTCGTGAAGAAGCGTTTCAACCTTTGTGGGACGAAACAATCATACTAACTACTCCACAGTCAAAACATTTAATTCTATTTAATGCAGGACAGACATGGAGCTTATGTAACCCCACTGAAAGTGATCGAACTCAGAAAGAAAGTCAAAATATATATATAGGATCGAAGACCCGTAATCTTAAAATTCGCCTGGTGGAGCATAAATATGACATAAAATCCAGATCCACAAACACACAATTCGCCTACTTCGTGAAGAAGCGTTTCAACCTTTGTGGGACGAAACAATCATACTAACTACTCCACAGTCAAAACATTTAATTCTATTTAATGCAGGACAGACATAGAGTTTATGTAACCCCACTGAAAGTGATCGAACTCAGAAAGAAAGTCAAAATATATATATAGGATCGAAGACCCGTAATCTTAAAATTCGCCTGGTGGAGCATAAATATGACATAAAATCCAGATCCACAAACACACAATTCGCCTACTTCGTGAAGAAGCGTTTCAACCTTTGTGGGACGAAACAATCATACTAACTACTCCACAGTCAAAACACTTAATTCTCTTTAATGCAGGACAGTCATGGAGTTTATGTAACCCCACTGAAAGTGATCGAACTCAGAAAGAAAGTCAAAATGTATATATAGGATCGAAGACCCGTAATCTTAAAATTCGCCTGGTGGAGCATAAATATGACATAAAATCCAGATCCACAAACACACAATTCGCCTACTTCGTGAAGAAGCGTTTCAACCTTTGTGGGACGAAACAATCATACTAACTACTCCACAGTCAAAACATTTAATTCTATTTAATGCAGGACAGACATGGAGCTTATGTAACCCCACTGAAAGTGATCGAACTTAGAAAGAAAGTCAAAATATATATATAGGATCGAAGACCCGTAATCTTAAAATTCGCCTGGTGGAGCATAAATATGACATAAAATCCAGATCCACAAACACACAATTCGCCTACTTCGTGAAGAAGCGTTTCAACCTTTGTGGGACGAAACAATCATACTAACTACTCCACAGTCAAAACACTTAATTCTCTTTAATGCAGGACAGACATGGAGTTTATGTAACCCCACTGAAAGTGATCGAACTCAGAAAGAAAGTCGAAATATATATATAGGATCGAAGACCCGTAATCTTAAAATTCGCCTGGTGGAGCATGAATATGACATAAAATCCAGATCCACAAACACACAATTCGCCTACTTCGTGAAGAAGCGTTTCAACCTTTGTGGGACGAAACAATCATACTAACTACTCCACAGTCAAAACATTTAATTCTATTTAATGCAGGACAGACATGGAGCTTATGTAACCCCACTGAAAGTGATCAACCTCAGAAAGAAAGTCAAAATATATATATAGGATCGAAGACCCGTAATCTTAAAATTCGCCTGGTGGAGCATAAATATGACATAAAATCCAGATCCACAAACACACAATTCGCCTACTTCGTGAAGAAGCGTTTCAACCTTTGTGGGACGAAACAATCATACTAACTACTCCACAGTCAAAACATTTAATTCTATTTAATGCAGGACAGACATGGAGTTTATGTAACCCCACTGAAAGTGATCGAACTCAGAAAGAAAGTCAAAATATATATATAGGATCGAAGACCCGTAATCTTAAAATTCGCCTGGTGGAGCATAAATATGACATAAAATCCAGATCCACAAACACACATTTCGCCTACTTCGTGAAGAAGCGTTTCAACCTTTGTGGGACGAAACAATCATACTAACTACTCCACAGTCAAAACATTTAATTCTCTTTAATGCAGGACAGACATGGAGTTTATGTAACCCCACTGAAAGTGATCGAACTCAGAAAGAAAGTCGAAATATATATATAGGATCGAAGACCCGTAATCTTAAAATTCGCCTGGTGGAGCATAAATATGACATAAAATCCAGATCCACAAACACACAATTCGCCTACTTCGTGAAGAAGCGTTTCAACCTTTGTGGGACGAAACAATCATACTAACTACTCCACAGTCAAAACATTTAATTCTATTTAATGCAGGACAGACATGGAGCTTATGTAACCCCACTGAAAGTGATCGAACTCAGAAAGAAAGTCAAAATATATATATAGGATCGAAGACCCGTAATCTTAAAATTCGCCTGGTGGAGCATAAATATGACATAAAATCCAGATCCACAAACACACAATTCGCCTACTTCGTGAAGAAGCGTTTCAACCTTTGTGGGACGAAACAATCATACTAACTACTCCACAGCCAAAACACTTAATTCTCTTTAATGCAGGACAGACATGGAGTTTATGTAACCCCACTGAAAGTGATCGAACTCAGAAAGAAAGTCGAAATATATATATAGGATCGAAGACCCGTAATCTTACAATTCGCCTGGTGGAGCATAAATATGACATAAATTCCAGATCCACAAACACACAATTCGCCTACTTCGTGAAGAAGCGTTTCAACCTTTGTGGGACGAAACAATCATACTAACTACTCCACAGTCAAAACACTTAATTCTCTTTAATGCAGGACAGACATGGAGCTTATGTAACCCCACTGAAAGTGATCAACCTCAGAAAGAAAGTCAAAATATATATATAGGATCGAAGACCCGTAATCTTAAAATTCGCCTGGTGGAGCATAAATATGACATAAAATCCAGATCCACAAACACACAATTCGCCTACTTCGTGAAGAAGCGTTTCAACCTTTGTGGGACGAAACAATCATACTAACTACTCCACAGTCAAAACATTTAATTCTATTTAATGCAGGACAGACATGGAGCTTATGTAACCCCACTGAAAGTGATCGAACTCAGAAAGAAAGTCAAAATATATATATAGGATCGAAGACCCGTAATCTTAAAATTCGCCTGGTGGAGCATAAATATGACATAAAATCCAGATCCACAAACACACAATTCGCCTACTTCGTGAAGAAGCGTTTCAACCTTTGTGGGACGAAACAATCATACTAACTACTCCACAGCCAAAACACTTAATTCTCTTTAATGCAGGACAGACATGGAGTTTATGTAACCCCACTGAAAGTGATCGAACTCAGAAAGAAAGTCGAAATATATATATAGGATCGAAGACCCGTAATCTTACAATTCGCCTGGTGGAGCATAAATATGACATAAAATCCAGATCCACAAACACACAATTCGCCTACTTCGTGAAGAAGCGTTTCAACCTTTGTGGGACGAAACAATCATACTAACTACTCCACAGTCAAAACATTTAATTCTATTTAATGCAGGACAGACATGGAGCTTATGTAACCCCACTGAAAGTGATCAACCTCAGAAAGAAAGTCAAAATATATATATAGGATCGAAGACCCGTAATCTTAAAATTCGCCTGGTGGAGCATAAATATGACATAAAATCCAGATCCACAAACACACAATTCGCCTACTTCGTGAAGAAGCGTTTCAACCTTTGTGGGACGAAACAATCATACTAACTACTCCACAGTCAAAACATTTAATTCTATTTAATGCAGGACAGACATGGAGTTTATGTAACCCCACTGAAAGTGATCGAACTCAGAAAGAAAGTCAAAATATATACACTGCTGGACAATTGCTAAGGACGGATCATAAACGGCTATATAGCGCATAAAAAAGTAAGTGTGGTTGGATGCCAAGTGAAATAAAATAATGTCAGAATGCCAGGACATTACAAGAAAGACAATTTATTGTGCTCTGAAATCCAGAAGGCTTTGGAACGTGTTCAAGATACAAACAGGCCATTTTGTGCAGAACACGTAAACGTGAAAAAAAATGCAATTACCGTCCGCAGGCGTTCCGGCGTAAGATGTCAATACGGGATATGGCCACCATGGAGGGTGATGCAAGATTCCACACGTCGTGTCATGCTTTGCACAACATTATCAAGCAGCTGTTGGGGTAATTTATCCCATTCCTCTGTCAGTGCACGGATGAGGGTGTCCTTGTTTATTGGAGGGCATTGGCGACCAGCAAGACTCCTCCCCAAAGCATCCCACACATTTTCAATGGGATTCAGATCTGGAGAACGTGCTGGCCATACGAGGCGTTGAATATCCTCGCTCTCAAGACACTCCTGGACAACGACTGTTCGATGACATGTTGCGTTGTCGTCCATGAAAATGAATCTATCACCGACAGCACCACGGAACATGCGAACATGAGGTAGAAGAACATCATTAATGTATCGTTGGCCAGTCATAGTCCCAGTTGGAAGCACATAGAGGGACGTACGGCCATTGATCATGATGCCAGCCCATACCATGACACTACATGTCGGATATCGGTCCCTTTCCTGTATGTTTGCTGGACAATATGCAGTACCACTATCACGCCAGATCAGTTGTCGTCGACAATCAGACGATAGACTGTATCTACTCTCATCTGAGAAGAGGACAGCAGACCAGTCGTTATCAGTCCAATTGCGATGTTGATGGCACCATTGCAAACGGGCGGTACGGCACGTCTGGACAATGGGATGCACACAACAAGACTGCGGGCGTATAGTCCTCCTTCATGCAAATGTCTGGCGAGTTTTTCGGGAGATTCGCTTGCCAGTAGCAGCTATAAACTGATTTGCTACCTCACTAGCTGTGCTGCGCCGGTGTCTTTTTGTTGATAGCACTATGTACCGATCTTCTGCAGGTGTCGTACTGCGAACACGACCTCCCCCGTGACGTTTGCTACACTCTCCATTTGTTTGAAATGATTTCCAAAGCCTTGAAACAACACTGTGGCTGACGTCGAACTCCCTGGTAACATCTGCTATTTCTCGCCCTTCTTCAATCTTGCCAATAATACGGCCACGCATAAAATCATCTAGGTGATGTCGGGAAGACATACTGAAAATTGAAAGTTCGTCAATTGAATCTTTCCCTTTCAACTTTGCGTTTGAACAACAACGGTCAATACGCGTCAAATCCTTTATATCTCTTATCAGCGCTATGACGTCACGAACAAGTTCGGCAATCCAAAATTTCCATACGCACAACACGTCTTACTGTATCCCGCACTTATGCTAATTTCCACATATTCCTGCCTTCCACTTTATGGTTGCTGTCGTTGCTATTGTCATCCGTCCTTAGCAATTGTCCGGCAGTGTATATAGGATCGAAGACCCGTAATCTTAAAATTCGCCTGGTGGAGCATAAATATGACATAAAATCCAGATCCACAAACACACATTTCGCCTACTTCGTGAAGAAGCGTTTCAACCTTTGTGGGACGAAACAATCATACTAACTACTAAACAGTCAAAACATTTAATTCTCTTTAATGCAGGACAGACATGGAGTTTATGTAACCCCACTGAAAGTGATCGAACTCAGAAAGAAAGTCGAAATATATATATAGGATCGAAGACCCGTAATCTTAAAATTCGCCTGGTGGAGCATAAATATGACATAAAATCCAGATCCACAAACACACAATTCGCCTACTTCGTGAAGAAGCGTTTCAACCTTTGTGGGACGAAACAATCATACTAACTACTCCACAGTCAAAACATTTAATTCTATTTAATGCAGGACAGACATGGAGCTTATGTAACCCCACTGAAAGTGATCGAACTCAGAAAGAAAGTCAAAATATATATATAGGATCGAAGACCCGTAATCTTAAAATTCGCCTGGTGGAGCATAAATATGACATAAAATCCAGATCCACAAACACACAATTCGCCTACTTCGTGAAGAAGCGTTTCAACCTTTGTGGGACGAAACAATCATACTAACTACTCCACAGTCAAAACATTTAATTCTATTTAATGCAGGACAGACATGGAGTTTATGTAACCCCACTGAAAGTGATCGAACTCAGAAAGAAAGTCAAAATATATATATAGGATCGAAGACCCGTAATCTTAAAATTCGCCTGGTGGAGCATAAATATGACATAAAATCCAGATCCACAAACACACAATTCGCCTACTTCGTGAAGAAGCGTTTCAACCTTTGTGGGACGAAACAATCATACTAACTACTCCACAGTCAAAACACTTAATTCTCTTTAATGCAGGACAGACATGGAGTTTATGTAACCCCACTGAAAGTGATCGAACTCAGAAAAGAAAGTCAAAATATATATATAGGATCGAAGACCCGTAATCTTAAAATTCGCCTGGTGGAGCATAAATATGACATAAAATCCAGATCCACAAACACACAATTCGCCTACTTCGTGAAGAAGCGTTTCAACCTTTGTGGGACGAAACAATCATACTAACTACTCCACAGTCAAAACATTTAATTCTATTTAATGCAGGACAGACATGGAGCTTATGTAACCCCACTGAAAGTGATCAACCTCAGAAAGAAAGTCAAAATATATATAGGATCGAAGACCCGTAATCTTAAAATTCGCCTGGTGGAGCATAAATATGACATAAAATCCAGATCCACAAACACACAATTCGCCTACTTCGTGAAGAAGCGTTTCAACCTTTGTGGGACGAAACAATCATACTAACTACTCCACAGTCAAAACATTTAATTCTATTTAATGCAGGACAGACATGGAGTTTATGTAACCCCACTGAAAGTGATCGAACTCAGAAAAGAAAGTCAAAATATATACACTGCTGGACAATTGCTAAGGACGGATCATAAACGGCTATATAGCGCATAAAAAAGTAAGTGTGGTTGGATGCCAAGTGAAATAAAATAATGTCAGAATGCCAGGACATTACAAGAAAGACAATTTATTGTGCTCTGAAATCCAGAAGGCTTTGGAACGTGTTCAAGATACAAACAGGCCATTTTGTGCAGAACACGTAAACGTGAAAAAAAATGCAATTACCGTCCGCAGGCGTTCCGGCGTAAGATGTCAATACGGGATATGGCCACCATGGAGGGTGATGCAAGATTCCACACGTCGTGTCATGCTTTGCACAACATTATCAAGCAGCTGTTGGGGTAATTTATCCCATTCCTCTGTCAGTGCACGGATGAGGGTGTCCTTGTTTATTGGAGGGCATTGGCGACCAGCAAGACTCCTCCCCAAAGCATCCCACACATTTTCAATGGGATTCAGATCTGGAGAACGTGCTGGCCATACGAGGCGTTGAATATCCTCGCTCTCAAGACACTCCTGGACAACGACTGTTCGATGACATGTTGCGTTGTCGTCCATGAAAATGAATCTATCACCGACAGCACCACGGAACATGCGAACATGAGGTAGAAGAACATCATTAATGTATCGTTGGCCAGTCATAGTCCCAGTTGGAAGCACATAGAGGGACGTACGGCCATTGATCATGATGCCAGCCCATACCATGACACTACATGTCGGATATCGGTCCCTTTCCTGTATGTTTGCTGGACAATATGCAGTACCACTATCACGCCAGATCAGTTGTCGTCGACAATCAGACGATAGACTGTATCTACTCTCATCTGAGAAGAGGACAGCAGACCAGTCGTTATCAGTCCAATTGCGATGTTGATGGCACCATTGCAAACGGGCGGTACGGCACGTCTGGACAATGGGATGCACACAACAAGACTGCGGGCGTATAGTCCTCCTTCATGCAAATGTCTGGCGAGTTTTTCGGAGATTCGCTTGCCAGTAGCAGCTATAAACTGATTTGCTACCTCACTAGCTGTGCTGCGCCGGTGTCTTTTTGTTGATAGCACTATGTACCGATCTTCTGCAGGTGTCGTACTGCGAACACGACCTCCCCGTGACGTTTGCTACACTCTCCATTTGTTTGAAATGATTTCCAAAGCCTTGAAACAACACTGTGGCTGACGTCGAACTCCCTGGTAACATCTGCTATTTCTCGCCCTTCTTCAATCTTGCCAATAATACGGCCACGCATAAAATCATCTAGGTGATGTCGGGAAGACATACTGAAAATTGAAAGTTCGTCAATTGATTCTTTCCCTTTCAACTTTGCGTTTGAACAACAACGGTCAATACGCGTCAAATCCTTTATATCTCTTATCAGCGCTATGACGTCACGAACAAGTTCGGCAATCCAAAATTTCCATACGCACAACACGTCTTACTGTATCCCGCACTTATGCTAATTTCCACATATTCCTGCCTTCCATTTTATGGTTGCTGTCGTTGCTATTGTCATCCGTCCTTAGCAATTGTCCGGCAGTGTATATAGGATCGAAGACCCGTAATCTTAAAATTCGCCTGGTGGAGCATAAATATGACATAAAATCCAGATCCACAAACACACATTTCGCCTACTTCGTGAAGAAGCGTTTCAACCTTTGTGGGACGAAACAATCATACTAACTACTCCACAGTCAAAACATTTAATTCTCTTTAATGCAGGACAGACATGGAGTTTATGTAACCCCACTGAAAGTGATCGAACTCAGAAAGAAAGTCGAAATATATATATAGGATCGAAGACCCGTAATCTTAAAATTCGCCTGGTGGAGCATAAATATGACATAAAATCCAGATCCACAAACACACAATTCGCCTACTTCGTGAAGAAGCGTTTCAACCTTTGTGGGACGAAACAATCATACTAACTACTCCACAGTCAAAACATTTAATTCTATTTAATGCAGGACAGACATGGAGCTTATGTAACCCCACTGAAAGTGATCGAACTCAGAAAGAAAGTCAAAATATATATATAGGATCGAAGACCCGTAATCTTAAAATTCGCCTGGTGGAGCATAAATATGACATAAAATCCAGATCCACAAACACACAATTCGCCTACTTCGTGAAGAAGCGTTTCAACCTTTGTGGGACGAAACAATCATACTAACTACTCCACAGCCAAAACACTTAATTCTCTTTAATGCAGGACAGACATGGAGTTTATGTAACCCCACTGAAAGTGATCGAACTCAGAAAGAAAGTCGAAATATATATATAGGATCGAAGACCCGTAATCTTACAATTCGCCTGGTGGAGCATAAATATGACATAAATTCCAGATCCACAAACACACAATTCGCCTACTTCGTGAAGAAGCGTTTCAACCTTTGTGGGACGAAACAATCATACTAACTACTCCACAGTCAAAACATTTAATTCTATTTAATGCAGGACAGACATGGAGCTTATGTAACCCCACTGAAAGTGATCGAACTCAGAAAGAAAGTCAAAATATATATATAGGATCGAAGACCCGTAATCTTAAAATTCGCCTGGTGGAGCATAAATATGACATAAAATCCAGATCCACAAACACACAATTCGCCTACTTCGTGAAGAAGCGTTTCAACCTTTGTGGGACGAAACAATCATACTAACTACTCCACAGTCAAAACACTTAATTCTCTTTAATGCAGGACAGACATGGAGTTTATGTAACCCCACTGAAAGTGATCGAACTCAGAAAGAAAGTCGAAATATATATATAGGATCGAAGACCCGTAATCTTAAAATTCGCCTGGTGGAGCATAAATATGACATAAAATCCAGATCCACAAACACACAATTCGCCTACTTCGTGAAGAAGCGTTTCAACCTTTGTGGGACGAAACAATTATACTAACTACTCCACAGTCAAAACATTTAATTCTATTTAATGCAGGACAGACATGGAGCTTATGTAACCCCACTGAAAGTGATCAACCTCAGAAAGAAAGTCAAAATATATATATAGGATCGAAGACCCGTAATCTTAAAATTCGCCTGGTGGAGCATAAATATGACATAAAATCCAGATCCACAAACACACAATTCGCCTACTTCGTGAAGAAGCGTTTCAACCTTTGTGGGACGAAACAATCATACTAACTACTCCACAGTCAAAACATTTAATTCTATTTAATGCAGGACAGACATGGAGTTTATGTAACCCCACTGAAAGTGATCGAACTCAGAAAGAAAGTCAAAATATATATATAGGATCGAAGACCCGTAATCTTAAAATTCGCCTGGTGGAGCATAAATATGACATAAAATCCAGATCCACAAACACACATTTCGCCTACTTCGTGAAGAAGCGTTTCAAACTTTGTGGGACGAAACAATCATACTAACTACTCCACAGTCAAAACATTTAATTCTATTTAATGCAGGACAGACATGGAGTTTATGTAACCCCACTGACAGTGATCGAACTCAGAAAGAAAGTCAAAATATATATATAGGATCGAAGACCCGTAATCTTAAAATTCGCCTGGTGGAGCATAAATATGACATAAAATCCAGATCCACAAACACACAATTCGCCTACTTCGTGAAGAAGCGTTTCAACCTTTGTGGGACGAAACAATCATACTAACTACTCCACAGTCAAAACATTTAATTCTATTTAATGCAGGACAGACATGGAGTTTATGTAACCCCACTGAAAGTGATCGAACTCAGAAAGAAAGTCAAAATATATATATAGGATCGAAGACCCGTAATCTTAAAATTCGCCTGGTGGAGCATAAATATGACATAAAATCCAGATCCACAAACACACAATTCGCCTACTTCGTGAAGAAGCGTTTCAACCTTTGTGGGACGAAACAATCATACTAACTACTCCACAGCCAAAACACTTAATTCTCTTTAATGCAGGACAGACATGGAGTTTATGTAACCCCACTGAAAGTGATCGAACTCAGAAAGAAAGTCGAAATATATATATAGGATCGAAGACCCGTAATCTTACAATTCGCCTGGTGGAGCATAAATATGACATAAATTCCAGATCCACAAACACACAATTCGCCTACTTCGTGAAGAAGCGTTTCAACCTTTGTGGGACGAAACAATCATACTAACTACTCCACAGTCAAAACATTTAATTCTATTTAATGCAGGACAGACATGGAGCTTATGTAACCCCACTGAAAGTGATCGAACTCAGAAAGAAAGTCGAAATATATATATAGGATCGAAGACCCATAATCTTAAAATTCGCCTGGTGGAGCATAAATATGACATAAAATCCAGATCCACAAACACACAATTCGCCTACTTCGTGAAGAAGCGTTTCAACCTTTGTGGGACGAAACAATCATACTAACTACTCCACAGTCAAAACATTTAATTCTATTTAATGCAGGACAGACATGGAGCTTATGTAACCCCACTGAAAGTGATCGAACTCAGAAAGAAAGTCAAAATATATATATAGGATCGAAGACCCGTAATTTTAAAATTCGCCTGGTGGAGCATAAATATGACAAAAAATCCAGATCCACAAACACACAATTCGCCTACTTCGTGAAGAAGCGTTTCAACCTTTGTGGGACGAAACAATCATACTAACTACTCCACAGTCAAAACATTTAATTCTATTTAATGCAGGACAGACATGGAGTTTATGTAACCCCACTGAAAGTGATCGAACTCAGAAAGAAAGTCAAAATATATATATAGGATCGAAGACCCGTAATCTTAAAATTCGCCTGGTGGAGCATAAATATGACATAAAATCCAGATCCACAAACACACAATTCGCCTACTTCGTGAAGAAGCGTTTCAACCTTTGTGGGACGAAACAATCATACTAACTACTCCACAGTCAAAACACTTAATTCTCTTTAATGCAGGACAGACATGGAGTTTATGTAACCCCACTGAAAGTGATCGAACTCAGAAAGAAAGTCGAAATATATATATAGGATCGAAGACCCGTAATCTTAAAATTCACCTGGTGGAGCATAAATATGACATAAAATCCAGATCCACAAACACACAATTCGCCTACTTCGTGAAGAAGCGTTTCAACCTTTGTGGGACGAAACAATCATACTAACTACTCCACAGTCAAAACATTTAATTCTATTTAATGCAGGTTGGTTGGTTGGTTGGTTGTTGGATTTTATTGGCGCAAGGGCCAGGTTTGGCCAAAGAGCGCCAGACCAAGAACTATCAGCCACAGATTTTTAAAAAACGTGGAAAATGATTAAGAGCAGACAGGCTTGGTAAAAGTTGAAAAAGAGGATGATGAAAGCTGTGAAGACAAGGTAGTTAATTAGGTTTATATAAAAATTTATTAATTGACTATTATAATTATAATTTTTTTTTTTTTTTTTTAAACAGAACTACACAAAGGATGAGTCACTCTCCTCCCCCCACACTCCCCTGCAATGCTGGCAGAGGGCGGGGAAGAACTGTCACTCTCTTCTCCCCCATGTTCCTCTGCAATGTTGTTTGAGGCTGGGGACGAACTGTCACTCTCCTCCCCCCTATGTTCCTCTATAATGTTGGTTGAGGGTGGGGACCTCGCTGAGGCCGAGACAGCTGGATGGACACTGCACACCTTTGCGGATTGAGGGCCGGGTCGTCCGCACGTGCAGGCTTTCTGCTTTAAACTGGAAGAGAGGGTCGGCTGCAAAAGAGAAGGCCCAGAATCAGGTAGTCGAAAAATCGCGAGCTCGGGGAAAAACACCTGTGTCGCTTGGTCAGCTGTAGATCGCTTGGCAAGCGCTGCGAGAGCTACAGGGCGCGGAACAAAGGGCTGCACGGGTTGTGGCAGAGACTTAACAACTGCGGCAAAACTACGCTGTCGGGTGTTGGGAATACCCAACTTGGCTTTGGCAGCAGGGTACGAGAGGCCTTCCAGGGTCTTGAGGCGCTGGATCGCCATCTCGTCCTTCCATTTCATACAGTTGCGGGAGTAAGCTGCATGGGCCTCACCGCAGTTAACACAGCAGGCCGCAGAAGTGCAACCTTCCCCGTCATGTTCACCGGAGCCACAATTAGCGCAACGAGCGGAACTCTTACAGAATCGTTGTGAATGCCCGTACCTCTGGCACCTGAAACAGCGCAGAGGACTGGGAATGTACGGGCGAACTGCACAGACCAAGTAGCCTGCTTTGATTTCTGTCGGAACTTTCGGGGAGTCAAAAGTCAAGATGACATTTTTTTGACTTAATCATGGAACCATCACGCCGGAACATCATACGACGTGCAGCAATAACACCTTGATCACCAAGTTCAGTCACGAATTCGTCTTCACTGCATGGCAAGAGATCAAACTCCGAAATAACACCCCGAGAGGTGTTAAGAAACGGGTGAGGTGTCACTTTCACAGGAATGCCTTGAAGACTAGTGAGGTTCAGAAAAGTGTTACTCTGAGAAACACTGCAAGTTTGGACAAGCAGGTCCCCAGAGCGAAGCTTCCTCACAGACTTCAAGGGGCCAACCGCAGCGTCCAAAGCTTTAGAAATGAAAAAGGGAGATCTGGTGGACAGTCTCTCATTCGGATCGATGGATTCTACAAGCAAGTGAGTAGCATGCGTAGTCACAGCAATTGAGGGGAGACGACGCTTCGGAGCGACTGGTACAGCTGCCGAAGAAGAGGTTCCACATTCTTGGTCCAGGTCAAGGTCTAAAGACCGTTTAAGGGTATGAGACTTGGTAGGTTGAGAAGACGAAGGAGTGTCGTTGGCAACTATCATTTTGTCAGGTGACTTAAATTTGGAGTTTTTGTTCTTTTTACCCATGGAAAAAAAGGAGGAAGATTCGTCTGCAGACTACTCCACCCACCACCGAGCCCTACAAGGGAGAACTGGAGGTCTGCAAGCCAAGAAAATGACGCTGGACACAGTTCTGGAGCTGATACGTTGCAGATATAGTCCGTTGGCTGTGATCACACGCACTCGGCGGACACTTCGGCCTCCGGGTACCGTCATGCCAACGCCTTTGGCATGATCCCACAGCCCCCGGGCTCACCCTGCCGTGCCGTACGACAAAAAAGCCGCTAAAGCCCTGTACACAACTTGGTACATGACTTCTGACTAGAGGTGGGTTAGTCTCTAGCCTCCCGTTTACAGCGAAGCCGGGGTCGAAGAGGAGTGTTGGTACACAGGAGGCACTTATCCGGTCTCCTGCGACCTCAGCCGCCAGACATCCCATTTCCGCCTCACGGGTCTCCGCACGCGGCAAACATGCAGGTAGGTCTAGCACCCAAACCAGCGAAAAGGAAAAAAAAAGAAATCTAAAGAAGACAAATCCTGGCAGGGAACCTAAACGGAATCTCAGCAACCTACGAACTGAGCGGTTAATATAAATCAGTTAGTGGTGGAGGGCAACAAAACCACAAGACCGGGGTGTTAGTACATAACGTGGTAGCGATTAGGTAGAGAATACCACACAGGCAACTAGCCAGTGGAGAAAATAAATAAAAAACGAAAAAGCGAGACACAAGACCAGCTCGGGATCGTGGGGCCGCGACTCCCCAACAGCTGGATGAACAGCCGTCCCTGCAAACACCAACAGCACCAAAATAAGAAAAAACAAGCTGTGGCATGACATCAGATGTTGACCAGTCACAAGGTCAGCTCGGGCCGTGGGGGCGCCGCTCCCCAAATAACTGGAAAACCAGTTATCCCCGTGCGGGATATTTAATGCAGGACAGACATGGAGCTTATGTAACCCCACTGAAAGTGATCGAACTCAGAAAGAAAGTCAAAATATATATATAGGATCGAAGACCCGTAATCTTAAAATTCGCCTGGTGGAGCATAAATATGACATAAAATCCAGATCCACAAACACACAATTCGCCTACTTCGTGAAGAAGCGTTTCAACCTTTGTGGGACGAAACAATCATACTAACTACTCCACAGTCAAAACATTTAATTCTATTTAATGCAGGACAGACATGGAGCTTATGTAACCCCACTGAAAGTGATCGAACTCAGAAAGAAAGTCAAAATATATATATAGGATCGAAGACCCGTAATCTTAAAATTCGCCTGGTGGAGCATAAATATGACATAAAATCCAGATCCACAAACACACAATTCGCCTACTTCGTGAAGAAGCGTTTCAACCTTTGTGGGACGTAACAATCATACTAACTACTCCACAGCCAAAACACTTAATTCTCTTTAATGCAGGACAGACATGGAGTTTATGTAACCCCACTGAAAGTGATCGAACTCAGAAAGAAAGTCGAAATATATATATAGGATCGAAGACCCGTAATCTTAAAATTCGCCTGGTGGAGCATAAATATGACATAAAATCCAGATCCACAAACACACAATTCGCCTACTTCGTGAAGAAGCGTTTCAACCTTTGTGGGGCGAAACAATCATACTAACTACTCCACAGTCAAAACATTTAATTCTATTTAATGCAGGACAGACATGGAGCTTATGTAACCCCACTGAAAGTGATCGAACTCAGAAAGAAAGTCGAAATATATATATAGGATCGAAGACCCGTAATCTTAAAATTCGCCTGGTGGAGCATAAATATGACATAAAATCCAGATCCACAAACACACAATTCGCCTACTTCGTGAAGAAGCGTTTCAACCTTTGTGGGACGAAACAATCATACTAACTACTCCACAGTCAAACATTTAATTCTATTTAAAATCCAGATCCACAAACACACAATTCGCCTACTTCGTGAAGAAGCGTTTCAACCTTTGTGGGGCGAAACAATCATACTAACTACTCCACAGTCAAAACATTTAATTCTATTTAATGCAGGACAGACATGGAGCTTATGTAACCCCACTGAAAGTGATCGAACTCAGAAAGAAAGTCGAAATATATATATAGGATCGAAGACCCGTAATCTTAAAATTCGCCTAGTGGAGCATAAATATGACATAAAATCCAGATCCACAAACACACAATTCGCCTACTTCGTGAAGAAGCGTTTCAACCTTTGTGGGACGAAACAATCATACTAACTACTCCACAGTCAAAACATTTAATTCTATTTAATGCAGGACAGACATGGAGCTTATGTAACCCCACTGAAAGTGATCGAACTCAGAAAAGAAAGTCAAAATATATATATAGGATCGAAGACCCGTAATCTTAAAATTCGCCTGGTGGAGCATAAATATGACATAAAATCCAGATCCACAAACACACAATTCGCCTACTTCGTGAAGAAGCGTTTCAACCTTTGTGGGACGAAACAATCATACTAACTACTCCACAGTCAAAACACTTAATTCTCTTTAATGCAGGACAGACATGGAGTTTATGTAACCCCACTAAAAGTGATCGAACTCAGAAAGAAAGTCGAAATATATATATAGGATCGAAGACCCGTAATCTTAAAATTCGCCTGGTGGAGCATAAATATGACATAAAATCCAGATCCACAAACACACAATTCGCCTACTTCGTGAAGAAGCGTTTCAACCTTTGTGGGACGAAACAATCATACTAACTACTCCACAGTCAAAACACTTAATTCTCTTTAATGCAGGACAGACATGGAGTTTATGTAACCCCACTGAAAGTGATCGAACTCAGAAAAGAAAGTCGAAATATATATATAGGATCGAAGACCCGTAATCTTAAAATTCGCCTGGTGGAGCATAAATATGACATAAAATCCAGATCCACAAACACACAATTCGCCTACTTCGTGAAGAAGCGTTTCAACCTTTGTGGGACGAAACAATCATACTAACTACTCCACAGTCAAAACATTTAATTCTATTTAATGCAGGACAGACATGGAGCTTATGTAACCCCACTGAAAGTGATCGAACTCAGAAAGAAAGTCAAAATATATATATAGGATCGAAGACCCGTAATCTTAAAATTCGCCTGGTGGAGCATAAATATGACATAAAATCCAGATCCACAAACACACAATTCGCCTACTTCGTGAAGAAGCGTTTCAACCTTTGTGGGACGAAACAATCATACTAACTACTCCACAGTCAAAACATTTAATTCTATTTAATGCAGGACAGACATGGAGCTTATGTAACCCCACTGAAAGTGATCGAACTCAGAAAGAAAGTCAAAATATATATATAGGATCGAAGACCCGTAATCTTAAAATTCGCCTGGTGGAGCATAAATATGACATAAAATCCAGATCCACAAACACACAATTCGCCTACTTCGTGAAGAAGCGTTTCAACCTTTATGTGGGACGAAACAATCATACTAACTACTCCACAGTCAAAACACTTAATTCTCTTTAATGCAGGACAGACATGGAGTTTATGTAACCCCACTGAAAGTGATCGAACTCAGAAAGAAAGTCGAAATATATATATAGGATCGAAGACCCGTAATCTTAAAATTCGCCTGGTGGAGCATAAATATGACATAAAATCCAGATCCACAAACACACAATTCGCCTACTTCGTGAAGAAGCGTTTCAACCTTTGTGGGACGAAACAATCATACTAACTACTCCACAGTCAAAACATTTAATTCTATTTAATGCAGGACAGACATGGAGCTTATGTAACCCCACTGAAAGTGATCGAACTCAGAAAGAAAGTCGAAACATATATATAGGATCGAAGACCCGTAATCTTAAAATTCGCCTGGTGGAGCATAAATATGACATAAAATCCAGATCCACAAACACACAATTCGCCTACTTCGTGAAGAAGCGTTTCAACCTTTGTGGGACGAAACAATCATACTAACTACTCCACATTCAAAACACTTAATTCTCTTTAATGCAGGACAGACATGGAGTTCATGTAACCCCACTGAAAGTGATCGAACTCAGAAAGAAAGTCTAAATATATATATAGGATCGAAGACCCGTAATCTTAAAATTCGCCTGGTGGAGCATAAATATGACATAAAATCCAGATCCACAAACACACAATTCGCCTACTTCGTGAAGAAGCGTTTCAACCTTTGTGGGACGAAACAATCATACTAACTACTCCACAGTCAAAAATCTTAATTCTCTTTAAAGAAAGTCTGCAAATCTTTGCCAATCAGCAATAGCGTTGCAATGACGATTTCCCGTGTGTCGGGTTAAACCCTTGGATGTATTTACTTCAGAGTGACTTACCAAAATTCTGACATTAATACAACAAATGCTATCACATTGCTATAAATTGTGTCACGGTGATTCACCAATAGTGCGCATGCTCTTCATGACAATATATTTCTTATCCCTCTTTCGATGAATTTAACATACTGCTCTTATAATATGACCCACACCTGACGAAGAGTCCGATACGGATTCGAAAGTTCTTGTGTAATTATAACTTTTACTTAAAGTTCTTTTAACTATGGGGATTTTATATTAAAGTATTTTTACATTGAAATATCGTGTTGAGACGGTAGGAGTACACCCAGTTGAGAACAAATTAACGCAGAGAGAACTCTCGTAAGAGAGTTGATAGTTCCACGCGAAAAAAAAGCATCAAATATTATTTTTTTTAAACATTTTCCGAAACTCAAATTTAATATCTCTATCCTAATACCAAAAATAAACATTAACAAAAACCATTATAAAAAAATCGAACTCGCATGATAATTGTAGCAACTGATGATTACCCGAGATTGGATTGTTGTCTGTTATACACCTATCCATCACTTTTTGCTCTGATATTTCTTTGGGGGATATTCGGGTCCTCACGTAATTCAGTTATAGAAAAGCCTTGAGTTAGATCTGATAGCACTAGGCAGACTGCAACACTCTGAAACACACTCACTCGATTTGCGTTTTAACGGAGTATTCTCGGGAATATCGCAAATAGCATCGGCTTAACTATTATACTTCACCTAACATAAGTTTGGTACGGTACTAATATAATTGAACAAATACAGAACTGTGCACCGCCGTGCCATCGCACAAATTAATTTGCAATTCAAAACAAACAAACAAAAAAAAGCTCGATAGCGTTTTTCTTTCAGAGAGGCATAACTGTTCGGGGACCCCGGCAGGTCCGTGGCTGTATTGTTTCCAGAACAACAAAATGCTACTTTTAAAGTGTCTACGGTAGGAGCCGCATTATAGCACGGCTCATCTAGAATTTGTTTCCTTGGAAGAAAGATATGCCGCTTCCGTTTGTAACGTATTTAAGATGTGAACTTTTATGTGATATTCACCTGAAAAGCGTTAAAACATCGAATATAGACTCCGTAAACATGTTTAGTCGCATGCGACTTGCACTGATGTTCAACACGTGACGCCATCTATGACAGCCTTAGGAAGTAAACACAGTACAGCGGTCACGAATGTCAGAAAGCAAGCAGTTAGTCTTAATTTCTCAATTTAATTTTTAAAAATGTATGACACCAATCCAAAAATTTATTTTTACTCGATAAATTGCATTGTGATTTTTGGGTATCGTTAGTTACGACCGTGATTTATTTAGATGTAAGGACATTTAAAATACCCTGAATAACTTATTAACTATTTGGAGGTCGCTCTCAGATTTACAGAAGCCATTTGAGAGCAAGAAATATGAATCTTAAATATTATCACTGACGGTATAAGTTTAATTAAGTTCGAAACTTAAATTTTTAAGTCCAATGCCCGTCAATATACTGAAATTTCGCATCAACACACCGCAGCATTCGGAAATTCTATTGGTGAAAACAGTTCGCTAGCTCATATATTGTGATCCTTTTAAGAAGCTAGGTGATTTTCTTCTTCACGGCTCAAACTGACTCAAAAAACGTGTACTCGCAGCCCCGATGGCTCAGTGGTCTAAACGCAGGCTTCTGACCTTTCGTCGGAGTCGGGTCCGGGTTTGAATCCCGTGTATGTTGAGTTTGTCTTGCGTCACTGGTTCTCTCCTTCCCTTGAACCAGTGGCCTTAAAATTTCGACGGGCGACTGCTTATAGCGCACTGAATTGCTCATGGTGGTCGTTAAACCTCGAATCCAAAAGAAAAAAACGGGTAGCACTGCTCACACACTTGATCTCAAAAGAAAGGGAAAAGATCGCTTATGGCGAATCTGTCAAGTAAGTAGGATGTTCAAACATTGTGATAAGT
Organism: Macrothele yani; assembly: GCA_039090855.1. NCBI lineage: Eukaryota > Metazoa > Arthropoda > Arachnida > Araneae > Macrothelidae > Macrothele > Macrothele yani. The sequence continues at coordinate 213,452,523 of CM077034.1, forward strand.
TTTATGTTAGAAACTGCATCACTGCTAGCGCTAAATGAACTGACGCAGTTATCCAGTAAACAACGGAAACTTTTTTCACAATTCTGTGGTTTTTATTTTGATTCACGCTCTTAAATTCACTAGAACTTGTTTGTAGTCATGCCGAAAGCCTAGTTTTCCGAATTAGGTTTACTTTGGCATGTTCTCTTTGGCAAAAAACGAAAATGTGTATTTAAAAGATGTCCGGTCGTTCGGCAACAAATGCCTGAAACGAACGACAGAGCCCCAATCTTTCTCCTTTTTCGAAGTTTCGTGGTCAAACCTGCTTCGATACACTTGTACACTTTGCACACTTTCAACATATCTTATATGGTTCTGTTTTCCATGAATGAAGGTATGTTTTTACCAAATAGTATATTACTGTACTTATTCACGATTTTATTAACATGAACTTGGGTGAACATGCTAGCGGAACACACTGAATTTACAAATAAATGAGTCACACAGCACCTTTATCAGTCCCTGAAAGGTCATAGCAAAAGAACTACCCATTAAAGTAATTTTCAGGATTCTGATAAAAAACATTTACTCGGAGAATCAGTTGGTCGAGAACTAAACAGTTTTATCCACCGTTATTTGTTGTCAATAATATTTTTGCTGACCGACACCACGCTTAACACGCTTGTGAGCAGATTTTTATGTGTTTCTGTGGAGAACGTCTCCCACAGAACAGGTGCCATGAAGCTACGCGTTCAATTCTTAAGGAACTGTTACTAAAGTTCCTTAAGAATCGATCATCTAGAGTTTCTATTGAATTAAAGAACGTTGAAATGTTGGTTCGGAGCGTAACGAAGATTGCTTACACAACTGAACATAAATTCTGAGGTCTAAAATGGATTGAGAGTTGCCAGTGCGAAGAAGGTTGTTAAAAGGAAGCGAGTTTTGGACTTGTCGTGTATCGTACCTCACTATTTGCTCGTACTTGCTCACTCGCAGCTTTAAACTTCAAAAGAATCAGCTTACCAAAAATGTTTTATAGATTTTTTTAAACTTAATCATACGCCAAGAAGTTTCCGATTCAGAGTGTATCGCACGGCACTGTTTGCTATTATCTGCTCACTCACAACTTTAAACTTCAAAGGAACCTGCTTACCAATATTGGTTTGTGGATTTATATTAAACTTAATCACATGGCAAGAAGTTTCCGACTCGGCATGTATCGTACCCCACTATTTTCTAGCACCTGCGCAATCACCACTTTAAACTTCAAAGGAATTAGCTTACCAAAAATATTTTGTGGATTTCTTTTAAACTTAATCGCATGCAAAGAACTTCCCAATTTGATGTGTATCATTCCGCACTATTTTTCAGTACTTTCTCAATTGCAACTTTAAACTTCAGGGGAAGTTGCTTACCAAAAATAATTTTTTGGATATCTTTTAAACTTAATCTTATGCAAAATAGTTCCCGCCTTGGCGTATATCTTTCCGCATAATTCCTTAGTACCTGTTCACTCGCAACTTTAAACTTCAAAGGAATTAGCTAACCAAAAATATTTTGTGGATTTCTTTAAAACATAATGTGATGCAAAAAAGATCCCGACTTGGCGTGTATCTTTCCGCACTATTTCCTAGTGCTAGTTTACTCGAAACTTTAAACTTTAAAGGAAGAAGCTTACCAAAAATATCTTATGGATTTCTTTAAAATTTTATCTGATGCATAGAAGTTCCAACTTGACGTGTATCGTTCCGTGCTATTTCCTGGTACCTACTCACTCGCAGCTTTTAACTTCAAGTGCATTAGCTTCCCAGAAATATTTTGTGAATTTACTTTAAACGTAATAAGATGCAAAGAAGTTCCCAAAGAGGAATCACATAGCAATCTAAAAGATAAGTATGACAGAGTACGTGTTTACAAAGCTCTCGGTTTTTTTCCTCATTGAACGTCTTAGCAACTCTGTTAAGCCTCCCACAGATATTTGCCGTATCATCACTAGCTTGCCCTCTTATTAAAATTTTCTAACGTCCGGGGCACGTGAAATCCAACGCTATGCTTACACTTTCCAATATTATCAGCGATCATCGCTAAGCGAGTATTAGGTTTGTATACCACTCCGGTTGAGGGAAGTTCATTTCTAGTTTTCTTTTCTTTTCACAGAATCTTAAATCCTTTCTGCCTTGTAATTTATTCGCTTCATACTGTACTTAGTGAAACACATTTAGTCATCATAAAAGTCCAGATTAAATTTACGAAATGCGATCAGTATGAAAAACATAACGAAAAAGGTATAAGGTTACCAGAAAGCTGTGCACTAACGAAAAGTGCTTCAAACTATATATTTGACTTTCCAAATGTATACGATATGTATACAAAATTGAAAATCTAGGCTTAGACGGCATTACAGGTTTCACCAGTTAACCGGATTTTACCTTTCAAATAGGTTGGAAATCTCACGTTTGGACTAAACATTACCGTAAATTAAGACGAGAAGACAGGTAAAAATAGGGATTGGAAACACCACACATATATTACATATGTTATAATATGAGCACTCCACCGAACAGATGCTCAGACGAGCGAACATGATAAAATATCCTTAAAAAATTATTATGTTCAGATCAACAGCATTAATCACATAATATACTTTATTTTTCAAATTTATTGCTGACGATAATACTTCACAGCACACGTTTTGGTGTTTCAAAAGTTAGACCTATTCTTGTATATATTTCGAGAAGTGCTTCGAAAATGGCATCAGTTTTTCCCTGTCAGCCATAGTTTTGGATTTATGTATAGCCACATTATATGTTGATTGAGCTGGTTTTGCGTGAACATTAAGATACCACATAATCCCGTGATCTTCAATTTTTCATAATCTGTAGGCAATATTGATGCAATTAATATTACATGCAATTAAAACAACCACCTGTTACTAAATCAGTTTATTTCAACCCAAGAGCATACGATACGATCATATTATTCAACATATATTAGAAGCTTTTCTTATAGGACTTTAGGACTTTCTAGAGTGAGATCTACCGAGACCGTTCAACTGAAGGTTTCACAGCAGTCTGCCTTAGTGTTGGCATCCCAAATTTCCTCATATTTTTCTCTTCCTCGTTTTTATGTCTTGGTGAAATCTTTCTCCTTTCTGTTCGCTTAAATCAGCAAGGTTTTGTGGAAAGCGATCTACGTCGTGGTTTGCAGCAGGTCTCATTATCACCTACCACGGACGGATCACTAAGGTGACTATATCACCCTTTTGGCGGACCATGTGCATTCAATGGCGTAGACATTGCTTCCGTCAGAGGATTGCACCTTTCAAGATGATAATGCCCCAATTCACAGAAGTCGAACTGTTCAATCATGGTATGAGGAACATGAGGATGAAGTTACACACCTTCCCTGGCCTGCACAATCACGGGATTTAAAAATCATTGAGCTCCTATGGTCTGTGTTGGAAAATAGAGCGCGATCCCGTTGACCTCACATATTTCGCAAATTCAGATAATTGTCGGGTCACCCACACTCTTACTGTTATGCGCAATCGACATCATGCATTTTAGAAAATAACTATAACGGTTAAGCTGCCATCTACAGTTCCTGGGTCTTTTGTAATCGAGCAGAGAAACCTTTGTTTGGTAAAACAGGTTGGTTAATTTCGGATGATAACCGTTTTCGCAATTTCCATTGTATCGAACAGGTAAAAAGTTTGAAGCACCATACGTGTAGCTGCTATTTCAGGAAATCCTCGATTGTCTTACTCCCGTACACTTACCCAACCTCAGAGGGAGATATCAATGAAATGAGTGAGTCATCAGGACATGGAACAGATGGTTTCTCTGCGGTTTCACTTTCCATAAATGTACCGCGGATTCAGGATAAGAATGCATGCAGGTATACCTGTGAAGAAGAACATATGCAGGAAATTTTTGCAGAGATCACCCTAAACGGGAGGCATTTATTTTGTTTCGCATTTAGTCCATCTAAGATGGTGTAAAATGAGAAATGGTTGTTAAAGATTTTATGGAAGAATAAAGCTCACATTTCTTGCCATATCTTACAGAAGGTGAGTCGAATGTTTTGCTATATTTGCATAAACGCATGTGCTGTTACGGGTATGTCACGTGTTTAAACTAGTTCAAGTCGCTATCTGCAGTCAGTCGAAAGGGATATAAAGGGGTAGTCGTTGCTGTGAACAGCATTTCACGTCGTCTTTTCGTCTGTAGTTGGAACGCCTAAAAGATGAACAGATACAACCGGCTAGTTAGATAACTTTTGCTTTACGAGTTTGAAATCGGCCATAACGCTACTCAAGCAAGACGAAACATCTGCCATACGAAAAGGGAAAGTTCCGTGGATTACAGCATCGCAACCAGATAGTTAAATAAATTTCGCTCAGTTGACAAAAACCTCGACGATCAGTCAAGTTCGGGTAGGACGAAAACTGTGGATTTGAAAGCCGTGCGCCGGGCCGCAAAGGCGAATCCGACAACCAGCACTCGGTTATTATTTGGTAAGCAGAATGTATCACATTCCACCGTGGTTCGTCACCTTCAGGATCTAGGCAAGGTCTAGAGGAGCTGCTTCATTGTCCCTCATGAACTGACGCTGACTGAAGCAAACCGCCGAGTGAAGGTGTGCACGAAACTCCTAGAAATCCCGCGCGATGTACGTTTCATCATAAGAAGTTTTACGTGAGATGAAACGTGGGTCAAGTTCTAAATTCCTAACACGCAACTGCAGTGGTTGAGCTCGGGCCAGCTTCCAGAACCTACTGCTAAACATGGACGCTACGAGTACCAAGTGGTGCCCTGTATCTGGTAGAATTTTCAGGAAATAATCCATAACGAATTTGTTCCAGACGGCCAGACTGTCAACGACAACGTCCACTCTAATCAGCTGGAGCATATGTATGCCGGTTAGGAGGATAAGTAACCGGCGCTGGTGAACCGAAAGCGCCCTCTCCTACTGCAGGACAACACTCGGCCTCATACCGTGAGAACGACCAGGGCAAATCTTCAGGAACTTGATGACAAAAAACTGATGCCACGCATAGCATATAGTCCGGATTTTGCCCAATCGGAATATTTCTTCTTCAGATCCATGTCCGACTTCTTTCGCGGGATGTACCTGAACAACCAGAATGAGGTGGTAGCTAGGGTGAAGAAGTTTTTCGCCTTGAAGGACAAGAACTGGTGGCCCCACAGAATCGATGATCTCCGAGACAGATGGCTAAATACGATGCAACATGATGGCTTATACTTTGAATGTTATTCAACTTTTGTCGTTAAGCAACGTATGACGTCATAAGGTCATCAAAATATTTTAAACCAACTCACCCTCTATAGATTGACTCCCACTATTGTATATATATACCACAGTTAACTCTCATATATGCGCTGATTTAAATCTGCAGAGCAGCAGCATAGGTGATGTTACGTATATTTTATTTCAATCCTTCATCATTGGGTTATTCCTTTTTTAGATATATATTCCATTGCCGCGAAACGTTTACCAGTTCTGAATGCACGTCGTAGGGATTAATTACTTAAGTCAAGAAACCCATATTCACGCGGGATGATGTGCGGTCTCACTCAGCGCACCAAGTGAGGCAATTTAACATGTCAAAGATTGTCTCTGATCTTCAGTTGAGCAAGCGTAGTAAATACCAAATTCTTTCCGATCTCAAGATGTGACACATATTGAATCCTGGTTATAATACTAGATACGTGCGACGTATATGTACTTAATACGCAGCTATTTCCATCGCGTAAAAGTCACCGGTTCCCTTAGGCATGTGTAATTCCGTATTAGGAACTATACCAATTCTGCCCTCAGTGTTGTAATGTTATGATGAACACACACACACACACACACACACACACACACACACACACACACATATATATATTCGTCCGAGAGGGTTGAGGGTTCTTATCACGGTGAGGGGCATAGATGTTGTGACTGTCTCACGGTCTTACCGTCTTGGCTCTGTCCCTTCGCTGGATCCAGTGACACAATTTTAGGCGCCGGTGACTTATTACTGCTTATCGAGTTACTCAAAGTAGTGGTTGGACCTCAAATAAAAAGCAAATAAATAAAATGTTGCCCAAGACCAATATTTCCAGAAAATTCTGCAATACCAAACTTTTCCTCAAGAGTTCAGCTTAAGAAATGTGTTGTAATTCTTATGCAATTGAATTAACTTGCCTTTCTTAATTAAGATTATTTTAATTTCTGTCCTGAGGAACACTCTCAGAAAACTTTGCACTTCTTTTTCTGTAAACTAGGATACTTAAAAAATTTTTAAATTCAATTTTCCGGTTTCCCAAGCTCATGAAATTGGTGAGATGCGAAATGAGTTTCGCTGACAAGATGAACAATTAATCATGATCATACCGTGGTTCCTGCATAAGAAAGTTAGTAACCAAAAACAGGATTGAATGTCGCTACCAAGATGAACAGATTATACACGTTGCTTTAGATAAAAAGCTAGTCTTGGTGTATTACTTAACGATCTTTCGTTCTCCGTAGATTGATACTTGGAAAGTAAAGTAGTGAATGACAATTACTCGAACTGAATCCGCAACTAATGACAGAGCAGAGGAGGTTTATTTCCTTTTTTTCTTTTTTTTTTTGAAATTACAATTTTCTTTTTTTGCTCCTCTTAAAATTAATATTTGTCGGTTTGGAAAATTTTCGCATACGGAAAACCCCATGCTGCATTATACAGTTCTGCATTTTCTAACAAAACTCTGCAAATTCCTTTTTCAGCAATAAATGTTCAGGATGTTGTTTTTTTTCAAAATGGCATTGTAGATGCAGTCAGTCAGTTTATGTTCTGATGGGAATCGCAATTATAATAATAAGTTATTAAATAAGTTATTATAATATTATAATAAGTCCATGTACTGATGAGGGATCGCCATTATACTAATAAGTTATTATAATATTATAAGTTTATGTACTGATGAGGGATCGCCATTATAATAATAAGTTATTATATTATAATAAGTTTATGTGCTGATGAGGGATCGCTGTTACAATTATAAGTTATTAAATAAGTTATTATAATATTATAATAAGTTTATGTACTGATGAGGGATCGACATTATAATAAAAGCACTTGCACATCATTAACTTGTGCAAGTTTTCGGCAATCCTTCATCATTCTTCAATCCTTCATCATTTGGTTTCCATGATGGCATTGAAGCCTCTTTTCTTGTGATAGTTGTCCGTTCCGCTTTTTCTTATTTCAATATCAGGTATTCTAATTTCCCTTCGTCCATCTGGTTGTTCCTTTTTCCTTGAGAAAATATCGGGATTTCCGTTTTTCAAATGCAGCTATCTGTCTAGGGGGAAATGAGGGAGGAATAATTTGTTCTGGTCCATGAATCAGTCAGAAATGACTGTCGCTTATGTTTACGGAATTTCTATCAGTGTCGCGGTACAAAAGAATTATCCAAACTTGGAGCAAAACAGCCGTTTTAGGATGACATCGTTTATATCCACGCTTCGTTGAAAAGCAGTAAATTGATAATCTTTCCATGAAGTAGATCCATTTGTTCTTAATGGATCCTCATTTTGTGACACATCACTTGGTCCTCTTATAGCAAGCCGCCACTGCTGTTTTATAAACGTAGGGGTACGTAGTTTTTTCTTTTTAAAACAACAAGACGCACAGAGTAATTAATGGAGAAATTAGTCAATAAGTGTTCTTACAGAAAATATGTGAAAGAAATTGAGGTGGAACTTGAAGAACATTAATAAATCTTATCATTTCAGAAGAAAAGTTTGAACGAAATTAGAAACCGGAATGAAACGGGTCGGAAAAAATTTAAGTTGTTAAGTTTGAAAATTCCTAAAGGAAATGTATAATTTTAATGTGTGTGTGACTATAATAAACAAAAAGGAATGAAAAACTAATTACCTCCTTTTCACAGGTAACATAATCTTCCGTGTCGCATTTTTTGAAGATAATCCTTCCAAGATGTCACGAGTTTTAATTTATTGAGCTGCAATATTTCTCCATTATTTTCTGAAGTCACCTGCATGAATTCAAGAAGCATGTAAGCATTATACATTACACTTCAAACCAAGAACCTTTCTTCCAATATTGCCATTCAAGAATCAATATTATTTTCGACATTGCTAACTTCAGTTCTAGTTCGTGCGGGAATGTGATGCAGAAATTTGCCAAAGGTAGAAGTTGGGGTAGGCTGTTGGAGTGCCCTTCCTACAGAAAAGACTCGCAATTCCAAAAAATAATAGAATGTAACGTGCATTTTATCAATGCCTGTTGTTGCCCTGAATTTAATGCTCAAATATCAAGAATGGTAAAACTAAAGTGTCACAAATCGGAAGGAGTAATTTCTTATTCTATATTTTCCTTTCCTGATTCAGCAACCGCCCTCGGGAAACTAGGGACCAGATACGTTAACGTGAACCACTTTTGATTTGGGACCCTTTTTTCCCTGTAGAGACAAATAGGACCAGTGCTGTATGAGAAGCGTATTACCCATGCCACATCAGAACTGGATCCCGGACATATTTCGACAAACTCCCAGAGGCTGTCTCTGCTATTATAACTGAGAAACGGAGTTTTTTCTCGGTTCTCTATTAGAGTGAAATTTTAACGATCAGCGTGTAGAACTCAATGAGTCACATGCATTGTCTTGAGACTAATTTAAGGCCACTGGTTCCAGGTAAGGGAAAGAGCCAGTGCCATAGAAAAAAATATTATTCGTGCCCCGCAATAATTCGATCGGCACCCATCTCGGACGAATTGTGAGAAACCAGCACTTAGACCACTGCTCCATCAGGCCAGCATCAACAGAGTTGAGGATAGTTATCTCTGACAGAGAGAGGCTCCGTTAATACGTAGTAGATTTCCAACAGTGCGGGGTTAGTAAAGATATATGTGCGTGTGATGAATGCAATTTGAAATTCTTAAGCTCCCAAGCTGTAAGTGCAGATGAAAATAATAAAAAAATATTAATTGAATTCTGCAGATTAATTGCTCATTTTCCGTTTCTCGTAGTTTAATTTGGACAAAAGGTTCATTTTTTCATTTTCATCGTCTGGAAGCCAGGCGTTAGAGTGCTTGCATCACGTTGAATAACGAATTGATATACTGAAATGCAGCAGTTGAGCTCCTATAGCAATCTTCCATACAAATGGCAGATCATGATCATCATAAAACATGATGCGACTGACATCATGTTTTCAGAATGATCTGTCAGCCGCATCCATTACGAAAACGTTAGGAAAAGAAAGGTGTTATTGAAACTGAGCAGATAGTAAGTTGCAATTTGCCGACAAAGTGAAGAAATTGTGTTCAGTTTTAAGTGTACGAATATGATCAAACCTTTCTTCCAAATGGTTATTTCATTTACATCGAAATCTAAGGTTTTTATAAGAGCAAACGACATTGCACATACTGTATGACTTTGGAAAAACATTGCTCCTAATTTGTTTCAGCAATGTAAAGATTTCGCTCAAATGCGCTTTTTATTTGAAGTCTAGTTTCACGAAAAATAATTATTCAAGCACACACCATTTGTTAAACTTATCCAAGTACGAGAAGAAACGGAAAAAAATATCTTCCTTTTGTCCTTTGTTCTTTATGTGATATTGCTGGCTAATGAAGTGTTCATATTTAGTATCAGTGATTTTAGCTATAAAGTTATCCCTAAATTTTCACAGTACACAACTGGCCCATCTGTAGGCAAAGCGAAAACCTCTAGTAAGCTATAGATTAGTTATATTTTAATCGTCTCTGTGAAAACTTTAAATCGCAGGTGGACCCTCGACGATTGCTCGCTATTCCAGAGAGATAGCAGTCGCCAAGGCCACTGTGTATTTCTCAATGTACCCGCATATATCGATTCATTTAGATCAGTTATATTTTATCCTTTCTGCGAAAACCATCAATCGCCGGTGGTCCCTTGTCGCTTGTTCTCTATTCCAGAGAGATACCATTCGCGTCGTCCACTGTGTATTTCACAATGTACCCGCATATATCGATTCATTTAGATCAGTTACATTTTAATCGTTTCTGCGAAAACCATCAATCGCCGTGGTCCCTTGTCGCTTGTTCTCTATTCAAGAGAGATGCCAGTCGTGTCGCCCACTGTGTATTTCAGAATGTACTCGTATATATCGATTCATTTAGATCAGTTATATTTTAATAGTTTCTGCGAAAACCATAAATCACCAGTGGTCCCTTGTCGCTTGTTCTCTATTCAAGAGAGATGCCAGTCGTGTCGCCCACTGTGTATTTCAGAATGTACTCGTATATATCGATTCATTTAGATCAGTTATATTTTAATAGTTTCTGCGAAAACCATAAATCACCAGTGGTCCGTTGTCGCTTGTTCTCTATTCCAGAGAGATGCCAATCGTGTCGCCCACTGTGTATTTCACAATGTACCCGTATATATCGATTCATTTAGATCAGTTATATTTTAGTCTTTTCTGTAAAAACTATCAATCGCCGGTGGTCCCGCGACGCTTGTTCTCTATTCCAGAGGGAAAGCAGTCGCCTCGCCCACTATGTATTTCACAATGTACACGCATATATCGATTAATTTAGCGATGAACCACAAACTGGTTAATAAGTAATGAAGGAGAAGCATATGATCCGAAAAGAATGATGCGGGTATTAGGCGAATTCAAAAATTAAGCCTACAACGGGTTGGATCTTTTAATTTAACATTTGATATATTCAAAATAGTATAACTATACTAATGACCCGAATTTCTTGGCGTAGAATAGAAATGAAAGTTTCCAACCTTTCGCACATCATCCAGATGGACTTTTCACGGAAAGTACAGAACAACTGGAAAAATTTAGTTCACGTGTGAACCTGGGAGAGTAAACAGCTAACTGCAAACAGTATGCTTTCTACCTTCCTTCAGAAAGGCATCCGTTTGATGCGTGAATGCTTAGTGATTTCTATTGTACGCCACGAAATTCCGTTCATTAGTATAGCTAAAGTATTTCGAGCATAATTGGTTTGCTGTTTGTATTTACTAATTATTTGAAGCCTTGCTGTGCTAATTTTTATTTAATATATGTTGTCTTCTGATTTCATTCGAATAACTTGTGTGGGAAAAATAAATGCATTATTAGTATTATTATATATTCGTGCAGACATGAATTCGAAGATGATAGGGAAGCCAATCCGCTTATTATTATGTATTAAGTCCAGCTGGGAAGAGATCCCCACCCCATTCCGGCTTATGTTTATTATGCCTGTATAAATACGTGTTGAAAATTATGAGACCTTTCGGGTCCACACTGGACTCATCCTCAGATAAACAAACGATTACATAGAGATAATCTTTTAAATATACAAATACAATGTGCGCGTGACATATCGCGCTATCATTGTAGTTGTTTGTGTATCTCAGGATGGGTGCAGTGTGGACCCGGAAAGTATTTTATGTTTATTATACCTGTATTTATACAGGTATAATAAACATAAGCCGGAATGAAGTGTGTGTGTGTGTTTCCTCTTAGCTGGACTTGATTCATGGTGTATGGGCATGGTGGGCAACGGCTACCCCATCATCTTCGAATAAATGGAATATTCGTATGCTTAAAACGAAACAGATCTGGTATTTTTGTTACGTTAGGGTGCCCTTGTTTTAAGCATGAATTTGCTGAACAAAACGAATATTAAAAAGAAGACAACAGGTTTTAAGAAGAATAAAAGAAGTTAAAACTATTAAAATGGGAAAAAGATAACATTCAATTCCATATCTGAATACAAGTGCAATGCGATTCGTCTTTTAGTGGGTTTCTTACGCATCACTGTTTTATTTTCTGTTGTTATACTTCTATGTTTAAATACTCCGTTCTAAGAGCACCGTCATGGAAGTGATAACAATAACTAAAGTACAGATTGCCACACAAATGGAGTAATAAGTAGTTAATGCACCAACGACATTATTCTTTAAATCACATACAGCTGACGTCAGCTTTCCAAAAAACAATATTAATACATAAAATCTAATTTCGAAGTTTTAAAAACATTTTGCTTTAATATTAATTTCATTCCAAATAAAAACTAATAGTTACTTTTTTTTCTTTCAGTGTCGTGTTATAGGTTGATGATTGCCAATCGTAGCCCTTCATATTTCAGTTTTACTGCGGGAAACACAAACAATAAATACATAAGATTTAAATGGTCATAATTATTTATCTCGAAAAAACTTTAAAAGCATTCTTGAAATAGAAGTAAAAAAAAACAATTTAGTTGACGTGTGAACCAGGGAAAGTAGAATATTTTTCTAACAAAGCGAATGTTCATAGTTCGTTATGATTGTTTGTAATGGATATTACTTTCCAGTAACATATAAAATTCAGGTAAAACGGACTTGAACATATCAGCTAAGGCTTACTACATGAAATATCGTGATGGAAGTAGCCAAAATAATGTTCGAAGTGTGATTATTGTGCTTATGATCAAGTATCTGAAGCATCAGATCACTAGGTTTTGTGAAATGTGTGAAAATATTCAGAAGTTTAGCCGTTTGAAGAATCATAGTGGATTGTACTTGCTAAAACCTCTACACTGTACATGATATTTAGTATACAAAAGAACAAGTCAGCAAATAACTATAATAAAAAATACTAGTACATACACAAATCATGCTATCCACTAGGCCTAAGCAGTTACCATTCGAGCAATCACAGGTTGGATGCCAGGCTTTGATTCCGACTACAAATTACCTACCTAAAAAGTGTCGAAACATTTAAAGGTCCATATGACGCCAACTAGTCTATCAACATTAGTCTTAAAGATCATTTCCAACATGCACTAGTTACGAACCTGTATACTGAAAATGTTTAACTTCGTCAGATAGAGATTGGCTCATAGTGCTTCGATAGAAGGGCCCATTCGACAAATTAGCTACAGCCTCCAGCGAGAAGCAAATATTATTACCCCTCTCATGGCTACCACAAGAAGTAGTCAACAATAGGCTGGAGATGCTTGTGGGGAAACTAAGCCGAAGACCAAACAGAGCCGATAAAAGGACAAGACTGAAAATCTGTCTAGAGATGATACTTTCATGTAACTTCTTCTATTGACCTTTCCGTTCGTGAAACCCCATGCGATACATCACACTGGCTAATTCATATGAATAATGAATATTTGGTGCCCTGAAATACCATTGTTTGGCATTTTCGTATTGTACAAAAAAGGAGATGTGAATCAACCACAGACATAGATACCAGCATTTTATGAGACGGTGAGGTGCTCAGTAGTATCCTTCATGTAAACACATGTTACCCGAGAAATACAGTAATTCATCACTTTCAGAATTATTATAGGAGTGCTTTATGTTTGCTATAATAAAGCAAAGTCTTCCAAAATGACTATCTTTGTGAGAGACTGCTTGAGTAACCGCACAGATCTCAAGCAATAATCCAATATAATTATCCAGTATGGATTCGAATTTTATTACTCAATTTCCTACGTGCTGCACTTCCAAGTCTTCTCCTGTTTCTTGTGATTCAGTCTTTTGTTTTAGTTGCTTTAATATACGAATATGTTCAGCTTATTGTGAAGTATGATGTGTCAATTCCAGGCTTTGCAAAATCGTTTTTATTTTCAAATGCCTGCCTGTTCTCGCTTTTTTTTTTTTTTTTTTTTGTAGAGATTTTGTGGTGTAATCTCCAAGAAATGAACACAATGGAAAAGAAAAACAAAAAACGGGATTTCTTTCTCTTTTGCAAAGCGCAGAATTCGTGTATATTATAAATTACTGTCTTGAATATGTACCAAATCCAGTTAGTACAAAGGATTCTTAATAAAACCCTTATATCTGAAATATTAAATATCGTGAGGAAATGATAACCAATGCACCACAATTTCAACAGAGACAACATAAGCAATTAGAAAGTTCCATGAATACAGATTTCATCACATTTCCTGAGAAATTTCCAATATACCAAAAATGAAAATATGGAAACGCTCTTAAGAACCCCATTTGATTTCCGCCGACTTTTGTAACTGTATTTTTGCCAATCCCTTTGACACGACAACGAGGAATTTTCAGAAAAAAAGAAAAGTCTTATTTTGCTAGATTAGTTAACCATCAAATTAGGCTCACAAGAGGATTTCATTTTGGTTTCAGTAGGGATTTCACTACTAAATTATGACGACGCTAAGAACGTAATCTGAAAAATCATTCAGAGAAGGAGAAAGTTAAATTATATTTCTTTTAAGCTGCTTCGTTCTGAGGTATTTTGCTATGCTCATGCAGTTTTCATATTTTAGAAATGATATCAAGGTAATAGTGTACATATGAAGCATTTCTCTTGAAAACAGAATGTTATAGTTTTTATTCTCGCAGGTGGGTATTTGTCATTCCTTTCTTTACGTCATGTAACACTCTTTAGTTTAAGTGAAATTTTGCATTGTCTCTTTTATTAAACGAAACAATAACTATGCAGCTAAAGAACCCTTTTATTTCTTAAAACAATATGGTTCAACATTTGAAAGTGATGTCCGAAGTTTTGTAAGTAATGCAACCATTTAAACCTCTGTTTCAAATTCGCTTGAAATGATTCCGGGAGTAAAGCTGTGCTTGTATTTATGAACTCAGTGGACAATACAAGTTACTGTACAATGTTTTGCTAATTCTATTACTATAGCCACGCTCATAGCCATCAACACAGATTCAAAACTTTTCCATAGAAAGAAAAGATAATATAATAGTGTTTTTTTAAATCTGTGAAATATTTAACGATATCACTTTACTTAAAACAGCAAATCGTTTTCGCAGAAAACTTAACTGGCTTTCAATGACAACTGTAAATGGTCTCTGTGTCCCATTCATTTTATATTTTGACAAGCTTCCACTTCTCTATAAATGTTCTCATATTTTATTATTTCTCCATCAAACACAGTATAAAATAAAAAAAGAAATGTGTCTTTTGAATTAAGCTGCTTTTTTGGACGGGTCGATAATTTTACAGCGTTAATTGTTCCCTGAAATTATTATATAAATTAAACACGCTTTAAGAATATAAATTTCTTCACCTGAGATTGATAGAAATGATCTGTTCAGTGTCACTTCCATATCGTCTCGCCTACCATTGGAAACATTTAAAAAAACTCTTTCTCTTTTCCAAACAAAAATTTAATTTTCTAAAAATAAATATATCTGAAAGTGAGTGGAATTAAATGATTTCCTTTGTAATTGAAAGTTCTACGACATCTGAGCTAAATGCACGGTGGCACTGACTATCGTGTAGCCATATTTATCTTCTTAGGTGATAATATTGACTTGTATGAACTCCCAACTTCCAAAACTTTACCGGTCACAGTCATTGTTTCAAATTCAATTTCACATACGTAGGCACTTTTCTAAATTATTGTCATCAAACCATTGATGTCTAGCTAAAGGCGATCAATAATTTTTATATTGGAAGAGTCAAACAGAAAGTAAATTCTACATATATATACAATTTTTTTTTCATTAAAAAAAACAAAAACTAAATTTTCGTATTTTTAATAAGTCCACAAGATTTTATAATTTCTCATACAATTATTGAAGCGGAATATGCATATTTCAGCGATTATCGTCTGTAAAAACCTTCAAATTACGATCATTTCAATACTTATTCCACATTTATCACGAGAATTTATAATCATTTCAGGTAAAATTACATCCCCCATTTCTTTAATCAAAGTAACACTGCCATGTCAGCCTGATTTTAAGTTTTCTCCTTTCCTTAAACATTATGTCTTTGTTACTCGAACGCCCAAACTTGCTGTGAAAATTCAGGGAAAAGAAATAAACCTGATTGGCTGTGAGCCACTTCATCACCTAAGTAATCTAAGCGGCGTCGACGGCGTCCTGCTTTTGCACTTGGAAAGTAATGAGGTGTCCCATGTTTGGAAGCGAGAAATTTTAGGGTCTCAGTTCTGCACTTTAATATTAGAGGCACCTATTTCCGTAGGAATTGTACTCTGTATGGAAAAATAGTTCATATGTTTTTATTTTTTCGTTAAGTTCAGAAAACTATCGCCCGGAAAGATGCAATCTAAAACAAATCCTCCGATAAATTCCACAGGAGAATATACGGTAGTCGAGTCCTATTTTTTAGTCTTTTAAAGCAGGATTTCTTCCAATATCTTTCGGCTTATACGAGTGGATACGCAATTTTCCCAAACCAGTGTTTATATAGATGGAGAGTTTGGAATACATTCATGGTATTTTCATTCATAATTTTTGTAGCCGGAAGATCGCCTTTTGCTTTAAAACACTATTCTGAAGTATTATTGCCCGTCATTTCTGAAGATTCCAATGCGAGACCAGTGCTTCAACAGGACTAATGGTTTTTCAATTTTTGACGTGTGTCAACCAGCAGAATAAACGCTTTTAATGTTAATAAAGCTCGACACCTTGTTGTGCCTGCCCCTAAAGAACACATTTTCTGGCATAGACAGTGTGGCAAATAAATAATGAGACTGGTATTTACTTTTAAAATCCCAGTAAAACACACTGGTCGGGAAACAATGGGTTATTGATAAGACATTTATCAGCTATGCGCTGACAACAGGCTTTGCGTTGGAACTGCGCAGGTCAGTATTTACGCAGTGAATAACCTCATTCGGTGGAATGATATTGTTACTGCTTCGTTATGGAATAGAGAATAAATATTCTGTTCTGTTTGAAAATCGGTAAAACTGCATTTCAGGCAGTTGAGTTGTTACGTGATGAATATGGAGATAATTCCGAATCGCGTGCGCAAATTTTTCGATGATATGTATATTTCAATGATATGCGGGAAGATCTGAAATGTACCGAAAAGCCCGGATGCCAGATTTCAATGAGCACGTTTGAACTCATTAAGACAGTTTGCGATAGGACAAAATGTAATCGTTTCAGCCAGGATGGTGCTGCAAGATTTGAGAAAAATATGTGCTGGTTTTGTTTCGAATGATTTGTTAGACGACCTGGGAAACGAACGAGTGGAATAAAGAAACGACAGCTTGAAGACTACAGAAACAGTGTAAAATCAAAAGGGTTGTGGCAGGTGACGAGACAGGGTGTTTCCGTTTTGATCCTGAAACGAAGCGTCCGAGGGCTCAGTGGATGTCGCCACAGTCTCCCAAAGTGAAAGAAATTAGGTTGCAAAATGGAAGCAATACTTGTGTGCTTTTACGACAGAAGGGAATTCTGCATCATCAGTTCATTCGTGAAGATACAACTATCACTGAAAACGCTTACACATCCATTCTGGTAAGATCGTGGCAAAAGATTGTTCGTGTCAGAGTTGAATTCAAAACGGACAATGGTTCGAGTTTTACAATAACGCACAGACACACAGAAAACTCAGTGTACAGAAACTTCTGGCACGAAAATAAGTGTCTGTATTCAACCACTCCCCGCATTCTCAAGATATTTTACCGTACGACTAGTTTTTAATCCCTAAATTAAACTGTATTTAAACAGAAAATGTTTTCACAATGTTGAAAACACGCAAAGAACTGTGACGTCAGCACCTCTCTTCATACTAAAACATGATCTCTGTCAGTCCTGCATTTCGCTAGCTGACCGTACCATTTGTATAAAGGAAGGAAGAATGACCTTCGAATAAAATATATTCACACAAGTTTTCATTTTTCCATTATTTTTAAATTTAGTCTCATTGCTTTATTACCTCACTGTATATATCAGTGTTTCAGACAAGCAGGAACTATCAGGAAAAGGAGAACTCTAAAGCTCTTTAAAGCAAGGAAATTTAATTTAGCAAGTAATTTTGCCAGGGCTTTTTCAAGTGGCCTGTGAGGGCTCACGTAGCCAGAAACTAAAAGGCGAAGTGGGTATCCCTCTTTATGTAACTCAATACGGCCAAACATATCAGGAACACGGTAGCCAGTTGTATGTGTGTGTGAGAGGGAGGGGTGGGGGTTAATGCATGAGTGAAATTGTCAGGGAAGTTTCACTCATGCATTGACCCCACCTCCTACCCCCACTTGGCTGCCGCGTCCCTGATATGTTCGTCCGTATTAAGTTACGTAAAGAGGTATACCCACTTTGCCCTTTAGTTTCTGGCTACGTGAGCCCTCACAAGTCACTTGAAAAAGCCATGGCAAAATATCTTGCTAAATTTATAGTGGATTCATCTTACTCAGTTACCAGTTCCACTAGGGCTTTAAAAGGATTAGAGTGTTTCAGCCGAACAACGTTCCTTTCATTTTGGCTTTCATTGATGTAGTAGTTTTGTACCCTAATGTACCTGTTGACGCTACCCATTAAATTACTGAGGCCTTACTTGCTGAAACCAATACCCTATGTTCTGAAAACACAGCAATTCCTAATGCGTTACGTTTGGTTAAAAAACGGTCGTATTTTTAATTTCGGGATTGCATTTATCAACAGTTTAAGGGCTCACCAATGGGTTCCCCATTATTCGCAGTGTTAGCAGGAATTATGCTTCAATATATTGAGAACAAAGTTCTCGATGAATTTGGACTCACCCCTAGTTTATACATTAGATACGTTGACGACATCTTGGTGATATGTCCTCACACCCAAGATGAATTAAATAATTTCGCCAACGTATTTACTTCGGTCTTTCCAACTATCAGGCTCTCGGTAGAACAGGACACCGATTTTAAATTGCCTTTTTTTAGATTTCTGTGTACACATAAACCCTTATTCCAACTCTTTAAGTTTTTCTGTTTACCGAAAACCTACAGCCATAAGTTCGATTATACCATTTAATTCCTTGCACCCCTTTCAGTACAAAACCTCAGCTATTAATTTCCTTTTTCACCGTGCATTTACACATACCACCACAAAGTCCTTCTTTGACCAGGAGATAAGATATATCTACAGTTTGGCCATTTATTTTTGTTATCCCACCCAATTAGTCAAACGTATTTTTGAACGTCTCAGGGTGAGACGTACCACCACCCTTACAAGAAATGACACAAAAGACAACTGGAAATTTGTAGGCTCAAATGAATACATACCATACATCTCTAATGCACTATCTCGCTTATGTTTTAAATATAATCTTAGAATTGGTGTTAGTACTAAATGTATGTCAACGTACGTTAGAAAAAACCGCTGCAAAACCGACATGCTGCAAAAATAGGGAATGTACAATATTCTTATGCTGGATCTACGATCAGGTGAAACCATCAGTAATTACGTAGGATCTACAAAAAGAGAAGTGGGCTTGCGATTACAGGAACATAAATACAGTTTAAAGGCAAACCTACACAGCACAGCCCTGGCTAGGAACGTTATTTCCGGTAATATGTACCCTGACTGGGAAAATTCCAAACTAGTGGCAACTCCTGCCTCAATCCACTCACTACTATGCTTGGAGAGCGTATACATCACAGCCTTTGGAGACCAACGCTGCAATGATTACACCTCTGCTGAGTTACCTGAAGATTGGGAACAACTTATCCATGTATTACGCGACGGATTGTTGTATCGAGTAGTATGACATGTTCTAATTCTAATGTAAACTTGTACTCATACATTATCCTCATCATGATTTGCATACAAATTTCACAACAGCCATGTCATGTCACGTGACCAAGTAGTAGGGTACCCATGGTGCACAAGTGTATATATATGATATCGAGATAACGTTTATTTCAGTACATCTGAAGATAAAGTAAGTGTCACATCGAAAGTACTAATGTACGTTTTAACCTGTATATAGTATTTCATCTTTTAAAATAAATCATGCTAAGACTGTATTCCATTGCAGGTTATTTAGTTCTGTGGCACCAAGTTTTCTGGTTTGTATACATGTATGTTAATATTTACTCGGAATTTGTATAAAATTTAAATTTTTTAATCTTATTATAACTTTAAGTTGAGGATTCGTTATAACAGCTTGAAGTATTCTTTGCGTGTTGGGAAAAGAGTACAATCTACAGTATATAGAGAAATCCTTTTTAAATATGAAAGACTCCAATCGTTCTACACCAAATGTTTCTCAAAGTGAAAGTCAGAAAGGGAAATAAATAAATTGGTGAAAATACATTTGTTTAACCGCTATCCCTATGTTTTTACTTTTTCCCAACAGCTACTGAATGTTTTTTTCTGTGGTGGTTAGGAACACATATGGTATAATTGTTCATCTGATACATGTCCCTGGACTTCTACCTTGAGACGCACACCATGTTGTTTCAAATTCCTTGTGCTAGAGTAGGACTATTGTAATCACAATGGTCTCACAACATTGCTGAGTTATATACAGTATTTAAAAATGCAGGTTGATGTGATATCTTGAGTCGTTCTGCACATACAAAATGTACGACGACGAAGAGTTTAGCATCTATTTGTTAAACTACTTCAAAGTTGCACAATGTAAAAGCTCAGATTGTGTTCAATAATTTCTTTTGTTATAGGTTCTTAAATACTTCTCAGCATTTCTACGTTATCTAGAATCAAGGTTAGTAGACTCCAAGGTTATGCTTATCCGACACTTCCGTTGAGCACTGTCTCAAGGGTCGCCTTCGTGACGTCACAGTCCCGGAGATCTGCACACCCCGTCCCCTAAAGCTGCTTGCTCTCGTTTTTCTGGTTCAGGGTCTGAAAGCTACATTGTCTCATTTGAAGCTTGGTATTTGTAGCAAACAAATTATCTTTTCCTTGGTTATACTGAACATGCCTGGTTCGTGCGCAATAGCAACGTGTCAAAATTATTATTCGAAAACCAGAAGGAATGGCATTTATTACCATAGGTTTCCGAAAAATGAAGTTTTGCGTAAAACATAGAAATTGAGATGCAAACGAGCTGACAGTTTCAACGAAATGAATTCAGCTATTTGTTCGGAACATTTTCCTGAGGAAGACTACAAACGGCGATTTAAGGAATGAACTTCTAGGTTTGCCTATCTGCAAAATGCTAAAGGACACAGCTGTACCAAGTTTAAACCTCCCGGGAAACTTTAATGTAAATTCTAATTCAGAGAGAAAGAACAGACAGGAGAAAAGGAAACGAACTGATCTTGTTGGCGATTTGATAAACTCTGATAATGCAGAGGAAATTTTGGAAGACATGTGGAGTGCCAATGATGAAAATACTGAAATTAAATGTATGAAATACCTGAAAACAGAAAATGAAATTCTATTGAAGGAAAATTATATTTTGATGAAGGAAAATGAAAAGCTGAAAAAACAAATATTATATTTGAGCTCTTCAAACCAGTCTAACTTTACGTGTAAAAGTCCTCAAAGTAAAACAGAATCAAATGCAGAAAGAATTATTAGAAATGCGAAGGTTACAGAAAGATGAGAAAAAAGACAGAGAAATGTGCATAAAAAATTTGCTTTCTACAGTGTTTACTCCAGGACAGATAAGGGTTTTGTTAGGCCAAAAACGGATTGTTTGGAATTCAACTGATATTGCAGCTGCAATAACATTAAGAACTGTTTCCAGGAGAGCATATCACTACTTGAGAAATAAAGTTAATATTCCGCTTCCTGCTTTGTCAACGTTGCGCCGATGGGTGGCTACAATTAAATGTTCACCTGGAATTCAAGCCACAACTTTAAAAATGATGCAGAGCCAAGGAAGGCAAATGACTGAAGCCGGAAGAACATGTGTAATTTCTATAGATGAAATGAAAGTTTCCAGCAAAATGTGCTATAATATTGAAACAGATGAAGTTATAGGACCGTGTAGGTACGTACTGGTATTCATGGCAAGAGGACTTGTTAATCCCTGGAAACAACCAGTATTTTACGATTTTGACGTTAGTGGTTCCAGTCTCAGAGAAATATTAATGAAAGTAATTTGTGCCGCAGAAAATATCATGTTTCCTGTATTTGCTCTTACTCCAGATCTGGGAGCTTTAAACCAGAAATTATGGAAAGAATTGGCTATATCGCCTGAGAGTCCGTTCTTTGAAATTAATTTCGACAAAACCATACATATAAATGTATTTGCTGACATTCCGCATATGGTAAAGTTATTGCGAAACCACATTTTTGACAGTGGCATAAAAATAAGAAATATAGTGATAAATTGCTCCCTATTTGAAAAGCTATTAGAGAAGGACAGTAAGGAATTAAAAATAGCGTATAATATGAGTGAAACACACATACGTGTTAAAGGAGCAAATAGGCAGATTGTACGTTATGCTGTACAGTTGCTTTCGGAGCGTGTTGGAAATGCCATCAAATATTTAATTCCCGAAGATGATGAAGCAGCAAATTTTATTCTTCTTCTTGACAGATTTTTTGATACAATGAATTCGAGGCAACCATTCTCAGACAAACCATTCCGATGTGCTTTAGATAACAATTAACAGCAATTTCCACTTCTGAATGAGGCTTACAACACTTTTTCGCAGATGCGCGTTGTTGGAAGAAAAAACGCCCTACCATTGTTGGAAGAAAAACGCCCTACCATTGTTGGAAGAAAAACGCCCTACAATTTTTGTACGTTAAATAATGTCCCGATTCTTAAAGTTCTCAAAATTTAGCGATTAAAATATGACTAAAGAAACAAACAAACAAAAATTGCAAAGATCCATGATTTTAACTTTTCTGTTCAGCGATTAGTTACAAATAATAACAGAGCATTTAGTGAAATTAATTTCCAACTTTTTAATTAAGCAAGTTAGTGGAATGCTACTCAAGTTTTTATTTGTTCCGCATAAAAGCATTTCTTCATGAGGTTCTGACAGCATAATCCTATAAGTTTTTATTTCCTTCTTTTGAATTTATTTAAAGACAGTATTACAGTTGCATGTAAATACATTAGAAGGTATAATCACTGTCTCTGCACTTTTCCTTAGTGTCATGTCAATATCCTATTTAGATATTTAGATTTAACAGATTTGAAAAAAAAATGAAAGAAATGCATAATAAGTTTCTTCACATTTTCGGTTTACTCTAAATAAAATATTCACATGGATGTCCGTTTTTCCTGATTATATTACAGATGTGCTTTTGCATTACATCTTGGTTGTAAGCTTTCAGATTCAGAGCGTATTTGAGTAAAAAGTTGTTGACATTTCTCCCGCGAGTGCTTCAATTATATTAACAATCTATCCGTCCTGCTGGCTGCGTCGTGTGGTACACTGACGTCACTACGTAAGGCACCAGCACTTCCGCTGCGAGATGAGCAAACCTTACTGTCTATTAACCTTTGCTCAGTAGTGGGACACAAACGTTATGAGTACATCTACCTAACGGTTCGCAAGTTGTGGTCCTTGTGTTCAACTGTTACTGTTTTACAGCATCTGGAAACTGTATACTTCTTTATGAATCAGGGTGTATATAAAATGAAATTATGACCAGGAGGTTAATTCAAATTATGAATCGGACAATACAAATAATTCCCCAACACCGAAAACTGCGCCCTAGAGGCTATGGGAAGAAACCAAATTTAGTGGGTGATCAAAGTCATTGCAGTATGCGAGCAATTGGCATGAATTATCAGAGAGCTTCCACGAGCAAGAATAACTTGGGGAAGAGGGGCGGTAATGCCCGGATAACGGGTTAATCGTTCCCTCATTATTCTTCAGGGGCGAAGCAACAGAGGGATTGGAAGTCGGCAATGCCGAGACGTTGGCAAGGGACGCATCAACATTTCAAGAGAGTTCGCTGAAAAATTAGGCTCAAGGGTTACAAATACGGATTAAAGAAATTGTGTACCATTCAAAGCGGCCATGGAAGGTTGTTTTGCGCCACTTTGATTTAATAAAGACCTGTTTTAGTAGCTGATTTCGCTAACCGAATGGAACCCAAAGAGGATCTTTGCTTTAACGAAAAACGGCTACAAGCCAAAATAGCGTTCCGCGTTTCTTCGCAGGAAGTCTTTATACGAGCATCGCCCGCACCTCAACCAGCGAGAAAAGTGCTGTCAAGCACTTTTCACTGGAACTTGTCTCAGCATCAGGTCGCCATTGCTTTGAACTACGTGAGCATCGGCGCTTCATTTCCATTCATTTTGTTGATCCATTAGCGAGATGTGTCCGAAGGTATCAGAAGAGTTTAAGAGAGTTGGTAAGAATGTTACGTAATTAAGCTTTTCGGTCGTAGTGAATGAAAAAAAGCATTGTGCATACGCACAACTTGCTTGTGCCCACCAAACGTATTGTGTACATGTAAACAGATATCATCTTTAGAGCTACCTAAGTTACTATAGGTTCTTTTCGTAGAAAGTTGGTCTCTTTTGGTGGGCATCATATGCATCACGTTTTCATTTACTAGATAAAAATGAATGGACCCAAATAAGGAGTCATCTGGAAGCCTCGATTAATTCTAGCTGCACGGCGATAACTGCATAAGATGGTGGAGACGGTGTCATTATATTGGCTTGTTCCCATTTAGTGCTTTCGTTCCTTTTATATTTTTATATTTTATTATAAGTATTTGGATGCCACAACATATCTGAAAATGATTGCGGACGACGTGTAATTCATCCTAACATGCATTTATGATGTCTTCATGTCCTACATTGTGTTAAATATATATCAGTGTTAATTTTCTTTTGACACCCTTTTGTCAAATATTTTGAAAATACCAATTTTACTTTTAACAAATTTACGTATCTCCAGTTGTGGAAATCGTCCTGAACGCAGAAGAACCCCGTTCCAGAAGCGAAACCCTACGTTCCGGGAGCGATGCGACACCAAAAAAACAGAGCATTTAATTTGAATAAAACATCTCGCAATGCATTATACATTTCAATTAATGACACCATATTGCATGAATTGTTCGTCGTTTCAAAAGTAAAAAGTTTACTTCTGCTCTGCTGGAATAAAGCTTTAATGGTGTTTAGTGAGAGAAAATTTCACGACATGAGCTGACTGCTGACCGTCAGGCTGACCGACATTAGAATTTATTTTAGGAGATAATCTTTGTGTTTTCAAATCGAAGTTAAAACAGATATATCAGTTAAAATAAACACATAATTCAGTCAGAGCCGAATTTCTTTATTTTCTCGTCCAAGACATTTGCACATATCCTTCTCAAATACGCGCTGACGTTTTTTCTCTAAAGTTTATTAATAGCAGACACTTTTAATTTCACCGATATTTGAATAGTTTTTTTCATTACAAACTAACTTCTGAAAAGGAGAAAACAGCTGTGACTTCAGCTAAGTGTGAATATTTCATTTTAGAGTTTAGTAACGAAATTTTCTTATATGGTTTTATATCTATTGCGTATGGGTTTGTGCATGTTGAATTTTTAAAGCATTTACTTGTACGTTGGATTCCAGTAGCGAATAATTACAATTTCCACTACTCCGTGTCTCCATATACAGTATGGTTTGTAACCGCTATCGCAAGTTGGTAGATGCATCCAGTGGGCAACTACAAAACTGAAGAAAAACTTTTTCGCATTTTTCCGTTATCCGATTCCATCAGGAACCCGGTAGTTTATTTTTTGGCACTTCTGTGAGTTTCAGATGTCATCAAAAATATCTATTCAAAAATGCCCAAGTAATTTTAGAATTCATCTGACTCTTATTTAAAAAATAAATTTTCCGTCCTTCAAAAACGTAACTTGAAAACGATGTGTATCCCCTATTGTGACCGTTCGTCCGACATGAGTCCTGTTTCGAATCCCGGTGAGACATTAATGCTGTGTTTGTCTTAATGCTTTGACTTTCTACTTTTCTTGAAACTAGTACCTTATACTGTATAGTAGGACGGGGAAGGAACGGAGTCAACATTTTTATAACTAGTTTAATTGTTCAAGATAGTTGTTAAACTCCAAAACTAATGAGCGATAGAGATGTAATGTGAAACTGCTCTACGAAAGAGATACGTATATTTATATTTGGTTAAATAAATTTAAGATGAAGCATTTCCTAAATATAGTCACGTGGTGCACTGAATCTATTGAGGTGTTTTCGTTCACACCGCAAATCTTCCACTTCTTGAAAATTGTAGTATATTTAAGTTAAAAAACAATGCCGTCTTATGCACGATTCAAACATTTAATTAGACCTTTCGAGTTTACAATAAAATATACACATTAGTCCTTTCGAGTTTACAATAAACTCATCCTCAGATGTAACAGAATGTCAAACACAAGCGACAAGGTGTTGGTTGTGTATAGTCGTATCACAAGTCACGTATGCCCAATGAGGTGTTAACGCATGTGCAGAAATAATTGTTCAAACACAATTTCTGGAGACTGAAATTGTTTTTCCCGGTCCATTAACTGTTTCCAAGGGAGGGGTATAGTACAAGGAGAGTCATCATTGCAGCATAAATGACTGTATTTACAAATCAGTGAACTTTCTGTGAAAATGATAGTAGAACGATGTCTAGGGGTATTCAATATAATTGCCGCCTCCCAAATAGGAATATACAAACCCGTCGAACAAGACCTGGAGAGAGCTGTAGAAGTTGAAGAGGTTTTAATGTTATTTTTGTGTTCCGAAACACTACATTTCAAGGAACAAGAGGTCAAACCCACATACATCATGTTCTGCCCTTCCTCTAGCGAAGCATTCAGTGGTATGGCATAAATGCGATGTTGATTGTCCAGTTCAACCCTATCTCTGTCACTTTTTATAATTACTGAGGTGTTATTAGTCTTGATCCCGAATCCAATGTTATATTTTCTACAAATACCATTCAAGGGGTTGGTAACTCCAGGTATAAAAGGAATGGATCCGACATATTTGATGGGTTGGTGGTCTCTAGTTAAGGATGAAACAGAGTTTAAATAAATTCGTCGTAGTTGTTTATCCACCATGAAAGCTGGGCATCCATAGTCACTGGCCAACTTCTTAATATTTGTCAACTCCAAGTTCCATAGGGCAATTTCCGATGAACGTTGACACGACTACCATGGTATACATGACTAACACCTTGTCGCTTGTGTTTGGCATTCTGTTACATCTTTGTAAACTCGAAAGGTCTAATGTGCATATGTTTTTAATACAAATTTTTTTAAATCGTGCATGAGACGGCATTGTTTTTTAACTTAGATCATTTTTAGCACGAAAATATCATATCCGAATCGTTGTATAGTTTGTTATTTAGAAAATTCCACATGTGGACTTAGTTTATTTTTTAAAGCTGCCATTTACTGAAAAACTAGTTTAAGGGAGGTGCGAAAATAAGAAAAAGAGATGAAACACAGCTTAAACCGTTTTGAAAACACAAATTCGTAAGCAGCGGCACTGAGCCGTGTCCCCTCACTCCGGAGAGAGCCGCTTTCTCAACTGAGCTAAGCGAATGTCTCTCTGCAGATGTGTCATCTTGACATATGTTTTCGCCTCTGTAGTACTTCATATCATCTCCCTCTTAATTTTTTTCCTTCTTTGAAGCGAAGTAGGAATTTTCCGTTAATTCCAAATAATGTTTGAAACAAACGTCAGACACTTTTTGAAAAACCCAACGGCTAGAAGATCCATTTTCCACAATCGTGCGCTAATATGAAAACAAAAGTTTGTACGCGATGAACATCGAACCCGTGTTCCCTCACTCTGGAGTTAGTCGCTCTCCTGAGATACGATGGATGTATCGCTGCAGATATGTCGTCTTGACACGTTTTCACCTCTGTAGTACATCACACCGTCTAGTTGATTTAAGAAATTAAGACGCCAAATACCTACGCCAAAGTCTATATTCCGAACCACAATCAACGATTTCACTGTAAAAGTCATGCTTGTTAGTCATATTTTCTTCAGACTTTTAGCAACAATTCTATCACGAGGACATTAAAAACTTTCATTTCTAATTTTCAATAAACAACATAATTTTTTCCCGATATATTGCTAAAAATAATTACCTTTTGATTTGAACTTCTTTAACACTGATATTTACTAAATGAAACATCCGGTTACTTCAAATTAAGTGAATTCAGTTATATTTTTGCGTACGGCAAATATACACTGCTAGCCACCCTAATGCAACACGAAGAAGGAAGCATAGGATTGGCCTGAAATTCGCAGCATACGTCGCTCGCAAGAGGACATGTAAACGATTAGCATTGCAGGGCATATGCAAATCATATGAGCCTGGCACGCCACCTAGAAATACTATAAGAAGGGTGCACAGAAGGTGGGGTGTAAGTAGTAGAAGTGTGTTGTGCTACCGGACCTTTGCGTGGGAAAATTCCTGATGCCTCGTCGCAGAATACAGCAGTCATTCCAGCACGTTTCGGAGTTCGACAGAGGACGAATAGTGGCTTATCGCAACAGCGGTTTATCGTACCGAGACATCGGCGCCTGTGTGGGATGACATCCAGCCACAGTAAGGCGCGTATGGATTCGGTGGGTACAAATGCGACGGACGGACCGACGTGAGCGATTACCGCAGCCACGACACACCACCGAACGAGAGGACAGACATGTTGTGCGTCGGGCATTGACGGCTCGCACCGCCACATCACAAACGTTAGCGCAGGAATTAGGGTGTATTGCGCAACAACCTGTGTCAGCACGTACCGTTCGACGTCGTCTGCAGTAGTGGGGGCTTGTCGCACGGTGCCCATTGCTCCGATTACCAGTGACATTACACCTCCGGCAAGTGCGGCGGAAGTGGGCCGTTGAACGCCGCACCTCGACTACGGAATGACACGACATTGCCTTCTCCGACAAATCCCGCTTCAGCCTGCAACACCACGATGGTCGGATACGCTTGTGGTGGCCCCGCGGCGAGAGACAGTATGACGCCTGCATTATGCATCTCCATACCGGTCCGTCGCCTGGCGTTATGGTTTGGGGTGCAATTGGATATGACACCCGCACCCCTCTGGTACGCATCGCTGGTACACTTAACAGCCACCGCTACATCTCCGACGTTTTGGAACCTGTAATCCTCCCTTAGCTGCAGGACCTGCCAGCGCCCACGTTTCAAAAGGACAATGCGCGCCCACACGTGACACACATCGTGCAACAATTCTTCACGGCCCACCAGGTGTAACTGCTGCCGTGGCACGCCTGTTATCCCGATATGTCGCCCATCAAACACGTCTGGTCGCTGATCCGCAACCGAGTGCCCCGGCAAGTACCACCTGTGGCTACGCCTGATGAACTGTGCCAACGTGTGGAAGACGCCTGGTCCGAAGAGACTCTCATACTAAATAACTAATAATCTACACCTAATGTGAACATGACAAAAGAACCTCCTGAAGGTCATGCGCTGTGAAAATCACAGCAAGAGAGGTATCGTTCGTGAATCATGCCAAAAACTTGGCTTCAAATTATTAATTATTAGCACAGCAGTCAGTCGTCTCTGAGTTTCATGTATTTTACTGTTTCTCACGTAACACTAATCACATCAGAAAGCTCGAAAATTACATCACAATGGAGCCGGAATCGAACGATTTTCTTTTCAGTATGCAAACGTCATACCACCCAGGACGATGAAGTCCCGAGAATCTGAATAATAGGAACCAAAAAAGTCTGTGATCTACGCCAGTCTAAACAAATTTCGCTTCATCGTTGCCTAGTTAAGTGAATCTCCAGTCCTCAGGGGATTTGTGTGCCGGAAATTTTTTCACATAATGCATTGAAATACGTCTGAAGTATTTCCATATATTATGTGAAGAATATTTCTTCCACACAATTTACTTGGGATAAAATTAGTTTCCTTTTGTTATCTGGCAACATGTGCTAAACTAATAAGCTGGAGGAAATTTGAAGATGATCGAACTGAATTGCTAAATCAGAGGAATTAACGCATTTTATCGGAATTAAGTGGAATTACGATTTTCCAATGAAATGTTGTCAACTTTGAATATATCTGCTTAACACATATCGAGCTTCGTCGACATCACTGTGTTAAATGAAAAAGAATTATTCTTACAAAAACGTTTAACGCACATATATTTATAAAATTGTGTCGTTCAATATGTGTTGTTTATAGATTTCACTAAATATTGTAAAAGTATATCCTTTTCTAAGAAGCAGCAAGGAAAATTTGACTAACGATATCCCGCTCATAATACCTAGTCATCAAAACAATTCTTTCCGGAACTTGCGTTACATTGTGACATTACTGATTGTCTGATACAGAAAACAATGTGTTTTTTTTAGTGTCAACATCATCGTATAATATTGATTCATGAAGTTTTGATATTTGCGACTGTTCTTGGCGAATCATTATCGACAGAACAATCAACATATTGCCTGAAATTAACACGAGACCCCTTCATGTTTCTGCCATTGCATCTGTTCAATTTGTCCAACTTGCAAATACACGCTCAAACGACTTCTTTAAAAATCCACTAAAACGTTACACTTCTACAAAAACATTTAGATACAGCTGATTACTGTGAAAATGCATTGTTATTTCTTTCAAATAAATATAAAAACTATGAATTCTGAACTGCTGATTTAACAATTCCTTTAGTAATTTATAACACACATTATTAATACAAATTTTCAAAATATATACGCGCCAGCAATGCATTCGCACAGAGAGAATATATTCATAAAGTTGTTTTTCGTACCTTGAAAGGTCTTCCTCGAGTTCCGAGGAAATGTTTGTACTTCTGATTTGTTTTTGCACTGCTACGCGGCAAGTATACATTAAATCAGATTAAGGTCTTATTTTTTTAATGGTACTTAGGGCGGAAACCTTTAACGTTCTTATGAGGCCCAAAGAGATGGGCAACGAAAACATTGGAACAACGTGCGTATTCCCATGCTTAGTACTGCTTGTAAAAGTGAATTGTGAGATTTGGGTAAACGGCATGTATCACTAGATTTTTTTGAAAAGAGTATACATGTTTTTTATTATATATTTTAATTGTGCCAGATTTTTTGGTTCGTCACTAAACCAAAGAACTTTTAACAAAACTGCTTTCCTTAATTTATTAGAAAACTAGAATATAAATAAAAAATTACCTTCTGTTATTTTAAGAGTTGTAGATAAACTGTCCTAATCGGTGTAACCTCATACGTTGTTATTAGAGGTTACGGTAGTTTAAAGATAAGAATTCGAAAAAACAATTGTGAATATTATGTACCGTACGTACCTACCAAAGAGATAAACAGAAAGTAAACCGATTTCTTCTTGAATACACTATTTATGGCGGTTACGAGAAAATAAAAACACACAAGAATTTTATTATGTAATCCGAGCTGAAAAATTCACGCATTGATTTTGAACATGGAAAATATTTTTTATTTAATGGTAGTTTAATTACTAATGGTAAAGATATTTACATACACTCCATTCCTAGAAAATCCTAATTTCTTATGCAAGTACTGTACAGCCGACCCAGTGGCGCAGTGGTCTAAGTGATGGCTTGTGATCACTCGTCCAAAAGCTGTCCGGGTTCGAATTCCGGTGAGGCATGTATGTTGCGTTTGCCTTACGAAACTGGCTCTCTCCCATCCCTGGAACCAGTGACCCTGAACTAGGGACGGGCGACTGCTTATAGCCCATTGAGTTGCTCACGGTGGTGGTTAAGCCTCCAATAAAAAATACTATACTAGAGTGAGGAACGAACTTTCGTATTTTTTATGATTTCTAAATACAGTCACATAATTCGTAAGTAAAATTGTAAATATAATCACTTGGTAAAATATTATATTTTGCAGATATCATATTTCTAACAAGGATGCTTTAAAAATCTATTGACCCCACCTCTTTATGTTCTAATTCTAATCTCATGTTTTACCGCAGGAATTGCGTGATCACATCATCGTAAAATGAGTGACTTTTCTTCAGTTCTACCAGCAGTGCTTTTTCGTACACGAGTAGAGGTAAGCCGCATCCTCTACAACAGGTGCATCGCAGGAAAAGATCTTTCCTGTGTTTGCGTTGCTCTACATTCGCTTTATCGCAGAAAACTAGCGTTCGACTGTAGCGGTGGAAATCGGAATCGCCATGACCAATTCCGCGAATTGTAAGTTTCTTTGAATGCACATCGAAGTTGTATGAATCTTACAAGCTGGTGGACTGGTTTCTTTGCAAATTCATGAAAAAAAAAGAGGACTTTTAGTTCATTTTTTAAGCAAACGTTGTAGAAAAGAGGCCCGTAGAAATATTTTAATTTTTCTAGGATCCCATCAGGATAATCCTTTGCATACTGATCATATTTTACGTTACAAAGCATTTGAAAAAATTCAAGTTTACAAAGCGAGGAATATCTTTCTTCCATCTCCAGGCATATGTCGTCGACTATTTCCTGCTTTAATCGAAGACATGAGCTTTTCGCATCTTCTCCAGATGTTTTTCTTCTTTTAGGCTTTGATTCATAAATCACATGCCTTTCTTTTGCTACAGAAACCCAAATGTCATCAAATCCATGCTCCTGATTTGTGCTAAGCTGTTTTACAGTGTCATGCACTTTTCACAACAATACAATATGTCATACCATGAATTTTGTAATATATTATTCAAAACATCAGTATAAGCAAACAGTTTAGAAAACAATTTCTGGAAACAAAGTGGTCCTAAAATTTTGCACGAAATACAAACACCCACGTTCTTTGATTGCAGCATCCACGTCTTATTAACCCGAAAATTCCACAATATGATAAAAAATTCAATAAGATCATTTCTGTGACACTTTACAGTGTTCGGTAAACGGGAAGTGAAGTTCCACCTGGTTGGTACGACTGACGGAATTTTCTTAGCAAAAAAATCTTGCAAAGCATGTATTCTTTCTGATGATTTAGAAAAGTAGACTGCTAATCCACTCATTGTTCGGAAAAAATGCCCGACATTCACTGATATTCGAGAGGCTTTGCTTCAGAACTAATTTCAAAGCATGGGCGTAGCAATGCGTAAATATTGCTGAAGGGTAAGCTTTGATAACGTTTCTCTGCAACCCGTTAATATGTCCACTCATTACACAAGCACCGTCATAAATTTGCCCAACCAACTTTTCCTTAATATTAAATTCCTCAACTGTATTTATAACATGTTTAAAAAGACCACTAACAGTTCTGTCATCACTTACGTCGGTAAAACCCATGAACCTTTCGTGTATTTGCCCATCATGAACAAAACGTAAAATAGTTAATAGCTGGGATTTTGTCATGACATCGAAAGTTTCATCCACGAGAATGGTCACAAATGTGTTTGAAGTAATTTTTCTCTTTATAGCATCTTTAACCACATTGAATTTAACGTTAATGATATCATTCTGTACAGTGTAAGAAGTTCCTCGAAATACAGTCCACGATTATTAATGACTGTTTAAAACAGGGTCACACCCACAGAGCACATTTAAAAAATCGATATAATTGCCCTGATTGCATGAATCTTCAGACTCGTCATGACTTCTGAAAGGAAGTTTTTGCTTAACCAGTTATCATACAACATCAATTATTATTTTCAAGATGTCTCTATTTTTCCTCACTTCTTCATTATGACGTGTTATTTCAATTTCTCTCTGCTTGCTAATGAGAGTCTCAATTCTTCGTGTTCCAATTACCTTGTGATTTAGAAAAGACTGCACGTGTACCTGGGAGCGCTCATCTTTTTGCATAGCTGTGGCAAAATGATTAAGATCGGAATAACCGTTCTTATTCCAAACACTTTTCTTTTTGGAAAACAGAAAATAAGCCCAACGAAAAAGTCTTGACCTCACTTTATATCCAGTTAACCATTCTACTGTATGGTATTGTGAAACAGAGAAATGTCTCTTGTACTCTGTTCCTTTATCTTTATGCTTGCACTGTAAGTTTGGAAGAGACGGACGAGACTTACCTTCCTCAACTGTATTTACACACTCTGGAAAAGCCCTAGTCAAAAATTGGACACTTAGTAAATGGTCAACACTGTTCGCCATCCTGTATGTGTAACAAAAATTCTAATTCCATTTTTAAATCTGTGCTGATCAACACATCGATTCATACTGCAACGAAAAAACAAGAAAACAACTAGCAGTAGAACATTGAACTGTATGATGAGTCTACGCGATTACGAATCGAAATAAAAGCGACCAGTGGTGCTTTTTTAGGCGCGCACACCCTGAACAGTTTTTAGCCGTGCGTTGAAACCACGACAAAATAAAAACGTGCCCTGCAACGCCATCTGGACCGCTTTAAATCGCAGGTCCATTACGTACCTACGTGTCCGCTGTTTATACAGCACACCTGCAGAAGCAAATATTACTTATTATGTTTTGTTTGCTCAACAAAGCAACGTACCTTCTCTTTACGAAAATATTGTATAAGGGAATTGATTTTAGCTACCACGCTAAGCTTCAGGACAAACTTTGGCGAGTTTTTTTATCCAAAAATAATATAACAGCAACTAGCAACAACGCTGAACTGCGTTACGCCATGGGATTGCAAGCGATGCTTTTTCTGGAAAGCACAAGTTGAGAGATCAGCTGTAATGCTTGGGAAAATAAAAACGTGACTTGCAGCGCCATATAGGGAGCACCTGTACCACTGTTGCTTGGGCATCATCGGATTGCAAGTAATGTTCTTTTTGGCCAGCACACCCTGAGAGATCAGCTGTAATATTTGAACCACATGGAAATGAAAACGTGACTTGCAGCACTCCTGTATATTGCCCTTTGTCCGGTCGGGCTTAACCGAGATTTAGTCCCCAAGAAGAGATACCAACCGGAAGTTGTTCCTCATGGGTTTGGAATTAACGAGCTGAAAAATCACAGTTGGAAAGTCCCGCTTGGGGATGTTTTACAGCAGACACACCTTGGTGATCACAAAGAAATCTGTGAGAGCAGCTTTTGAAAATATTCCCTGACACTATCGACCGGTACACCCACTCCCAGTCCTTTGCTGACAATTTGAGCGGTTTTTCAGTCGGTAGGGTAAAGGTGAAGAACTGAGTTTCAAAGTTTTTTACTGCAGTCTTCAAGGAGAGATGTCAACCGCCGATAATACTCACATTTATGGTGGCACGGTCCCTTACCATTTTACCGCTGATTCCTAAAGATCCTTCTATATTCTTTCATTCATCAGAGGCCACTTGCTGATTCCCTTACACACCACTGGAGGCAACCTTTTGGACACGTTACATGTTAAACATTTCGCAGGGTCTAAAATGATATTCACGTGCTCAGCGATAACGGATACGCTTGAATTGTCCTCTGACATCTCTACGCACAGAGGGTTGGACTGATGCTCAATGTCGGCCTCGGTTAGGTTTACCAGCTATTCCTGTTTCGATGAGAGAAGGAGTCATTTCCATCCTTGGCCTCTTGACTTCTTCGCAGGAGCCTCGAGAACCGAAGTGGATGGCTCTGTCATAGTTTTGAGCTGCGCTATACCCTTACTTCCCAGTAACATCAGCCTGCCAGAAGAATATTTAGATACTTTTGGTTGGGAAAGGTATTTAGCCCACAGCAGTGACCGGTGCATATGTTGGCCTATGCAATGATTCAGTGACTTCAACCCCATTCTTCGGCTCTTCCGCAGTATATTGGGAGACATCCTGCACTGAGTCGTCACTGCCACTTTCAGTATCATTCGACTCTATGGACACACTTGGTCTGGAGACCAGAGATAATCTACCAGGTGTCAGAACATCTTCAACAGATGAATTCCACAATTGATCCTCATCACTCATGGCATGTGCCGCCTTATCCTTCTGCTGGAAGTCCAATTGCACTGCAAAGGGAAGCCAGGACGCTGCTCATTAGACCACGACAGTCCGAGCTTTCATGAGGTCCTAGGGTCATGAGAGAGAGAGGTGGTCCTTTGCTTTATTCACGACAGCAAGAGCAGTTGCTGCTCTTTGGCTGCAGACAGATGAGATTCGCTCTAAGAAGGTCATCATCTCAGAGTTTTCTTGTGAGGCGGCCATATGTGAGCTGCTACAACTCCGTACAATAAAGTGTGTTTGCCTTAAGACAACTCTGTACAATAAAGTACAAAAATATCACAGCAATATATCACTAGAAAATTAATGGACAGAAATACACTCTAGGCCCTAGCAAAAGCTCTAATAATTCTTCTGATATTATAGATGCCTAACGCTATTCTTTGTATTAGAGCTCCACTTTGAAACCTAGCACTAAGTTCTAACGCTAAACAAAAAAAAAACTACAGCATAAACTGAGTTCCACAAATGAACTACGACACCGTACAGCACTGCATCCCTTCTATCTATTATAATCGATGTAGAGAAGAATTGCTATGAGCACTAGCCAAAAATACTTAACTCCTATATTACAACGGCAGAACAGCTATAGAAGAACCTAACTAACTGCCCATCAAAATATGGTTCCTAACACTATATGAAACACATTCTAACACCTAGCTAGCTCCAAAAGACGATCCACAAAAATAAAAATTTCTGGAGATTAAACAAAACAACAAAATAAATTTTAACGAAAAGCTTACCTTGCTGACGTCTTCTTCTTTACTTGCAATGGAAATAGAGACAAAAAACACTAACTTGCTGCAGCAAATCTAAGCCCAATTAAAGGAAAATACTAAACCATTTGGCTGTAGCGAATCAGTCTAAATTAACACAAAACATTATTGGCTAGTACAAATCACAGACCAATTTAAATAACCACAAAACACTTGCACGATAGGACACACAACACTTAAAGTATGAAACACACATCACAGCCCTAAAGATACATTACACCTTCACAACGGTGAGTTGAAACACTCCTAAGATTTGAAGAAAGCAAAGGAAATAAGCACACAGAGATTAAGAGATTAACTCCACAAAATCCAATTATCGCTGACCTTTCTTGCAGGGACGTCACGGGAAGCATACAGCATGACCTTGAGACCAGCACAAGCAGATGATTACACGTCTGTTCACAACCAAAGCAGGAAGTAGACTAAATTTGAGTACGAATTTCCATCAATGGATTATTTGTATTTAAGGGTTTTAAAGGACTAAATTTATCTGCTCACTTGTCTCAAAAGGTGCTCAAGAACTACTTTTATTTACTAACGTATTTTAAAGGAGGGGTGGCTTGCAACACTAATATAATCCGAGACTTTGGACCTGCACCATGGTGACCATTTGCGCAAGTTATCCATTCTGTAGGCCTTCTTTTTATCGGACGTGTCAGAACTTGTTGAAATCTGTTGATTTTTAGAGAATCCACGATTACTGCAGGAAGTGCACGTCTTGTAAGATTTTTCAAGTTCACAGTTAGGTAGAAGGCATCTGGAAAACATCCACAAGGAAAAGACGTAAATGTTGCAATCCATTTTTACATTTTTTCTTTCTTTTATAGAAGGTGATATTTTGAAAATTTAGGTTTTTGACGAAATCCTCTATTTACCCTATTTTGCGTTTCGCATAACATTCCCAATTAGTGTGAGAACTTATTTTTACATAATGAAATGGAGAAATTCTAATATACGTACATAATTTAAAAGAAATTTTGTATTCAAATAAAATTGTAATATAATTTTTTTCTCCGACTATATTCGATTTTCGATCAAATCGAAGCCGTTGGTCAAGTAAATATATTAATAAGCCGTTGGTCAAATAAATAACAATAGCTCGAACAGTTGAAGGAAATTAATACCAATGACACCTTAATCTTTGTAAAGAGCGCTTTTTGTAGTTTTAAAATGACTCTTGAATAGACTACGACAAATCATCGAAAACTGCGGGATGAAATACAGCAGTTCGTTTTGTTTCAGTCTATTTAATGTGCATCATCTGCAACAATTTTTAAGGCTTCCTTATACAAGTTATTTACAAGCAGCGAAGCGACCGCAGTTATCAAGGGGTATGTTATTGTAATTCTGTACTTGCACGTGGAATTTACAGGATAATTTATTTAGGAAAAATATTTGTTTTTCAATACCGTAAGAACCTTCGCATTACAACAAGTATTTTGTTTCACTAGGAGTCAAAATTCTCATTTAATAACTCCATTCCGTTGTGCACGTTTTTGTTCTACATAAATTCTTCTAGTGTGTAGCACTCGTTTGGAAAATACAACTGTTGCTATCTTCTTGAAGCAACCAGCACCTATTGTTGTAGCCGTATAGGTACCTGTACGAAGAAATGGAGTTCCGTATTTGAAGTAAGGAACATTTTCAAAGGA
Organism: Macrothele yani; assembly: GCA_039090855.1. Classification (NCBI taxonomy): domain Eukaryota; kingdom Metazoa; phylum Arthropoda; class Arachnida; order Araneae; family Macrothelidae; genus Macrothele; species Macrothele yani. The sequence goes on from CM077034.1 coordinate 213,490,445, forward strand.
GCATATATTTACCGTACTTTGATTTTGAATGTTAGGGGAAACCTAATTTTTGCTAGAATGTATGATGCTTATTTTAACGATTTAAACTGTCAGGAATATCTCGTGCACTGACCAACAAATTCGTAAACACAATTCATAGGACCTGAAATTGGTTTGCTTGCGGTGAACAAAAACAAACTTTGCTACTGCATTTCCTGAGCTGAAATACCCTCCGGTTATTCAATGATATAGAAGCAGAACAATTCAATACCCACGAAACTTGAAGTGTTTTTGTGGGACCCCATTGAATCACTGATACATAGTGTGTTTGTAGAGATGCTCATTCAATTACGTAACATATCGGGGACATTCGGGTTCAGAACCTGAAGTACACTAGAATTTGCAGTGTTATTTTTTATGAAGATATATATCACAATGTTTTCCGATTTACAGAAATGTCTCTTTCAACACAGTATGGTATGTGAGCAAAGAAATGGTGACACTGCCAAGGCAGAAAAACGAACAAGTTCCTCAGATACAGAAGCAGAACGATTCGTGGTTTATCGAGGCCTCAATGTAAAATTGTTAAATAGGGACCATCACTAATCTAAACGACAACAAGAACAAGGCTCATAGACATGAAAATCTTTAAACCTACAAGCTTAAGTTGCATATTTATTCGGCTTATAAGGTAACTGAAAACGCAATATAATCAACTGATATGTTTTGAAATTGCGTACATTTTGCTTTGATTTGTAGATTATTGCACCGTAACTTGTATTATAGGCCAAACACTCACACAACATTTTGCCATCAACTTTCCGTGGGTTGTTCTTCGGTATCATACAACGTTTTTGTAATCGTTTAAATGAGAGAGTAATAATAATTGAAAATACATCTCCTGTTCGTCATGCATGAATTATGAGTTTTTCGGCTTCCTTGAAATTCTGCAAGAATTAAATTGAAGTTGTTTGCAAGGAAACTCGGAATATAGAATTATGAATTTATCTAAAAAGTTACTTCAGAAATCGAAATATCTAAGCAAAATTGTTAATAAATTTAGGAAAATATAATTGCAATCAACTATTTGTTGAAGGAATGCTTTTCGACCTTGAATTTTTTGTTGTCCTGAAAAACATGATTTTAATAATTTCTAAGTCATCTAAAAACTCATCTGATACCTCGGAACTAAATTTAATAAATTTTTTAACCGTTTGTTAATGTAGTTTCAAAATGTCAAATGTTCATTTTTGAAACAAGAACATATCAAGCGTGGTTTATTCAAATGATATCTGTTATCAAACTGAACAAATCTATTTATAGGATCCGAGAACTTAGCATGGAATTCAACCAATAGTTTCCCCATTAACAACTTGTGTAGATACTGGCGCCTGACAACAACATTTTTGCCGTCTTGGTCAATCCAAATATTTCTCTACTTTTTTCTAAACAGTTTTTGCATAGCAAGGTCAGGTAACACTCGAGAATGATTTCAGGACACCCGGCGATTACCCCGGCAGTCCACTACCCTCCCGTGATTAGAATATACAATACGTCATACATTATATAATGAGAGAACCAGATACACATTTTCATGCATTTTTTCAATTACATCGCTTTGCGATGCTTAGTGTTATTAACTTCTTTCACAAAGCAAAATGTAACTATTGTTTGTCGTACTTTTGGTAAACTTACAGTCATAATTATTTTTACTTAAAAATCCTGTGAAATATTCTTGCTTTCCTGAGATAGTGCTAATCGTGAGTGAGGTAATTCGTGCCTTTCCTGATTTCTGTATTCACAGTGTTATTTATTAAGAGGCACAGCAGCAAAGATTTTCAAAGTGGAGCAGCAAAATTGGCTTAGATTCAGTAGACGAAACAAATATCTCTACTCTAAAAATAAGTAACTGCCGCCGCTGCTTTAGAAATTTCGCGACGCTCTTGCTTTCCTAGCTCTCAGCGCAAAACGTGTTGAACACAAAAATACGAAATTTACATCGTTTGTAGAGAATTGTTTGCTGCCATGCTCTCAAAAAATTACAGCGGGCACTTACATTTTTTTTGCACTTATATCTTTTGTTCTTTCTAGGGAAATTTTCATAATCTTTTAATTTCTTGAATGGTGACTGCAAATAATGCAGTACATTTTTTCTCCAAATGATCATTTTCCTCAAAACGTTTAAAAGGAAAATTAAAGAAAAATATTTAGGATCGTAAGTGAAAATTAATCCTAAGTAAAATCCTTAGGATCGTAAATAAAACTAACTCCTAAGTAAAATCCTTAGCATCGAAAGTAAAAATAAATCTTAAGAAAAATCCTTAGGAACGTAAGTAAACGTAAATCCTAAATGAAACCTTTAGGATCGAAATTAAAAATAAATCCTAAGTAAAATTCTTACGATCGTAAGTAAAAACAAATATTTAGTAAAATATTTAGGATCGTAGGTAAAAGTTAATCCTAAGTGAAAATTTTAGGTTCGTAGGTAAAAGAAAATCCTAAGTAAAATCCTTTTGATCCATGACTTTTGGGGTGGGCCTAAAAATGAATCTTGATCCATGACTTTTGGGGAGGGCCTAAAAATGAATCTTGATACATGTGCAATTATTTACTCTGTTTCGTATTTGATAATTCTTCATACTATAATACGAAGAGTAATGTAAATAATTCACATATAATTAATTCTTATTTAAGCTCTTCAAAAGAGAATTGAAAGTCGCAAATACTAAGATTGAACGGTTGACCCTTAATTGTACATTGTACAAAAGGACATTGCAAACATATTTCTGATTAAAAGTACAGAAAAAAGTAGAAGCGTATTTTACAAAACAATTTGAAAAAATAAATAATTTTTTAGATGATCCACAGCTAAATATGTTTTCTGGGCAACTGAGGTCGTGACATTAATAAGGCTGTATATTCTGTAAGATATTTTGCTTAATATTTTATCGAATATATCGTTATGAATTTAACTACTATCACTAAAATGGCGTTTAATGTAATTACTAACGCTAAAACTGTAAAGAAAATTATTAAAAGTAAAAAAAAATGTTTATAATAACAGAAAGTATGGAATTGCGTTTAATGGGGGGGGGGGGGGGGGGCGGGGGTTACGTTATAGCACGCACATTTTTCCGCGGCACGAACTGCCAGTAATTCGTAACAAACAAATCATGGAGCACGTGGAGGGATCTGACGCATAAGTGTGTTAAAGAAAAGGTAGAACCTCCGGACTGGAAACGTCGAGCAATACGGTTGAAAGAGTTAAAACGATTTTCTTTGCACAATACCTAATAACACTTCCCACCTGAGGAACAAATTGCTGGTAGATGATTTGAAAGCACCATTTGTCTAAGTAAAAATAAAAGAAGAATAAAAGAACAGAACTACGTAGAATAGTGGAAACTTTAATAAAATATACAAACGCAATAAACAAATTTCTTTGTGCCTTCTTTTTATCTAACCGCTTTTTCCTCAACACATTGTAAACCAGAACATCAAGAAACCACAGGAAATTTGCCGTCATGTCAGGACAAATGAAAATTTCTGTGTTGCTCGTTTTTTTAATTTCGGCCACGTGGATCACATGCGCCAATAAATTTCTGATGGCACTCAACGTGTCACCTAGAAGGCAAAAACCACCTCAAGAAATACAGCACTAAAAATATAATGTATATAATTTCATTATTACTTTGTACTCTGAATTTCAGAGTTTTCTGCTGTAAGTTTCCAATGTTCTTTTAATTTTTTTTTTCAAAAACGTGCATTCAGAAAATCTGCTGAAAAATTAGCAATCAGAATTAGGGTTAGCGCGAAAATCTCTGCTGTACCTGCCAAGGACCGAAAAGGTATACTGTTATTTCTTTGAAAGGGCGAATTCTTCTTTTTCCCACCTTTTTGGGAGGCAATGTATGCAAATATAAAATGAGTTTACGAAGTAAACAGTGGAATGGCATTGTGCCATAGTTGCGATTACCTTCGGTGGCGCAGTGGTCCAAGTGCTGGCTTCTAGCCATTCGTCTGAGATACGTTCCGGTTGAATCTCACTGAGGCATACATGTTGTCTTTGTCTTAGGGTGACTGGCTCTCTCCTTTCCTTAGAAGCAGTGACTTTAAATTTGGGACAGGCAATTGCTTATAGCCCGGTGTCTTCCCGCTGTGCCTTTGACGGTTATGTGTTTATCCGTTGTACCTTATATTGGGGTCATTAGCGGTTTTAAAATGCGGAGACAAAATTTCAGACAGAGATGAAGTCGCGCTTCGCATTTTCCCGCTATGCCTTATATTGCAGGCATAAAAAGAAGACAATTTGCCTGCTGGAAAGGAGAAGTTACCTTTCAAGGCAGACTCACCTTATTTGTCTCTTCTGTTCGCGTCGTGCGAATCTGTGAAAGAATAGACCAGACTCATGCGCTCTGAGTATTTCATCGATGTGAATCATTTTATTCCAGCGATTTTTAATTTTAATTTTGTTTAAGCGGATTTCTTGGAAAATTGTTATTTTCTTCCGGAAAGTTTCTTTTGGTCCACGGAGTACCTAAGAACAAACTAAAATTGCGTATTAATTGAAGGTTTTTGTATGGATATTATCATGCGGAAATTTGGACAAACTTATCGGAAACCAAATAAAAATTTCCAAGAAAACCGCGTAAACAAAAAGCATTATATTTAAGCACTTCAAAAGCATTGCTTTTTTTTCAAAAAAGTTAAACTTATACAAGGTGCGTTCCAAAAGTTTCCGGATTGGCTACAACATGGCGCCACTGCCATGTCAGTAAATATGTTTTAGCATTATGTACTGTTACATTTAAATCTTCTGTTAATCAACATTCCCGTGAAAAAACTGATTAAATAACATTCTGTGCTGTAATGTGTAAAGCATAAACATAAATCGTATCGCATTTTGACGAGGTAACATAAGACACATCACAAATGTATCCTGATTTAAAATCGGAGCTGTGGACGCAATATTTTACTATTTTATTTCTCACAATTGAGTGATTATGCATGTTTTTAAATGTCTGAAAAGCAATGCCAAAATATACGGACAAGGAATGATCCATGCACGCAGTGCTACGGTAGCCTTAATGTGAAGAATGAAAACGCGGGTCAGAACATTTCAGCTGTTTCTTCCCTATTCTTAAGTAAAAGTTAGCCGCATACCAACGATTTGATACCGGCCACAAGACAGTTTTAGAACAGAAAACAGTGACAGCTTAACTTTGAAAAATATTATATACTTTAATATTTCAACAATAAACTGTGACTTAGGTATTTTAGTCACTAAAAATGATATAACTTGGAAAGATTTAAGTCCTATTATATGCCAAACCATAAATTTAATGCTTTTTGTATTTTGTTTTTAAGTTTCAATAATGTTGCATATCCATTAATTCAACGGGTCGCTTTCTTAATTTCTTTTTAATTAAATTTTTGCAGACATAATCCATGGTACGTTTCTTTCAATATTTTGTATGTAACATTTTTAAATATTGCATCTGCTGCCCAAGTTCTATATCGATTGCAAATCAACAAACGTTGGTTAAACTACTGTAGCCGGCTCCCAAATACTTCAAGAAAAGTCGATGTGCTCAGTATAGCTAGAGGCACTATCGAAGGCACTATAATAGTTTTGTCTAAACCAGTACATCGATAGTGCATCGATAGTTTTACGTTATTCAATGCTGTAAGTGTAAATCCCGATAGTGTAAACTATTCAGTTTCCACCGATTTTGATGACTGGAGCGCTCATTTTCACACAACCTCCTTGTTTTCACCTCATTTATATTTTTGAGCCCAGCCATGTATATATTAATGACACTAATTAAAAGAGTAACGGTGAGGGTATTAGGTTTATGCTCTCTGTTGTTCTTCATGTTAAGTCAAGCTTAAAAAGAAAGTGTACGTTTCAGTCAGATAAAGACGAAGTCAGAAGCGTTGTTTTTGTTGCTTGTACTGGAAGTTTGAAGGTGTGTCAGGTGCTGAAGCAGTTGCTTTTTGAAAGTAAGAATCAGTAATAATGGGTAAACAGAAAATATCTTTGGTGCGACATTATTTTTTCTTCTGGTAAGAAAAAGGTCTACGCATTTTCGGAAAGAACTACAAAACGTCGGGCAAAACGTCCAATCTTAGGACAATTTGCAACGACATTATTCAGCCGCTGTCGTTTTAAACCATCCCAGAAAGAAAAAAAAACTGAGGATCAGCCCCACTCAAAACTTTATTTATTCAGTTTCTCACGAATTGTTACCACGATTTTTCTAAACATTATAAAAAAAAAAAATTTTGCATACAAATCTGCAGAATTTTCTTCTTTAGCTTTTGTGAACGGAAATATAAAACAACCATGCAATACAAACAGAAAATAAGAACTTACCACGTATTAGCTCGTTTTTTAGGCAAAACAATTGTTTCGTGACTTTCGCTCACTCCCTTCGGGAAGATATCGTCCAAACGTAGATTCCTCCCCCACTTCGGTGGCGCAGTTATCTAGGGGCTGATTTCTGACCATTCGTCCGAGATGGATCCGGATTCGGATCTCGTGATGAATAGATGTTGTGGCTGGGTTTGTCTTATAGCACTGGCTTCTTTATCCCTTCCTTGAAACCAGTGGAACTAAATGAGGTACGGGCAAAGGCTTACAGCCCATCGAATTGCTCACGGTGGTGGTAAAACCCCAAACAAACAAACAAAAAAAGAAAAAGTTAGTTTCCAAGCTTATCAGGGTTTAGCGAAAAGTAAGAAAAACTCTTGTCAAAAGTAATTTTTAAGCCCGTAAAACGAATTTTCTCCCGACAAACTGTGCCAACACACTATCGATAGTTATCGATTGACATTTTTGACAATCGAAAATTATCGATAGTTCTTCACCTCTACTACGCCGAAGGAAGATTTCGCTGTTATAACTCACAGACGACTGCAAAGCCTTTTTAGAATTTATTATTCAAAGAAAGTGAAGAACATTCTTGTGAATATATGTAAATTATTTTTATTACGTTTTACTGAATGCTGTGTAGGTTTCTTTAGGTATCTAAAAATGGCTTGATTCACTTTCAGTAAGATGAACATCCATTCTAAAATTTCAGTAGTATTTTTAAATATGAGGCCAAATTCTAAACGCGTTCCCTTTTCCCATTTTTCTGCCGATATGCACAATAATGACATTTTTGTTAGTTATATTTGATGCTTTTCTTGTTTTCAAAAGATAATGATTATAAGATGGCAATAAAATTTGAAAACCAATTCAACAGTAATTTGCCTTAGTTTTCGCGAATACATTGAAATGTTATTCCACGTGTTTTCAAGTAACATTTAATGAAAACTGACTTGCTTTCGTGATGGGTGAAAACTAAGATGCGTCGGAATGAAAGTAATGGTGCAAAACGAAAAATCGTTTTAACGTCGAATTTTTCTTATTCAATTTATCAGGAATTTGAGTCGCATGTTCACATTCGAATTACATATGAATTTCCGCCTTAGATATGATCTGCAACTGTTCTTCTCAAGAAAAAGTGATACCATGCATTTCGCAAAAGAGAATGGTTTACGTTTCCTGATATGAAATGTATTCGACACAATAGGTTATATATGTTAGGAGTATGTGCAAAAGCAAAATGTTCAAATGTACAAAGCACAAAGTCAGTAAATGAATGAAATGGGTTTTGATATGCATTTCACAGAAAATAAAAATAATAATAATAATAATAGCATTAAATAACGTTTCGTTTAAAGCGTTCTTAAAAATCGCCTAGCGTAAAGCTTTCTGAAGTAGAGTAAGAAAATTTAGATAATGAGCTCAGAATGTGTCAAATAAATAAAAGTAGGCAGCTAAAAACGCAGCTTTAATTAGCAGAAACCTACGTAATGCATTTTTCCTAACTAGGTTTACAGTTGAAAATAAATTCACACCCAAAGGGAATCTTATGCTCCTCGGCAGAGAAGCAATAGATTTAGGTTAAGTAGGTAAGACTGTTCTATGTATTTTTTTAAGTAGGTAAGACTGTTCTATAGATTTTTTTATAAATGGAATAGAAAGGTAGAGTTTTTTTAATCGGATATGTAGAAGCAAATATATGAAATAAAACGCATATTATATTCAACATCACCTGCAGCGGCAACATAAATCCGGGCAACAAGGTCCTCAGCGAAATCCATGGGGCTATCGTTAATGAGGCTTTTCATATAGCCCCATAGGAAAAATTCCAAACAGGAGAGATTGGGCGATCGTGCCGGCCCAGAGATGTGGCCACAACGACCAATCCATCGTTCTGGGAATTTAGTTTCCAAGGTGTCCCGCACATTCACGTTGAAATCGGGTGGCGCTCCGTCGTATTAGAACCACATACGTGGTTTAATTCTTGTTGGAACAGGGTTCCGTAATTCTGGCAAGGCATCTTGTCAGAATTACGAGGTAAGTTCGCCGAGGTAAGAATTACGAGGTAAGTTCGCCGAGGTAAGAATTACGAGGTAAGTTCGCCGCCCAGTCCGCCTGGCAGGAGATATGGGTTAATCAAATGGTCATGTACGATTGCAGCCCTAACATTTATTGAGAATCGCCGCTGGTGCGAATGCGGAAGTGTGGCGTGCGGACTACTGGTTGCCCACTCATAAGAATTGTATGTATTAAATATTGCCTCACGTGTAAAGGTGCATTCGTCATTGAATAAGACATGTGCGGGTCACTCCTACTGCACTACAGTTTGCTGAAGACACCACTGTATAAACTCGAGATTAGGCCAATAATCTACAGATGTCAAGGCCTGCACCCGCTGTGCATGGTAGGGGTGTAAACGTTCCTCTCGCAGTACTCGCCATACCGTCGATTGGGGCACACGTAAGGCATGGGAAAATGCTCGCGTGCTTCATTCAAGACGATCTCCAACCATACACAGAATTTCCTCTGTAACACGTGGCTCCGCAAACTCCTGCAAGCCTCTGACAAAGGAGCTCGTGTCGCCCAGATACTGGTGCAATCGCTGAAATGTTTTACTATCCGGCACGCGTCTTGTCGGAAAGCGCTCTCGGTATAGTGTTTGGATTACCCTCGCCTTACCGTCCGCAGCTCCATACATGAAATGCATGTCCGCATTCTCCTGATTCGTGAAGCACTCCATCTCTTGTGAAATCCACGGTAGAAATAACGACGAGTGAGAAAACCTGTGCTTATGTGGGTTCACTGGACAGCACCCTCTAGCGCTTCACCGTTTGAGATAAGACCCTGCATTGTATGACGAAAAGTGTTTGTTTAGGTGTTCTATCACCCTGTAAAGTTTGGGCCAAGAGTTTTGATTCACCCTGTATATTTGCTTTGTTGAATATATATTGTTTTTATGGAATATTATATGCTTCAATTAATTTGTTTTCTAGTATTATTTTTATACAAACGAATTAGAAGATAGTACTAATGAGTACTGTTTCATAAATTGAGGGTAAACGTTCAAATTATTTTTTGGAGAACAGACTTGAATATTAAGGTTGACCTTACTAAGTATTGTTTACATGACTAGAGATTACCAAAACAGCTTTTCGTGTCTCATTCGAAAAAACCTACGAGCTGAATTTTTGGAAAGGTCAAGTTTTGTTAAATGCAATCTTCTTATTTTAGAATTCAGCGGTGTCACAGCTAATGTGTTTTTTTCCCACTGCAGCGTGCAGGATATTCATACATATATTCGGACGAGTTGCGATGTTTTAGAATCGTATGCAAAGTTTTCAAACGTTTAATAATTTTTAAAAGTTTAAGCCCTTTAACCGGCTGAAACAAATTCACTCGGGGTTAGAAGAATGTGCTGAAATCAGCTCGAAACAACATATTCACTGTCTAAGAAAAGTCTGCAAGAAGTGAACATGCGTGCCAGAAAACGCTGCTTTACACTTACAAGGGAAGGTTCTGCAAGGAAACACTCAAAAACAAACAAAACCCGGCTCACGGTACTAATTCGATGGCGCTGAGTCTCTTGGTGATAGTCATCCCCGTGTCAAGTCAACCGTTTAGTCTGCAGCGCCATCTAAACTTCAAAAGTTCGAGGACACTTTGGGCTTATTTTGAAAGAATTTAACAAGTCTGCTCCTCCATTTTGTAGTTTTGTAAAGTGCAGGTGCTGTTATATATAAGTAATTTATAAAATTTATATTATGACAAATTTAATATTTTGTACATTTTGCAGGAACATAGACTTCACGTGCACTGTTAGTCCCTGGAATGTTGTTCAACTTTTACAACAAAAGTTACGTCGAAAATTTAAGAAGTTTCAGAAACGTGGTGTTGAAAATGAATCATTTGCCAATTTGCTTGAAACTCTAGTAATCAAAAAGTATGAAATTGACTTTATTAGTTACGAATAAACCACATTGGACTTTCGCGAAAATATATTTCAGGGTACAGAAAATATGGAGAATGACAACGGAAAGTGAACAGTCAGGCCAAGAAGGCATATGACAGATACCAGTGAATATGATTTATCACCAGAAAAGATGTCACGAAGAACAAGCATTCTTCCAGTAATTCCGGAAGAGGTGATGGAAAAATCTACAATGTCCTGGCTCTAAAATGTCGCAACCATTCTAGCGCATGTTGCAGTATAACGGAGAGCAGCCTCTCGTAGCGATGTCTTCGGTGGCAATTATTTTGATAAAATAGAGCCAATAAAGAATGCACACTGGCAAGATTAGGGAAGCTCGAGATTATGGTACACCAATTCATTATTGCCATTTGCAGAATTTCGCATTACAAGCAGCCAGGAATGTTGGACTGAACAATTTCAAATCATCAAAGAAATTCATTCATGTGTTTAAAAAAGAACATGGGATAGTGTTTTGCACTGTGACAACATTTTTGACGCTAAAAGATGTACGATAAGAAGCTAATAAAAAGACATTCGCAAAGGAATTTGTTAGTGGTGCGAATGAATTTAAAGCGTCAGCATCATTAGAGTCAAGTGAAATTTGGAATACTGACCAAAGTGGCTTTAATTACGAAGTCACGTCCCGGGGTACTCTTTCTTACAAGGGAGAAAATACAAATTTATCTATTGTCCAATCCCTAAACAAGATTACCCACAGCTATACAATTGATGTTGCTATGTCTATGTGTGGAAAATTAGCGAAAATATTATATATATGCTTCCAAGAACCTGGAGGAAAATTGGGTCCGAGAGTGCAAAAGGGTGACGATGAGCTGTGCCAATCTCTCGGAAATATAGTTGTGGACACAAGCAAAAGTGGTAAAATGGAAAAGACACATTTTGCCAGGTTTTTGTCTCAAGTTTCGGATGTTGATATTGAAGATAAGTCACGCTTACTGTTAGATTCATGGGATGAAAGATGAAAAGGTTTTGCACGATATAATTCCTGATAAAAACATCACACTAAAGATTATACCACCAAAAACAGCATGTTATTTTCAGCCCCTGGTTGTGTACTACTGCCGTCAGTACATAGTTTATTTCAGAAGATTGGTAGACTTTTTGAGACATCGACTAGATCAGAACCAACACAAGCTCTATGACAGACGCTTCAACTTAAAGCTAAATTATGTAATTTATAATCAATTATACTCACCAGTATCCCAACCTATGCTTATATATGCATAGCAAGCAGCTGGCTTTGAAACGGGAGAGAATGTTTCATTCAAAAATGTAATAGAAGTTGCCTTTCAATGTGAAATTCTCGAATGCCAATGGAAAGACACTGATGTTATTGAATGTGAAAACCTTGCAATTGTAACTTGTTCCCATTGCTCACTTTCCTACTGTTTTGGTCATTTTGTTGACATTCCTCACTCATTTAGAAATATATGATATTTATGCACTTGTTTCATTATTTATTCAGGTTTGTGTCCATTAAGAAAGTTTTTGCACTTGCATTGTCCTTAAAAGCAACCCAAGTGTCCTTGAACTTTTGAATTTTAGATGGAGCTGCAGACCAAACGATTGACGTAACACTGGAACGACTATCACCAAGAGACTCAGCGCCATCGAATTAGTAGGGTGAGGCGGGTTTCGTCTGTTTTCGAGTGTTCCCACCCAGACCCTTCTCTTGTAAGTACACTGAAGAGCAATTAAATTAGAGATACTTGTCTAGTAACGTGTGGCACAACTTTTCGTCCTGATGACGGCGGCATTTCTTCTCGGCATGGGCTCGACAAGACACTGGAAGCGTTGAGAAGCCATACGGATCCACGACCCATGAACAAGCTCCCACAGTTCACGAAGATTTGATGGAGGGAGGTCAGAGCCTCGAACATGTCTCTTGATGGCATCTCAGATGTGCTCGATGGGATTGAGGTCAAGGGACATAGCTGGCCAAGTAAGCAAGGCCACGTCAGTGGAGTTTTCATCCAATCATTCGGATACAATTCGGGAGCGATGGCACGTCGCATTGCCTTGTTGCAGGATAAGGTCTCCAGTGGGATGTTGAAGACGCACGAACGGGAACAAATGGTCGTCCAAGATATCTCGGTAACGTTGACCTGTGAGGGACGATGTCACATGTACCAGGGGTTCCATTTCAGTCACGTAAACAGTCCCCAGACGAGAAGGCCACCCCACCAAGTTGAAGAGTACCCTGCTGGCAAGAAGGATCCATCGCTTCATGTGATTTGCACCGTATTCTTATTCTGCCATCCGCATGTACCAACGTGAATCTCGACTCATCAGTCCAGGCAACATTTTTCCACATATCTAGGGTCCAGTGGCGATGTTCCCGCGCCTATGCAAATCTTTGCACCCTGCGATGAGCGGTCAGCAGCGGTACCCTCGTGGGACGATGGTTTCTGCACCCCATAGCGAGGTGATGGTTCTGGATGGTGTGGCTGCTTACACGTTTTTGTGCCCCAGCGTTAAATTGCCGAGTGATTTCGTGCACTGTGTATCCGCTGTTACAATGCGAGCTAACCGACGATAACCCCGCTCATTAACACGCTCTTGTCCACGGCAGTTGGCCCCTGTAGGGACGGTTTTACCTGGTTCGATGTACTCACGGTGCACCAGTGACACAATAGCTCGTGAAAATCCCAGGGCCTGCACGACTTCCGAGATGGAGTGTCCCATTCGTCAGGCCCGACAATTTGCTTACGATCAAATGTGCTTAGATTATTCGTCTTACCCATAATGCGTCCAACTCTTACTGATTCCCGTCGCATCACTTCTTTTATTGTCGTATCGCTGCATACGTCATGTCGTCTCCGTTTACAGGGCCGCCCACAGCGCCACATTTGCATAACGCCAGCTGTCTCTAATTCAATTGCTCTTCAGTGCATATTAGAGCATGTGCACACTCCGTTTTGCATACCACTTTACGGAGAAATTCGGATTTTAGAATACATCATATAGTAGCATCGGTCTATTGTTTTCTCTCCTGAAAATCGATAACCGTGTAAAGGAAATTAAGGTGTCAAATTCCGCAGCGCATCAATAAAAAGCCACGTAAGCAAGAGGCAGAACTGCGTGCAATTTACGGAAAGAGCAGGAGCGCGTGATAACGTGGGTCCCAAGTTCTAGCGCTGTATTCAATCCTATGGATGACTTGCATCAAGTCATGTCTAACACATAGAAAGATAAAGCGCTTTGAGTTAATTAAAAAATCCAAAAATGTTTTATCACCCATCACTTTTTACAAAAGAAAAGATTTTGGAATAACGGGCAGGATAAAAGTGCTCAAAATAGAACGATAATTGCAAACACTTACGCAGATACCAAATTTTTGCCATAACCATCGGCACTAGTAAATGTTCGTAATTCAGGAAACCCGAGAATGCAAGGAGCAATTCAATTGAAATCCAAAGCATGAAATAATTATACCGGAAATTCATTATCTCGAGGTCATTTGGGGTCGCAATGTATGGCTTTTTGGAAAATTAAGTGCTCTTCGCACGTTAGGAATATGACAGCATTAGCGCTGTTAACAAGTTTTAGGTAATACGACTGAGAGAAAGTGTCATAGAACCTTTTTCAGAACTTAAACGTATTTGCATTTAAAAGTGGATGACTGGAAGCAATGCGTTTCATTCCACAGAATGTTCCTATTCGGAGTAGGTTCCTCCTAATTTTTGACATGAAGTCTCCATGTTTTAGTCATATGAAAATGACAATGAAATAAAAGGAATACGATTACTAGAACCATAGATATTGACACAGTTTGAGCGCACCATCCAAATCGAATTTACCAAAATGTTAACTCCAAAAAAGAATAAATTTTCATTCTGCTGCTGTTGAATATGAGAAATGCAAATCCACGAAAAGTCTTATGATGAAAAAATTTAGGAAAATAATCCATATCCAATTGCAACAGTTACTCTGCAAGGCTCAAAGACCAGTAAACGTACCTTAAACTAATGTGTTGAATTCCATGTCGAAACATCAAAGTAGGATTGGATAAGTGTTTTGCAATCAGATATCCTTATGAGTCAAATTTTACAGTTCTTCTTGCACAGTTGTTAATAGATCATCTTGCTGAGCAAAATATCCGCTTGATATGCTTACTGTTTAAATATTAGCATTCATAACCATCAGTGAATTAAAAATTCTAATAATAGAGAGGAACGTTTACAAAATCATAGAAATATACATTCTTTGCCAAAAAAATTGAGAACCTGACACATTATTTTGAACCTGATGCAACACCACATGCAAGTACCTCACGGACGAATATGCACATGATTAAAACATTACAATGACTCAATAGCTACCCACTATAGCGCACATGAACCGTGCGCCGAGAAGAATACATCAAAATCAAAGCTAGCATGCAATGAACAATTCTAACTGTGTATTACGGTTGAAGTAACTTCAACAGTCCGTGAGGATACCTCGCCGTCCGATCGCTGCACATTACGAGTATTTGAGCGAGTTGAGAGAGGTTCAATAGTTGGGGTGAGAAAGGCCGGTTACAGTCACATTGCTGTATTGCCATACATTTGGGCCCAAGCGATGCGGCAATCGGCTGACTTTGGCGCCAATGTGTCGAGCAGCACACAACCCCGCGGCACGCCAGCAATGGCCGAGAGGAAAGGCAAAAATGATGATCCAGCGATTAGGAGAACCGCACGGACAGAACTGAATTCTTTGTACGCAACCAACCGTGGCCTTGTTGCGTCGCCTACAGCCACGGAAGTTTTCATTCGGACCATTTCAAGACGACTGGTACTATATTAGAGGATTAGAGGAGGTCACTGCGACGCTTACATAACCAGCGATTTTCCCCGGCAACAGTTGCAGTGGTGTCGTGCTAGACCAACTTGGGATAGTGTCCATTGACGTCGTGTTGTCTTCAGTGATGAATCAACATTTGCGGTCTTGGAGCTGATAGCCAGCTCATATGTGTATAGAGAACCCACCTGCTCACGGATCTTGCCTTTACTGTGGAAAGGCACACGGCTCGCTCATCAAGAGTGACTATCTAGAGAGCCATTTCCTATGATAGGTTGACTTCCTTGGCAGTTCTTTGTACCCCTCACGGCAAAACGGTACGTAAATGCCATTCTACGGCGTGTTGTGTTGCCATTACTGTAGAACAATTACCGAGCAACTTTTCAACAGGTAAATACCTGACACAGAAACCGAGCAGCTAAGGTTAGAGAACTGGCCAATGCCGTCTAGAAGGCATAAGGCCACGATATTAGGGAGGAGAGTCCCCCCTTTCAGTAAAGTCACGAGGAAAAAATGGCTTCCGATTGGTTTCTTACGCTGTCATGTGTGACGACACCAAACATATCACCGACGTATCAGGCCATGTCAGCTGAAAGTGACGTCAAAAAAGGCGATAATTTATATCTCTAATGTCATGGCCTTGTGATTTGCAGACGGCCTTGAACTGGCGCTCAATTTAGGCACATCTGACATGTTATATTTGAGGACACTATCCGTGAACAATATGCGTCTGTGACATGCTTCGAAACCTCTTGTATGAGAGTCAGATAAATATTTTAGAAATTTCAATTATGTTGGCAAGGATCTTGGTACAAAAGGGTTATCCAATAAGATATCTGCATAGGGAGTTTTGATCTGATATTCGCCAGACCGTCGTAAAAAAAGTAGCTGGGGAAAACATACAGATTAATTTTGTACTAATATTTATATCTGCTATACTTTTATGATATATTACTGTAAATTTAGAAATTCATTATAAGAATGTGAGGTTGTTACATAAATTTTGCATAAATGAGTCACACCTAGTTATTTACTAATAATGCTGACATTTATTTCGTCAAGGAAGGAAATCGCGGCTTCGAAAATAGAGATTCACTTTACTTCAAGAAGATAATAGAGGAATGAACAATACTCACGGTTTGACGCACTAGCATTTCAACTAACAGGTAGAAGAGTACACAAATTTGACAACAGGCTCAACTTTGTATGTTGGAAGCGATTCCAAAGTTCTTCAAATTTTATTTTTGCAAACGTTTCGAAATCGGTCGAGCTCTCAGGCGTTTTAAAGGGATAACTGAAACGTTTGTTAAATGACGTAGGAAAAAGTTATGCTTACAGACCGTCGGACTAAATTGCAAGCTACAATTTCCTGTAAAATATACTATATGTTCATCTACTTCATGGACTCCATATAAGAAGTTCAGATTCATATCCAACAATTTATTCATAAATTCACCGGCATCTATCAAAACTTGTTACTTTAGAATTATTTTAAGCGAATCATTTGGTTGTCAATTTGAAGCAACAGGTTTTGTATTTCAAATCGCTGAAATTTTTTTTATATGCATTGCTTTTGGAATACCAAATTTTTGTGAGGGGGATATGATATTTTCTCATTTATATCAGATTATTGTGAATGTTTTGGTGAAGATCAATGAGCGCCATTGAAACACATATTGAAATTTTATATTTTTGTTTCAACTACTACCTTCAGCGGCTATATCGGAACGCGCTTCTTTTACCTATGAATAATAGTTCCATACATCGGAAGGAACCAATACAGTAAGAAAAGCACTCCAACCCTTCCTCATCCGGGGCTTATACGAATTTTTGGAGGGCAGCTGTAAAACAATTATATCAACGGTGACGCCATCTATAATGTTAAATAACTCAGACAGTCATAAAAGAATTCTGACTATTTCAAATATATTTGTTTTTCTTTACAGACATGGCGTACAAAAGAAAATTAAACGTTGATTATGAGCAGTGGTATAACTTTTCTATATGTCTTCCCCTTGCTAAATATTCTGTCGTTCAAGGCATGTCAGAAGTATTTCACACTCCGGAAATGATTTACGTTCCAACACGTAGTTCATCCTTCATTACAGGGTGCGTTTAAAACATAACGTAAATGCTTTTACCGGAGACAGAAACTAGTAGCTTTACACAAATTAATACCCCTCCGACACACACACCCTTATTCCGGCTGTTCTGCCATTATTTATAAAATCCCATTAAAGTCTTGTTCCGAAATGCCTTTTAAAATCCTCGTTAAATACCCTTTTACGCCTTCCACGGAGTCAAAACCTTTACCTTTCATAATTTCACTAATTTTTAGAGCATCCTAAAGTCCTGTGAATAAGGAGGGTGAGGGAGAACTGGAATTTATTTTTCAGTCAGGAATTATCCGATCAACCGAGCAGTGTGGTTTGCCGTGTTGTCGTGGTGAAGCATCTATCCCCTACCCTTCTCCTCTGGCCTCGTGCAAAGGACTGCCACTCCTCAGGTGTTTCAGGATTTCTAAGTAACGTGCAGCATTACCAGTAGAGCCATATTTTGGAAATTCACAATGCACTATTACATCGATACCGAAAAATGGTACAAGATAGACTTTAACGTGCGATCGATGGAAAAAACTCATCTTCAAACCGGCAATATCACTTAAACACCGTCTTTTGGGTCACCACACTTTCACTGTAAGCAGTTGTTAGTTTTTTCGGCTTTTCTCTCACTGAATATCCAAGGTAGAAAGATAATGTCATGTCTGTGCATGGCTAGATTTTGGACATCCATGTAGCGTTGAACAAACGAAAACCACTCGTCTACGCCAGTGTTTTTCAAACTTTGGTCGCAGATGGACCACTTTAAGCATCTCTTTACTTATCGCGGAACACAAAGCGTGGGAGAAGGGAAAGTCTGATGAAGTTCTCTGGGAGAAACGTGATAGTGAAAAACATATAGTCTGAAACTAAGGTTGCCACACCTGGTTACTAAAATTGTCCCTACCAGCCACGATCATCGGCCTGTGAATAAATACCCACTCCCCCTGGGCTCCAAGGAAATGCACATCCAAAGTATCCCTAGGTTTTTGTGACTTATAGGCGGCTTATAGATATGAGCTTCGGGTCGATTTACTGCACTCACTCATTGAAATGTAATTTTTAGTTCGTTTTGTCTTCTTTCAGCAAATTTTTAGCTGTTTTTTACTTGAAATTAATCCCGTCCCCAAATAGTACCGGTAAGTAGTTTCCACCGGTTTTAGGCAGAAAATCTCAAAAAATACCGAGCTTCTGCTTAAAATACTGTTCGGTTGGCAACCTTATCTGAAGCAAAGTAATTTTTAGAGTACCTATATTTTACAACCAAAGAAAGAAAGAGCTTGGTGAGTTATGATTTTATTTTGTAAGTTGTATAAAAAAAAAGAGATGATTCGCTTAGATAAATAACTGGCAATGTAGTCACAGCATAGGCAAGGGAAACGTTTTTGGCGGGGGGAGGGGGGTCCAACCCCCTCGAAACTCAAAAAGAGACATTTATGACAGGTAATATTTACGGAAAATTACTTAAACCTTCTCGGAAAATTGTAACCTCCCCAACACAAATTCTAGTTCCGCCCATGGGCCACGGCAAAAAAATTTCTCCTTACAATTCAAGTTATATCATATGCAAAATATTATATGGACAATTATACTTGATTTTCTCTTTTGTTTTTAATACTTTTCTGAAAGTTCACGTATAAAGATTCAGTATTTAATGAAAAAATAATATAATAATAATCATGGCACCTGTCAGATTCTACTTGTGATATTCTACGAAGCTATCTTTACCCGGTTGGATGACCGAAAGTTTGAGTAGTAGCTTCCACATCTAATCCATTTCTTTTCTTGGTTTTGATTTGAACTAAATGTGAGAATCCAAATTCACAATTGTAAAGAAAATGATTAATGGCTCTATTATAATAGTTATAGATATTCGTGCCGAGCATGCACTCAAAATTTGAGAGCAGGGATTCTCACATTTTTCATTACTTCTCAAATTTCCTGCAGACCACTTGATAGGCCGCCGCGGACCACCCTTTGGGAAAACTGGTCTACACTCATTGTTGTCAGGAGAACTACTGCCGTTTGCTTCAAAACCGGTCTCCGCCCAGACGACACGTGAGAGGTTTGAGGATCAGTGACTGCTTATGTAAGACATTTGTACTTTCCTTCCGCACCAAAGGCGACACCATTCACCTTATTTATTATTACCACTCGTATGTAATCCACGATATTTATACAGCAAGAAGAATTCAGTTTTTCCTAAGACGTGTTAAATAGGGGTAATAATGGTTGGTACGTATAAACTACTATTCAATATAAAAAAACTGTATTTTTTACATTAAACTCTTTTTAATACAATACAGATAATAAGAAATAATTCTAAAACCCGGTGTTTTTTTCTATCTTAAGGATGGACAATAATTAAACGTTATGCCCAAATGTTTCCCATGTAAAGTTGTATCAGAACTATAAAAGTGATTGATCTTGGCCCAAGGAATTTTACAGAAGATGTATCGGTTCAAATTTAAGACAAACCGTAAAATGTATATTTCCATCTGTTCTTTCATAATATGCGAAATCACTAAAATTCTAGTTTTTCATTTATTCCATGTACTGAAGAAACGCCGACATATTTTAAATAACTCTCCGACAGGCTAGCGACATCTGAACGAGCCTGTTTCCAAACGGAAAATCTTTGTATAACTTTAAAAACTAACTACACATGAAATAGTCCTCAACATAAATGGAATAGAAAGGTAGAGTTTTTTTGCAATCGGATATGTAGAAGCAAATATATGAAATAAAACGCATATTGAATTCGACATCACCTGCTTTTACGCCATCTAGCGGCAAACTTGTGCATCGTATAAGAAAACGAAATAAAGTATCCTCATTCCCGCATATCTAGCTTTCCAGTGCAAAACGAATTTTTGAAATCGGATTATTATTTGTAAAATATAGTGTCCACCTGCAGACAGACGGATGGACGGAGGCACCGACGTACAAACCGATAACATAAGCACAATATTATTTTACAAAGACATGCTAAAAGTAAGGGATTTCCCTTTAGTTTTTAGAGCGCAATAAAATAAAAATTCTGCGTTACAGATGTATCTTACGCTACTTTTGATCGAACGATGCGATACTATTTGTTACATTATCTTAATTTTCACTTAATTTCTGGATATTTTCTTCTCAGCAAACTGCTAACGTTATAGATCATAGTTTGTGAGTGCATAGTTTACTGCAACTCTGCAGGATGATATATAAAACAAAGTTTTTGGCGTTTACTCTTATTGTTACGTGGCTTTGTGCCAACTTTGAGACTCTTCTTAAAGCAAGAAAAATGCTAAAAAGCTGGAGTGTGAACACCTTTCACTGACTGGGTCACTTTTTTTACTAACTGAATTAAATTAGTTCAACTTCAAATTAATTCTTAGTAAAAAACACATAAATATATCGATTAATAGTATTAAGTTTATTCAACTCGAAGGATTAAAAAAATCCTTCATATGAATGTCACCAAAAAGACATTGAGGAATTCAAAGGAAATTATATTCTCAGAAACTTCATTAAAAATTTCACCAATAATTGCGTGTTGAATTTCTTAATTTTGCAAAATATGCTTTAAAGGTATGATGGCTGCGGAAGTAGAGATCATATACGTGTACTGAGATATCAAACTAGAAGAGCTAAAAAGTCTGAATTCCAACATGTGCACAGCATTTATGCACGTAAAATATCTGTATTTTGCATAACCATGAGCATAGACATGTTCATAGAAATTCTGTGGTATGGAAGATGCATGTAAAAATATTATCAATACCATTTAAGAAATTGCAAGTGCAAAGATTTGATTATTATTTAGGACAGTTGGCGTAAAAGTTGGAAAGGAAGTGATACAGAGAGACATTGTACCTTCCAATCATTGCAGAAAATATTACAATAACTTACTAAGGAATATAATGAATATCATTTAATCCACCTTAATTTTCCTGAGGAGATAGTCATTTTTGGAAGTATTTCCCCTGATATGCGGGGTATAATTGCGAAAGGTTTGAAAATTGTAAATCAGTGAGGTAAAAATTAACTTACACCAAACAAAACTCGTGCGTAATGTTTTTTGAATCAATGATGTTTTTTCAATTGAGGAAACCATTGTAGAAATAACCAAAGTCGGACAAATAATGAATGTCAAACGGCAGCTGTACGGAAGTAGAAAATAATAATGGTATAAAGTTTGGTTGAAGAGCATTTGAATAAAGCTGTATAGGTTTCAAAGGTAATTTTGTATTACGACTGAAAGGACAAAGGTTCAATCAATGCGTGCTACCTGTCTTTACTCATGAGCAAGAGACATGGGCCTTAACAAACGAATTGTCACAGTGGCTGAAAACGGCTGAAATTAGAATGAAGGGGTGCATACTTGGTATAACTACTAAACATAAGAAGAGGAACTCATGAATCAGGAATATGAAAGTGTGGATAGCGGTAGGTTAATGGTAAATTAACTGTAAAAGCAATGGCCTCAGGACCTGACAACCGTTGGCCAATACAATTACTAGACTGGATTCGTAAAAATAGGAAAATAGCTAAAATAAATCATAGCGGCAAATGCGTGCAAGGAGTTCGAAAGCATGCCTGAATGCCACTGGGATGACTAACTTCAGAGTGAAAACAGGGGAAGAGGTTTGTCCAGCCATTCATCCAGCAATGGACTGATAATGGTTATTGACGATGATCATTATCACGATGGTATATCACAGAGATTGAAAGTACTGGATGAGATATGCAATAAAAGACGTTATTTCTTCACAGATATTTTGAACATTTCAGCATAAATACCCTTTGTAAGGACCATTTCGCAAAATTAGAATAATAAATGTCTTCAGAATAACATGTCCAAAAGTCGTATATAAGAATGCTGTCGGTGTTCGATATTTATTTTATTTTACCACCATGTTGCAATTGCAATTGAAAAATTATTTTATTTGCAATTGGAAAAAACATACGGGCAAGATCTTTCAGAATCACACTGATCCCATCATCAACTTGAGTGTCAGTCGAAAAGATTGCGTCAGAAGTTTTACGATGTATATAAGGTTCTCTCAGGTGACTAAGATGCTTTAGTGTTTCCAACGGTCACATCACAAATATTAGAAAAAAGTATACTATATATATATATATATATATATTTTTTTTTTTTAAGTATACAATAAGAAAAGTAAGTTTCGTTAGTGTTTTCACATACTGTGAAAACGAAAGTTTGTCCACGTCCACACCGATCCGGGTCCCCTCACCCCGGAGTGTGTCACCATCCCAACTGAGCTACGCGGACATGTGCTCCCATTGATATCTCACTTTATCTCATGTGCGTCCTGCGGCGCAAGCACGTCACTAGGAAAGAGGGCCGTGGGCGTGGTCCACGGGTCAGGCGGGGCCATGTGTCGCTGTGGTCAGTCATCCGATGAAGAACGTGCATTTGAGAAATCCTAGACAATTTGGTGTGTGGAACGCAACATCACACACATTTTATTTTTTTCGAAGCACTGAAGAGGGGATTCTTACATTTCCTGTCTCGCGGTGTGGAAAAAACATCACACCATTGCGAGAAACTTAACGGCCAGGTCGTCCTTGTTCGGGCCCCAAAGTGAAAACACAGGTTTGTCCGCGCCGGATATCGACGTCGGGTTCCCTCACTCCGGAGTAAGTCGCTCTAACAATTAAGCTATGCGGACATGCGCTCTCATTGCTATCTGAGTTTATCTCATGTGCGTCCTGCGGAGCAGGGACGTCAAAATCCATTCAGCCAAATAGTGCATCCCGTTTTCTTATACTGAATTAATCATCGGACGCTGGGTACAATATTGCAATCAACCATCTCCATGGGGTTGGAATGTAAGTGGGAAGATCATCATTACAGCATAACCAGTTGTATCTAGATATAAAGACGCTTTCAGTGAATAGCAAGGAGCGTTTGGTGGATGCTGTGGCAAGGACAGTAGCTTTTTCAAGAAATTACTTGTATAGTATGGACATAATCATTCCAAAAGTGGTGGAACATATTCGCTGATATTCATCGTCGTCGTGCAAATGTTGATTGGCGGTGTTTGTTAATGTCATTGAAGCATTAAAAGAATTCTGTTCAGAAAATAAAATTTTTACTTATATACCTCGTACGATACGCCAGAAGGAAACATTATTTTGTTTACCAAAAAATGGAAGAACGGATATTTAATTACAATTTAAAAATAGTTTCTGAACTAATAAATTTGAAATATGTAATTCTGTTCTATTTTCTTTGAAGGTTCTTTAAATTTTCCTCACATATGTTATTTCGAATATTTCATAAAAATCCGTGTTCATTAACAGAAATCATATTTTACGTGAGATATTAGTAAATTATTAGAATTTTTTTATATATATTTAATTTTGAAAATATATTTTTTTCCTTAACTAGTGGAACAGTGCTTATCTGGAGCGATGAAAAATTCGCCAAATTCTTAAATTTTTATATTAAGAATCAACTTTTCGTTTCAGTGTGTTAAACTTGCAAATACTTGACTAAACACGTACATGTGACTCTCTAAATGCCATCACGTCGTATTTGTAGTCAATAATCTTATTAATTTTAGGATCGGAATCAACATTTCAATCTGTCTATGTGATAGAATGGAAAGTTTGGAATTATTTGAGCTAAAAATCATACATTCTCAGATTACCTAAGAATGTCCGTCGGCAAGCATCATTTTAGCAGATTGTAATGTTAAAATTTAATTTCATCTATGTGCAGATAGGAAACCTTTTAATTTATAGCCTATTTTACGGTGAAATCGCAGTACGACTTTAGTTTTCCCTCTGATTTACCATTTCGCGAATATTAATAGATCCGTTCGGTAGGAAATTCTTTAAATCGAATGGGCAATATTGTAGAAATCTGGCGAAATTGTAGATTGATGCAACCGGACACATGTATCACGCGACACATGTCAATTCGTCACATGTAACATTGGAATCCTCATGTACTTACCGTACCAGTTGTGGGTCCAAGATGTATCATATACCAGTGCTTGTGAAAATTGCAACACCCAGAAAGAACTGCGCAATTCGAATGATTTTTATATCACGGTTTCCGCATGTTACAGGAAATATCTGATAACATTTGTAGAGCTTTACCAGATTTTGTCGCTTCAGAACTCATTACTGTATGCATCTACCTCGAACAATAATAACAGCCTCTACGCGCGTGGCATTGAATGAAACAGGACTTTGATATCGCCATGATGCTTCTGTGCGACACCAGAGTTTATCTGCGTTGATCGTCGGAGTCGCTAAACGGGCCCGTATCTTAAATACCATGTCCCAGACATGTGCGATCGAAGATATATCCGGCGAACGTTCCGACTAGGGACGAAGCAGTACGTGTCGTCCATATAAGAGGTCTTGTGTATTTCGGGCCACATATGGCCGAGTATTTCCCTACTGGAGTATATTGCCAAAACAACTCTTAAAGTAAGATACCACATATGCCTCTAAAACGTCCCTGATGTATCGATTATTGTTGAGGGTTTCATTAATTCGTATTAGACGAGATCGGGAATTGAACCCAATGCCGTCCCAAAACTAGACCCTTGACGTTGGAAGGTATGTCGCTTCAAAGTGCTTTTCACCATGATGCTTTCACGATGATGTATTCGACCATCATACTGCATCATGCTAAATTACGACTCGTCGGTAAACACGAACTGCTACAATCAGTGCGCCAATGTCTGTGTTCCAGACCTCATTGTAGCCTGAGAAACCTGTGGTTCGAAGATAAAATGGAAGCGCTTTAATGAGCTTCTAGCGACCATTCCTCTGAAAATCACATGACGTTGAAATGCGTCCTTGAGCAAAGCCTAACCTGTGATATTGTTCCACCGCTGCTTTAACACCAAGATCATGTGATGAATGCCACATCTGCAAATGTGCGATCTATCACTGACATTTGTAGATGTCGCTGTAAATACATGATGTTGTGGGATTTTACCATGCATTTTCCTGATGTTTGGGCGGTCGAGGCTCATGTGCCACCAGCCAACGTTTGTTCCAGTTATGATCCCATATAACTCGTTTACCCTTAACAGTTACAAATCTGCTTCACTACATTCTTTGATTCGCCGAGCCTAAACCCTAATCGCTCGCTAGAACATCAGCCCATTTCCACCATGAGCGAGTTGTTCGGATACTTCCACCGATATTTCACTAAAACTGTTCACAGGTTTCAGCGCCAATATTCCACAACACTTCGAACCAAACGTGAACTGCCTATCATCCGATTTGTTGGCTCCATTCCTTACTACCCGACCATAGTATCCACACTCTATAAGACACCGTAAGTTCAACTATAGTTTAAGTATTTCTTCCGAACGTCTATTCAACTTGGTCAAGTCTGATCGTGACCATGTTCCGATCATGGACAAATATGGTGTATATTATGTGCCACTACAATCGGTTGATAACTCTCTCCCTATGACAGCCTACATCGGATCAATTTGTCCGTCACTGTGGGGGAGAATCGCCGAACATAAATACAATGTTAGTACCCACTCATCCGCAACGGCCTTAACGTGAACTGTCAATAAAGGTCATTATTTGCCACTATGGAATTATGTTATATTATTGTGTTAGGCGAGAACTAAAACTGCAGTTCTCTTTTTGGAGAGTTTGAATATTTTTGATTTTGCCTAGCAGTGATGTAATGAAGAAAACCCGAAAATCATACGTGCTCCTTGGGGGTTCCTGCTGGATAATCCCTTTTCCACTACAAAGATGTTTTTATTACTTATTTACTGCCATTTGGAATATTTCGTTTTCATGCATTTGTACATATGTTCATTTTAATGTAATTTTCTGTGTAAAACTTTCTTAACCTGGCGTTCTCCGCATGCGTTGCATCTCGCCGATGTACAGAGGTGTGTATATAAGCCAGCATGCCCCGTGTGTGTTTCTCGTTGTGCCTGAATATGGGTCCCGAAAAATTTCGCACGTTGCTTTTAATCATTTTTAGCATTTTAAACAAGTTTTAATTGTCGTAAGTAGAGGTTTTTCATTGCTTGCGATGATTCGGCTTGGTTTATTTGTGTTGAAATTGATTGCGTCTTGTGTTTTGTGCTAAGACAGCAAAAATGGTTGTACACCAGTGAATCTCAATTAGCACGACAAAAAACTTTTACTCATCGAAGAAAAGAGTAAAATAGGGCAGTAAAGCTGAGTCTTTATTTTTCATCCTCTCTGCATCTTATTACTCTGTTAAGGTGTCAAAAATTATGAAAGAAAAAAATGATACTCTATGCGAAATTGACAGGAATCTATCGAATGTTAAAATCCAGAAAATTGCTTCCAGTATTTGCTTTCTCAGTCTGTTCCTCTGCGATTAAAGGTCTGATTGAAGAACCCAAACCGCGAAACTCCTTTCGTACCCGATGTTTAAAAGCTCTGAACGAACTAGTTAAACTTAATAAACCGGAACTGGATGGTTTACGGAAGAAGTCAGAGTTTGCATTATTTTGTATTGTTAAAAATCAACAAACAGACGACGACTGCGCAGAAAGTAGGTCGCCATGTCGTCATAGTTATTAGTCACTTCCTTTGCTCAAGTTATGCAACAAGCAAGGATTCTGATTAGTTTTCAACTCTGTAGTGTGCTACGTGAACCGAGCATTTGAAAAATTTCTTTTCTTTTCATATTTTTCTACAAAGATTGTTAACATTTGTGATATTTTTTTATCTCCCATGTAGTTTGTTCCCTTCCTAAGTTATTTTTTTATTTTTCTTTGCAGCAAGAACAACCAATGATAAAGCAAATTTCAGTGCTTAACTGCACTTCCGTGACAGCGGTGTTCTTACTGAGAGAGCGTTATTTTTTCCGTGAATTGTTCCCTCTATGCATTTGTAGGACTTCTTTTTCTTTTTCAGGTCCCTGATGAGTAAAATCTAGAAATCTGCAATTAAACATTCCTTCACTTGTTTTAGTCTCCGGATCGGCATCACAGCGATTCTCCGCATTGGCTTTAGAAATTTCAAAGCTGGACGTCAGCATATGAGTATTTCTTCATGTGCGTCTATGTGATACTTCGTGTAGAATGATTATTCGTGCATGCATCTCTTATTTGATTTTAGGCAAAAACTTATTCTGCGGCTCATTTAAGCGTTTTTTTCTCACAATCCCAGAAGAGTTGCACTAGATTCCGTTACTTGCTTAAAAATCAAATGAACAAACCGGTCTTCCGTATTTTACGGTCATTATTTCGGGTGATTGAAAGACTGTAATTTTAAAAGCTTCATTTCAATCTCTGTAACAAGTACGGACTCTTTTACGAAGAACGTTTTTGTTACTGCAAGGTTGCTTAATATTTTTTTTCATTTTTAAACTTTTAAAAAGCTACCAAATAATTTTTATAATCGCAGTTTTCATAAATTTCCAATGCAAACTCTGAGTTGTTATTTTTACGAAAGGAATTCTGAGTACTACCGGCCAGGGCAGTGTGAAGTCGGGAAGAAACTATCGAAAGCTTGGCGAAGGTAAATTAATCATTTGAAACTGCTTTGGTTCTATAGAATATGTTTAAAGTTTTATTGCTGAGTGTGATGCCATTATTAGACGAAAACGAAGATTACGTTAATATGAGGACATCTAAATATTTAAAATTATGTGCAGTATTTCCTTCAAAACATTATGTTTTTAAAAATACTGAATTGCATTTTTTTAGGGCTTGTTTTGAAACTCTTCTTTTGTTAGAGGGCTTAATAGCTACTCTGTTTTAATTCTTTTGTTGAGATAAATAAAAGTTGGTGTGGGAGTCCGTTCATTGTAAGAGAAATAATGTCCTGAGATACCAGCGATTTTCAAAAACGTCATTTTAGACAAAACTATGTTTATAGAGGGGCACGTATTAATTTTGGTTAAAACGTTTGCGTGGCTTAGTTAAAAGGGTATTAATTTAATTGCTACAGTATTCCATTGAATTTAATAATTTAATTTACAAGCAATACAATTTTAACAGAACCTGGAAAATTCAATATTACAGAAACATGGAATTGGATGCTAGCAAGAGCTTCATGTAGGTGATAGATGTCATTCTGCCTGTACATCAATGACTGGAATCAAGATTCCTCAATAAAATCTTGCCCAAATTATTACACATCTTCCACCGGCTTCTTTTCGTCTCAGCGTACATTCTGATGCTAACACTTCCCGAGGTAAACGAAGCACACGTACTCCGCCAATCACTTGGTGCAACATAAAAAGGAATTCATCGGACCAGACGACATCCTTGGAGTCATTAAATGTCAAGTTTTGATGCTCGCATGCCCATTCTAGGAAGTGACTGAGTTTAGCATGTGTACACGCAGAGACTTGAGGCTACGCAGCTCAATTCGCAGTAGTGTTCGGTGCACTGTGTTTTTAGACACATTTACGCCATTAACCAAATTTCAAATTACAGGCAAGTTCCCCACAGTACCTTTTCTGTTAGCTTATACCATACGGAACAGACCTTGCTCAGCTTCGTCATTGAGGAGTCGTCGACAACTCACCACTTCCTTCCGATTCTTGATTTTTTTCTTCTCGGTCCACTTCATGAAGGCAGTAACCACGGATGTAGTGAGCACACCCCATACCTTGTCGTCCCGGAAGTAATCAATGTAGCCTATGTCAAACGCGTTGCGGTCCGTTGCCTGTACCATTTGAAAAACAAGAGTAACACTGACTAGCAGAGCTCAGTATCGTATATTATTTATTCCGTTTCGTATCTTTGACACGCACCGTCGTTTTCATACCGTTTCTTTGAGGTCCACACATATTCTCTGGCCATAATTCTTTGGCTCTTATGGGTACATATATGCCCACAGGATTCATTTTCATTTCATGTTGGATAAATGCTTCTCGAAGACTTCCGCAATTTTGTCTCTAATATATTTTTATTTAGTAGAATGTTTCAGGAGTTGAGCTGTAGCAGTTCGGTAACGTCCGAATAAAAGTAATTTCTAAAATCCACTGGAGATGGAACGAAAACACGCGGTGTATTTTTGGAGATGAACTGACAGCCCTTGCGCTGACAACTCACGATACTGGTACCCCAACGTGGCCGGCGTACATATTGCGATTGAGGCGTTACCGCGAGGAAAACACCCGTGATTGTAAAGGAGTGGTATACAAACAAACATCTGACTTAATCCATTGACAGAAATTCATGTGCAATCTGATGTAATGCAATGACGAGATTTTTTCCTACACTTGTATATGCAATTGCCTTCTCTTTTCTAGGTATGGTGTTTTTACTTAGAACTGGGTGTGCGACTTTTACTTCTGCCCTTGATTTTTCCCAATGGCGTTGTTTTGGGCGGATACCATGCTACTGTGCCCTACACTATACAGGAAATTTAATGTCTTTTATAGACTTATATTTCTTTGCCAACTTTTCTACTGGAGCCTTAATGAAAAGGTCACCTAATACTTAGCCTAATAATTCCGATCCATTTATTTATGCAAATCAGAAAAATATATCTGATGTAAATTACTAAAATAGCCCATACAATTTTCACCTCGATTTGGCTGAGTGTTGCTTATTTGTAACTTCCTTCGAAGTGCTGTTATTGAATTGTAAAAACAGAAGTAGTTTTATTTTACCTGTTAAACAACAATCTTACCTAATGCGAGGCTATAAACATTTAACAGTTTTTTTGGTATTAGCTCAGAGGCCATTCCGACGATGTTTTGCAGATGTCATTTGTTCTATTCTTAAATGCTAGATGTATTAAATTTTTGTATCTCCCTTTGTTCTGGAGATGTACTTTGGCGTCAGTTGATTTGCATACACTGACCCCTTGTTTTTCTCAATTCGTTTCTCACTGGTTTTCCAGCTGATAAAGTGATTGGAGCAATTTGCTCCAGTCTGCAGTATGAATTTGATTTTACTTCCTGTCCTTGGTAATATCGTGTTATAATTTTGTGTGTTTAAGTGAGATATTCATTGTAAAGAAACGTACCAGGGCACAAACCCAAAAAGATTCCAGGCTGGGAAAACAGTAATGGGGACCCACATAATTCTAAGTAAAAACACCATACTTTGATACGGCGGCAACATGTTAATATGAGAAAAGAAATGAGAAGTACGTGCACAAAGGTATGGACGAATCACATCATCACTATAGGAGAGTGCTGATGCTTTGTGTAAATGGAATAAGTCAGATATGAATTTGTGTGTCGACTTCGACGATCCTGCCTGTGTTTCCTAAGATACCTTTACAAATGAAATTTGTAGACAGAATTTTATGAGTCCCAGCATTGACGCTCGTCTGCGCAGTAAGCTGTCGGCTCAGACTGTGATTTACGATAAGAGAATGCGCTATACCTACCTACGGATCTCAAACTTGCTTTTATTAGGACATTACTGCAATTCTTATTCCAATTTGTCCACACGATTACTAATTAAAGTACTTTACTTTGATCGAAATGCAATTCACTTTTTTTTTATTTTTCTAATCAAAGTTTTCTGTTACCTACTTTTCCTGGTAAAAAGAAAACAAAAAATTCCTGTATCTACAGTCCTTCGCGTCCTTTGTATGTTTGTTTTAATTAAGGTCCTGGTCACTGTTCTATAAGTAAGAAACGTTTTTTCTTATTTCCGAAAGGCGCTGAAAACACGCTTATGTACTTTGTGTGCTCGTCATATATCTTTGTTTTCTACATTGCTTTCAGATTTTAAAGATATTACAAGGAGACTTAAAAGTGTCTATTATATTCGTGAATGTCAATATAGAAAGGCTCACTTTTTTGAAAATATATGAAATTCTTTAGATTTTCATTTAACTCCGAGTGAAAAGATATTTTAATTCAAACATCCTTGGAGAAATTTGTGCTTTTCCATTTGTGCTATATCTCTGAATATCGTATTTCAGATTTATGTATTATATAAGAGAAAAGCAAAGAAATTGAAAAGCAAAGAAATTCATCTAGCAAAGTCTGTAAAACTTTAACCCTGTATGTAATCGACGCTGGTATTTCAGTTTCGCGTTCTGCTGCAAAATCAATGATTCTCTTTGAAAAACCTTGGTGTTATAGAAGAAATTGTAATATGCAATATTGAGCAATGTGCTACATCTAAAACGAATTGCTTTGTAAAGTAACTTCGATTCCTTCATTTTCAAATCAGAACATATCAAATCAGTAAGCCACTTAAAAAATAAAAGTAAAAGAAAGAAAACAAATGGCAGAACACATTAAAAGCGATTATTTCTGTAGGTCGGGGAGGGCTGCTGTGTGTATTTAATATGTTTCTTTAGTGGTTTTACGAAGAGGTGATAAATGCAATACGAGACACGTGATCGCATGCTATATTTTCTTTAATTTGAAAATGTGCTGATCAGTCTTAATAACTTTCTATATTTTGCTTTGTCTAATATATGAATCTCAGGATTTCTAACCAGTAAATCGCTCCTAGATGGACCTGATCACCTTTTCAAACAAATTTCCAATAATCGTTGACTTTCTGCGACATTTATTCATCAGAGCAGACTGGTACAGAGTCACGTAAACATTTTAAAACAAAAAAATTCCAGCACATTAACTTGATTTTCATATTTATATTAAACACTCAATATGAAGCAAAGTGGAAAGTAACGGTACTAACGTAATGTTTTGTCTAAAATGATCCTTGTGATTAACACACACAGAATTACTTCCACATTACTAGAAATAAACAGGACCATGACATATACCAAAGCAGATGTGATCAGAAAATATGAATAATAGCAAAATAAGGTAAGTGTGTAGAAATGACATCATTTATTAATATTAAACGACACTGTTAAAGAGGATTTCTTTGCGAACTGAAATTGACATGTTCTTGCCTGCCACACTGAAGTTAGGGATTAATCAAAATTTTGAAAACACTTTAAACAAAAACTTTTAGCAAGTGATTTCTTAATCCGACTTCTAAAGTATCGCTGCGTCCGATTTCTAAAGTACGATTTCTTTATTAACCTGTTTCTCTCATTTAGATAACCGTATTTGTTATCAGAATTCTGATCATTAAAGTGCCTGCCTGATTTTGTTTTCACTTTTCATTTCAAAATATAGTCCTTTTATTCTTCCGCTAGTTTCAAATTTTGTTTTCAGAATAACTATCAGATGAGGATGATTAATATTAATTCCAGTCGCACGCGTGAATCTAAACAAGACCAACTACGTAAAAAATGCCTTTCCCAGTTTTAGCTTTAAGCTCAATAAAAACTAATCTCAAAATTCAGAATTAAAGAAAAAAATCATGAAACATTTGAACTGTAGAAGCAGTTATTGGGTTTGCATTTTTTTCTGTCATATCTCACATTTTGCATATTTTGAGCTGACATGGATAAATGTAATCAAATCTACAAGCATATTCTATTAAAGGAAAATACCTTAGGTAGATAAGTGTGATATATCTGTGAATATATCTCTTCTTCAGGATGATATATTACAAGCCTGATATCACTTTCCGTAAACTTTAAATTAACTACGATTGATAAAGTTGTAATTTTCAAATATTCCGAAGTGTCACAACAGAAATATTAAATAAAAATGCATTTTATTCTACAAAGGCGGATGTTAAACTCAGTAGTATCACAGTAACATGACAACCACCGGAATCAGAGTGTAGCCGCACAGGCGCGTTACAGATTCCACGTGACAAGTTCGACCTCACGGATATATAAGCGGCCGGTCAGTACAGAGGAGCCATAGTGCGTTACGTGAGCATATATGGTAGCGGTAGTGATTTCACCTACGTTCGAAAAGGAATTATCATTGGGCTGCAGAGCCAAGTGTGGAAGCATCTCCGAACCAGCAGATTTCGTGGGCAACTCGTGTGGTTCTATAATAAGGGTGCGTCAAGAATGAACTGCTGCCAAACAAGAGTACCTATCGACATCATAACTGCAGCCCAAAAAACCATCGACCCCAGAAGAGAATGGTGCGTTCTACAACTGGGAAAGGGCAATCGGGGTGCAAAAGTGCAGGAATTGACCACGCAAATAAACGCTGGGGCACACAGGTATGTGTCCCCGATAACAGTAGAGCAATGCATGTAGCACATGGGTCTCAGGAGTCGATGCTGCGTGAAGGCGCCAATTTTAACCCAGGTTCATCGGTAACGACACCTGTAGTGCGCATGGGACTACCATCAATGGATAGTGGAAGAGTGAAAAAAGTTGTCTTCTCCTACATAACTGAGGTTTCTACTCCCCAAGTGTGACCAGCGGTGGCGGATACGGCGTCAGACAAGCGATAACAAATACCCGGACACACTTGTCGATGACGTACAGGCTGGTGGTAGCAGTGTGCATGTCTGGGGGATGTTTTACTTATAAGACTTGGGTCCTCTGGTACTGCTGGACGGATGTCTGGGGAATGTTTTCCTGATATAACTTGTGTCCTCTGGTACCGCTGGATTCCCATTATTAGGTAGGTGATCATATTATTCTTGTACGACCGTGTATAGCTAGAATTTATATTTCAACATCCGTCTTACTTGCTGCAACAGACAGCCAGGCTGGTTTACCAATCACTTCCGGAATTTCAGATTTTTTATGCATGTTTGTTCATTATAATAATACGTCATGCGTCTCTGTACATTAAACCATGCTTCCGTCCAGTACGCAGTTCTTTAATGGTTGAAGATAGATAATTTCTTGCACCATGCTCCTTGGCTTGTGGATTTGTTCCGTGGAACTTCGTTCTACAGCACCGTTTTCCACTGTTATGCAGTTCAAGAGCGACGTTTTCTTACACCATGCTTCTTGGATTGTGAACTTTGTTCCGTGGTACTTCGTTCTATGGCACCGTTTTATATTGATGTAGGTAAAGATCAACGTTTTCTTACACCTTGCTCATTGCCGCGTGAACTGTGCTCCGTGGCACTTCGTTTCACAACATTGTATCTATTGGTAAGTAGTTTAAGATCGACGTTTTCTTACACATTACTCATTGGCGTGTGAATTGTGTTTTGTGGCACTTTGTTCAACAGCACCATTTTCTATTGATGTGTAGTTCAAGACCGACTTTTTTACACACTGCTCATTGGCGTGCGAAATTTGATCTGTGGCACTTCGTTCTACAGCACCGTTTTTTATTGGTTTGTAGTTCAAGATCGACGTGTTCGAACACCCTGCCCATTGGCGTGTGAACTGTGTTCCGTGGTACTTTGTTCTACAGCATTGTTTTCTATTAATAGTTAGTTCAAGACCCACGGTTTCTTACACTCTGCTCATTGGTGTGCGAACTTTGTTCCATGGTGTTCCATTCTACAGCACCGTTTTCTATTGGTGTTTAGTTCCAGATCGACGTTTTCTTACACTCTGCTCCTGAGCGTGTATTACTGTGTTCCGTAACACTTCGTTCCACAACACTGGCTCTGTTGGTAAGTAGTTCAAGATCGACGTTTCTTACACCATGCTGCTTGGCATGTGGACTCTGTTCATTGGCACGTCATTGGATAGAAACGTTTTCTACTGTTCCTTAGTCCAAGAGCTTCAATCGACGTCCCATAGACCACGCTCCTCGGTGTGTGACAGTTATCCAACTGACTGTGCTCAACCGTGTAAATGCATGCGATTTATCGTTCTGCTCTATGTACTGTGGCTAATATTAATCCCAATAGTGTTGCATTTTTATGCGTAATTTGAGACAATGCTGGGTTGCGTTCTAAGTTCAGAGTCGTTCGAAATGCTGCCCTGTGGTTTTCTTATAACTTCAAAAGTTTACTGGGACGTTTCTTTTTAGGTTCATTCCCAGTTTACTTCAGTTTGGGTATTACATCACAAACAAGTGACCAACGGATGGTCAATGACAGTGAAATTTCTTGTAGAGTGAGATTAATTATAAGGCTCAGTGTTACCAATCTTGTTTGGAAATTATTTAAATATGTTAACCGCTGCATCCTCGATTCATAGATGTGTATTTTCTCTTCGCGGTCCTGGGAGCATATTTGTATTTGGATCAGTAACGTCAAGCTTTCATAGGAAATAATTCTCTATAGTGGTGCGTTCGGATGTTAATGACAGTATATTTTCGACTCGAAATTACTTTTGAATTCACATCTTAGGAACTTGAGCCTATGTTTTAATTCTCACGATATCTCTTCCATCAGATGCATTTTTCGAGAAGTTAGTTTTATGTCGAACTACATTCAGTCCTGACAAACGATGCATGTAATTTGGAGTGTCAGAGGACAGGGTTAAGCCTTTCCCTGTCGTGTTTCTTGCAATCATATCTCCACGTTCGAAGATGTGATTCAAAAATCTTTTTTCAAGGTAAGCCATTTATTGTATTGTGTGAAATTTGCAAATTTTCGAACTTATTTAAACGAATTTTTTCCTGCTACTGGCATATAAAAAAATCTACTTGCTTATTATCTCTCTTTCAGCAGTTTTGGTGGAAATATTCCTTTCCCATCATATGGCACTCTCAATACAGGATATGTTGAATGCCGGTATTATGGCCACTGATGCTCCAACTACGTAATACCGCAGAATAAGTTTGAAGCACATTGTGACAACACTCAGCTTCTCTCACCAGTAATCTTACTATACAGTTTGAGTGTTTCAAAAGTGAAGGTGGCGTCGAAGTAACGAGACGGTGAAGTTTGTTATGCGAATGTGCAGCCTATTCAACCAAATGAAGCTACGTTTCTTATGCGGGTGAAACTATTGGCATCCCGGTCAAAAAGTGCAGTTCCTAGACATTAACCCTTTCACCACTATGACTCTGAAATCTAAAATCACTCTACGTTCCATAACGCCGGAAACTGTCTCCTATTTCGCTACTTTGCTTAGTAATAACAATGGTGACGGATAGTGACACCTGCTGATCTCTCATAGAACGTGAAAATTTAAAGAACATGTACCGGTAAGAAATCTCACTCACTCTAGAAAGGCGTTTAGGGCAGCTATGGTCGTTTGTATGCACGGGCGTTTTGGGCGTTATGTTCGTTAATGGGTTAAAATATTATAAATATCTAAACTTGTAATCATCCGTCTTCTTCATCTTTTAAAACCGTGCAAGTGCGGACGTCGGCTGAGAAAGGCATGACATCATACATCTGGAATGTCAAATACGAATCGCGTTTGAAGTTCCTAAAGAATTCATAAATAACTATAATTTTTTTTAATTTATTTGGAAAATGACCAAAAGACTTATCATCATAATAATTCGCCATTGCGTACAGCTTTCATGACAAAGACAACACTGCATTACCTTGGGGTAAAACTTTCACTTCATTCTCCTAATTCATCGGATTTGGTACCATCATAATATTTTGTGTTTTGATAGATAGAGCGAACATTTGGCAGAAGTAATGCGCTGATAGATGAAGAGAACAAATAGCTAGTTAAAATATTTTGATTATCATTTTAGCTTACACAGAAAAATAAATCTTCTGACCAGAAAGTTGTCCCATTTAAGGGACTTCCAGCAAAAAGCGTTTTTACTACGTTCCAGTGTTCCTTGAATGAGAGGATAAACACGTTTCGAGCTCCAACTGGCACATACCCAAGTCTAAACAGAAGAAAAATCCTACACAATCTCATTTCACTAATGCTGTTCTGCTTTTGCGCTAGATTTGTGCTTCCCTTTAACAATACTGCACCTTTATTTTTTTTCATTTCATTTACAAATTTCTGATCTCAAAAATTCACATATCTTTTCTACAGTAAAAGGCAAATTCACCGGACAACAGGCAGAAATGTGAAACAAAATGTAGGACTAATTTCCCCCAATACTTTCTAAATCGTTATAGGAGTTAAGAGGGTGAGCACCAACAAATACAACCACTGAGTTAGATTTTTAAGTGTTTTGCTACCAGACCCTCGTAATCATATAGTGAAGTATCATTTAGAAGAAACAAAAACTGCATTATACCGTTATAAATGTAAACCACTTTCTTTCACTGCAAAATTAATCACATCCCAATATGTGCTACACGTTTTCAGTAATTTAATGATAGAGGTATATATATTATTTAGGTCTTCGATTGATTTTTGGTTTGGCCAATACCTTTAATTGGAATTTTGCCCTCAGCTGTGTATATTGAGCCAAAAACTAATGAGTTCCTGCTGTTCCAAAATGGCCGCTGCTGTAGAAATCGTTTCATAAAATTTCCAAGTACATTTCCAAAAACATAAATATTAAGTTGGTGCGAATGAAATGTCAGGCTCCCGTCACAGCGGAACGGAAGCACCTACAGTTGTTGCGGGTGCTACGTCACAGAGCTACTATAAATAGCTAGCACGTGTGTGAAGAACAAGGTTCAGGCGTGGTTTCTTTGAAAGTAACGTGGCGTGCAATTGAAAAATTCAAACGCCGGATTTCATAGTCATCTTTTTGTATGAATTTAAACTGGTCCATTCTGGGCGAAATGCCGCTCGAAACGTTAGAAAAGCTTTTGGGGAGAATACAGCCAATGAACGAATTATTCGGTGATTGTTTGTGAAGTTTCGAAGAGGAGATATGGACCTGCGAAACGAAGCACGTGGTCGCCAAACTGCTGTTGTTTCTGACGATGTTCTGTTACGTCTAGTTGAAGCGGAACCCCAAAAAACGTGTCACGAGATAGCGGACGAGGTAGTTGTCCATCACACGACAGTTGTTTGGCATGTGGCTGCGTTGGGTAAAGTCTAAAAGCTGGACTTGTTGCTGTCGCATGAGGTGACAACTGCCTAATAAGACTAGGCGTTTGGAAGTCTGCACGTCGCTGTTTACCAGAAATAAACAATAACCTATACTTCATCGAATCATCACCTGCGGCGAGAAGTATGTCCTTCATGATAATCGGAAACGATCTACACAATGTTTAATAAGGCGCAGCCTGTAGGATGGCATCCACGCCTACACACCAAGACGATGATGTTCTTTGTCTGGTTGTCCACAGCCAAAACATTCGTCGGAGTTACTTGGCGAGAGGCCAAACCATTACTGCAGAACGTTATTGTGCACAATTACAGCAGATGCACCAGACGTTGCTGCAGAAACAACCGGCTTTGGTAAACAGACGTGGTGTTCTTCTGCTCCAAGACAACGTCCGCCCTCATGTCCCACAACGATCAGTGCTGACAATACGTGCCTTGAGCCATGAAGTACTACCTCATCCTGCCTTCTCCACGGATTTGTCTCTGACAGACTATCATCTGTTTCGTAGCCTGGATCACTTAATGTTCGGGAAACAGTTCACGACAGACAGCGAGGTTCAACGTGCAGTTTATGATTCCTTCGGGTCCCAGCCACAAGACGTTTTTCGTTCCGAGATCATGGCTTTGTGGGACAGATGGCCACTATGTGTTAATGCCGAGGAGGATTATTTTGCCTAGGTAATTTGTCTTACTTTTCCGTTATATGCTGGACCTTTCCCGGACATCTTAATCGCAGTAGCCTAATCGTTTGTCTATATTTTAAACTACTATAATATTTCCCAAATTGATTTGAATTTTTTTAAGTGTCTTAACTCGGTTTTCCAAACTTTTTTCCAAACGGCTATAACACTTAAATCTCTAAAACACAGTGAAGTATTTAAATCTGTACCCATCTTTTTTCGTTGGAAATCTCAAAACCTTAGT
The DNA here is from genome assembly GCA_039090855.1 of Macrothele yani. Taxonomy (NCBI): domain Eukaryota; kingdom Metazoa; phylum Arthropoda; class Arachnida; order Araneae; family Macrothelidae; genus Macrothele; species Macrothele yani. The sequence goes on from CM077034.1 coordinate 213,529,239, forward strand.
AAACAGACTTTAGGAAAGAAAACGGAATGTTACCGTATGTCATGGTCAATCTAACATTTATATTACACTATCTGATGAAAAGCGTTCCGGTGCTTACCTTGTTACCGTATGCCATTGTCACTCTAACATATATGTACACTATTTGATCAAAAGAATCGGCCACTTGTCTATCTACAAATTCAGCCGTGGCAGTTTATCACAAAGGTTTTCCCTGGAGTTGATAGTTTTGCGCATGAGTGATATATTAATCTGTGTTTTCTGCAGGCCGATGAATTTCTTCCACAGCCGTCTCTTCGAAACATTCCTACAGTGACCTCGCTTTGTGAACATACGTCATTTTCTTTAACGGAAATCAGGTATTCAACAAACTTGTTTATAATTTGGAACCTTGAAATTGCTTTACCGTATTATCTACTAATGAGGAACATTTTCACGTACAGTAAAGAATAAGGCCTTTCATACATAAGGCCTGCATATCTGCGCTAAACTGTTTAATTTCATAATATCAACAATTGTAAGAAATTGCAGTTTTTACGTATCCTGCCATAAAAATTCCTTAAAGGAAGATGGCATTGGAATTCGTTGTGCTTCAAACTTACGCAAAGCTATGTGAATTACAGATATTATCTGATGTTCAATAACTGCGACGCTTTCAACTACGATTATTGTCCAATATTTGAATTTAAGCTGCGTTCATAATATCTAGCGCTGAAAGGGCTTCTTCACTGATATTTTGAAAACTGATATACAAAATCAAGTGAGTATGAGTAATACTGTAGACACCGATGCAACCGAATCTTTCTCAGAACCACAGGGAAAACTGTATGTGAGCTGCCGTACAAATATCTATCAGTAAGTACATATATATGTATAATGATCTAAGAACCGACAAATGGTACGCCAAAGGAAACCAGCGATTTCCGAGAGGTGTCAACGAGCAAGAAAAATGATCTATGTGGAAGTTCTTCAACAGCAGTGGCAACATTCTCCGCAGAGCATTACGATCACCGAAAGTGTGCTAAATCTTGCTAACGAATCAGGGCGAACCAGTAGTTTTAATGGGTTGAGTGCAAAAAAAATATTTTTCCATCGCTACAGCATAATGTGCGTCAGAACACTAAAAACTGTGTATGTCCACATATGCATAAAACGTTTCAAGGTTTGAGAGCCTTCCAGGAGCATCTGCAAGTTTTTATTTGAGGCGCAGTGGGGAGCTCGACAAAAGTTACAGCCTTTTAAGTTTTCCAGTTTAACAGCTTTTCGATAAAGGATCCTTTATCTGGAATTATATTTTTTTTGCTTCAACTCCTAAACTCGTGTTCCGGAGCTTTTTAATGAAAAATATATTTTCTTTGAATACTGAGATCAAACCTGAGGTCGTTTGTTTAATAATTTCTTAAGTAGCTTTAGGTACAATATAAGAAAAATAAATTATATATATCAATTTTATTATTATGTTTTTCTCACTCTATGGAAACTAACACAAGTTTTTAAAATCATGCAACGCGCTTTCCAACATACCAAAAATCATTTCTCAAGTTATCACTCAAGTTATGAGAATAAGGACTGTGGAATAAATCTCGGTCCTGTGCCCTGACCTTTGACCCCATTTCGCACATTTTCAACAGGGTTTGTCGCCAGGCGGTCCCTTACCACATACTAAAATTTAATCGAATAATCGAAATCGAACCTTTTTTACGTTAGTTATGACGCATAACAGCAGTGGAATGGATCCCGCTCCTTTGCACTGACCTTTGACCCCATTTCGTTCACTTTAAATAAGTTTCCTTCCCAGGTGATACCCTACCAGATACTAAAATTTCATCGAAATCGAACGATTGTTACGCGCGTTATCGTGCTGACGGACATACTCACAAACGCGTGACGTAATGAGGCAGATGGGAACTACGAACATCTGCTCGCAAGAGTGTGACGTCATAAAACTTTAAGAGGATCCACACACAGCGCGTGACGTAATGAGACAGATGGCGTGACCGCGCGCCAACATTCTCAAACGCGAAATTGTGGCGTCATAAGATTTCTAAGCATTGGTAACATTAATGGAACAACGCCATGACACTGAAAACGTTATAATTCGGGGTGGTTATTTAACCCGCTAAACGAACCCTCCTAAAGTCGAGATCAAGCGAAATCGATTTCTAGTACCAGAAAACGGTAGGTTAACGACTTCATCAAAATTCTTAGAACCGTTTTCAAAATAAAATGTGTATACATACATACAAGAATTGTTACTTTAAGGTGGACGTCAAGTAATTTTGCTTCCTATACTTCCAATGGGAAAACTTCTGTACACATTTTCTTTACAATTAATGCGTTCCCAAGGATGAAAATTTGAACATCGATTAAAATAGCTTCATTTCATAACTTGGAATACTTATTATTTTCTACACCATAACCGTAATTATGCAATCCAACATTTATTTGTCCACTGACGTCGTCAGAGCATGTGTCGTGAGCTGACTTAAAGGGCATATAAGGTGTGCTGTAGGCATTCTGAAAACATATCACTCGTTGCTGTCGTGGATAAAAGAAGCGATTTATCAGATTTGCAAAAAGGGATGATCATAGGCATTCGGGCAAAGGGCGGCAGTATTTCTGAAACAAGGCAGGTTGTGGGTTTTCGCGTGCTGCTGTGGTGAAAGTGTATCGTGATTGGAAAAATGGCAGCACTGCGAATAAGCGAAGTGGAAACTTCGGAGCACCACGTGCCATTGATGTGAGAGGTGAACGTCCGCCGCTTCGAAGGTGCTTGAGGGGCTATAGTCACGCTACAGCGGACCAACTCACTGGCCGAATGACCTACGGAGCAACCAGAAGCACGTTTAAAACGTCAGTTCAGTAAACCCTGCTTCGTATGGGGATCCAATGCAAAAGGATGGTCACTGAACCTATGCTAACAAAGGTGCGTCGGCAGAAAAGGCTTACATTTGCAGAGCAGTATCGAAATTGGACCTCCGCTGATTGGTAAAGGATTGCCTTCTCCGATGATTCACGTTTTTGCTTCATCGAACCGATAAACGTTGGCGTATAATGGGGAAACATTGGAGAACAAACACTCTTCGACCATTGCGGGAATACCACAAGCTGGTGGGGACAGCGTTATGGCACATCAAGAAGAAACGAACAAATTTACATGAAACCTGCCATACAGGTAAACACCTAACTGGAAAAGAACTGATGTTTAAACCTGTCGACCGACAATCGATATTTGAATGGCAGCGGTTGATTATGTAACATCAGTCACACAAAATAAAACAACTACCAGTAATTTACCTAAACCGTCACTATCATTATTTAAAAATGAAACCCTAGCCGGTGACATATGTCACAAGGTTTAGAAATGAGTGCTTCTACATGTTAGTAAGTTGTTATACCAGATTGTTCGCATTCGGAGTATGAAAAGTTTTCGTTCTTACGTTACAAGTTCATTAGAATAGGGCGTTCTTTTGTTGGTCACAGGTTTACAGCTGCATTTTCATTAAGGCAATAATGCAGTACGACGGGATTCAAAGGTGTCTATAATCTGTAGATACTTCTAACGCTGAAAAAATAATATTCAAAATATGTTAAAATAACACTGTACTAAGGCAGGATTTTTCATATAATTCAAAAACATTAGGAAAAATGGAAAAAAAGAAAAACAGAAAGCATATATGAACTGCTGAGTGAATATTTATTCTTGAAGGAGCTGTAGCTCCTTCAAGAATAAATAGGAGCAGTTCATATATGCATAGGAGCAGTTCATATATCTAAATAGGAGCAGTTCATATATATAAATAGGAGCAGTTCATATATGCTCCTATTTTCCTTCAAGAATAATTTCTTCCAGTTTGGAAAGAAATATTACAAGCAAACTTCAGGACTTGCAATGGGTTCTGCACTAGCACCTCTGCTAGCAAATTATTATATAAGTAAACTAGAGGCAAAAATCCTTATACAACCCTCCTTGTTTGCTCTCTATGTAAGATACATGGATGATGTCCTAATTATAGTAGATACTGTGGACCAATCTCTACCCTCTCAGATTCTGGCAGAATTTAACTTACTAGAGAATACCTTGCAGTACACCCTGAAACAGGAAAAAGACCATAGCATCAATTACCTAGATTTAACCTTGACCTCAAGAGAGGGGAAAATATTCACTCAGCTTTTTACAAAACCCACCAACACAGGGAAGATGTTAGACTTCTGCTCATTCCACCCTGATTATATTAAATCGAATACGGCGAGACAATTTTTGGAAAAAATTGAAATCCTGGTCTCTTCAGCTACTCAAAAAGATCTTCACAAAGAAGAATTAAGGGAAATATTGGCAGAAAACAATTACCCCTCTCCATATGTTGAGAAAATATTTAAACAAGTGCCAAAAAAGAAGCAGGAAAAAACCAACTTCAAATTCACCAGCAAAATAACCAACCACAAGGGACTTTTCGAGAAACTGAAAAGGATCGGAGCAAAATATAATATCAGGCTAGCCCCAGATCTTAATAACAAAATAAGGAAGTTCCTGCCAGCTTTAAAGCAGAAAGAATTGGACATCCAATTGCAGGAAGGAGTAATTTACTGCATCGACTGTAACTGCGGACTCAGCTATATTGGAGAAACAGGGAGAAGTATTAAGGTCCGAATGAAAGAACACCAAGCAGCTATTAGGAACATTGGGAACAAAGCAGGGCTATACAGACATATACAAGCAAGTGGACACTCCATAAATTGGGACTCAGTGAAAATAATCGCCCACCAATCAAACTTAGTAAAGAGGAAACTTGAAGAAGGGATCGAAATAGCAAGAAGAAGAAGTACCACAATTAACGATAATTGTGGATGGATTCTTCCAATTTAGTGGCAGCAACTACTCCAGGGACATAGTTCTGATGACGAACTAGGCTTTAGTTCGAAAGTTTGACAACCAACTTTCATGAAAAATAACCTCTATAAGACCCGTAAAAAAGTTATTCCACAATCACTTTTCCGTTATGCAAAATTTTTCCGGCTAGTACTCGTAGACTAATGTCGTGTTTCCTTTTTTCTCTCTATATTTCTTTCTTTAACTCTTCGATTTGAAAATCTCTTTGTCTCTGGTATCTTACTTGCGCTATGAGAAACTTTTTGTGCCCATTTGTTAATTCTGACAACATGGTTATTTGCCGCTGTTTGAAATTAGTACATGTTTTTATTTGTGCCTGTTTATCGACTGCAGAACCCGTATGTTTTTATGACCGTTTTCACTGACTTCTGAATAGTTTTGATAAATTTAATTCACTTCAGAACGGATTCAAAAGACGTACTCGTTACAACCGGAACTCCCGTGTCATCTTTCTTGTTTCGTTTTAGAGGCGGACATAGGAAATGTGTTTGGTAGGGAGTTTAATGCCAAGTTTGTCAAACACTCTGGATCATAAACTGTCACTTGTCCTTAAAGGCGACTGGCTCTAGAGAGAGAGAGAGAGAGAGAGAGAGAGAGAGAGAGAGAGAGAGAGAGAGAGAGAGAGAGAGCAGCCTTTAAGAACAACACATCCTTCTCATATGCGAGTCCTGAACTGTGTCCATACAACCACAGGTAAGCGGTGTAACGACTTCTTTCGAAAAAAGCACTTACTTTCAGTATCCTACAAAAACCAGAATACACAGCAAATGCTTTCAATAAAAATTACTGTAGTACTAACTGAACAGCTTATTTGTTCAAATAACGCATGTTACATAATTACGTGTTGCACTACAATGCAATGTTTTGTAAAAATATACTTCAGCAAATGCAATGCTAAAGGCGTCTTTTAAACGGCAATGAAGGGCCGAGTGGATGCTTAAAAGATAAAACAATATTAAAACTAAATTATTTTTTTAAAAATTTACTGAAAACAGTATTCAACAATTTTTTGAGATGGATTATTTATTATCTGTTCTTATATAATGGAGCTGTGAAAACAGTATTTGCCGGTTGAATTTTTAAGACGTTGCTTTTAAGCTCAAATGGGCTTCTCAGTTTTAATTTGTCATAGGTTTACAAATAATGGATCACGTAAAACTACTAAACAAAACAAAATAACTATAGGAAACGTGTTGCTACACGCAGTGTATATGAACCAAAGCATCCATTGTGTTTATAGTGATTAATTTCAAATTCTCATGACGTTGTGAGAAATTAAAAAACATGAAACGTTTCTTTCACTTTCGGTAATCTGTTTCTTCGTTTAGAAGCTGTATTCCGTTTACTATTTCCACCAATGTAGAACAAAGATATTTGTTTGAGAATTCAACGAAATAATGCCGAACAGCCGTGATGAAAATTCACATATTTCACGCTGCTACTAGAACTTTTATTAAATTCAGAGATTGTGAGTGACGATCGATTCGAAGCTACAGCTGATCAAGTTATATCTATAATTACAAACCAATATACAGGGGATGGACAAAAGTATGTAAACGCTTGTTAGAAGGTATGGATAAAACGACCAACCTTTCCCACGTCAAAATATAGGTGGCTCCGGAGGTCTTAGTAGTGCATGTGTGCTACAAAACGTGGCAAACCAGTAGGTAGCCACAGTTCCTGTCTAGACAGTGATCTGTACTTTGCAAGTGAATTTTATTGGAGTTTACAGAGTTTTAATAATTACAAATTGTTGGGGCCCGAATGATGTGTGGTTCCGTGACCAAAGTAGCAAGTTCATTTGGTTTATCCTGAGTTACTGTATTGAAAGTTATGGCCGCATATTGGGCTTCTGGAAAAACATCATCCAATAAGCACTAGCGGGAAAGAAATTGTGCGTTGAATGACAGAAAGGAAAGGACTTTGAGGAAGATTGTGACCACAAATAACAACGCAACAGCAGCAAAAGTTACCACTGAGCTGAGTAAAGTGATTTAAAACAATGTATGGGCAAAAACAATGCGAAAAGAAGTCCATAAGCAGGGAATTTATGGTCGAGCTGCAATCGCTAAAGCACTGGTTAATAATGTGAATGCAGCACGCAGGAGAGACTGGTGCATCACTCACAAAATGTTGACTTCTGAGCAATGGAAGAGTGTTATCTAGTACGATGAATCAACCTTTACACTGTTTTCAACTTTCGGCGAGTTTACGTGTGGCGAATACCGGTCAAACTTACAGCCCGAAGTGCCTTTTGCCGATAGTCAAGCTTGGCGGCGGATCTGTCATGGTTTGGGACGCCACATCGTGGTGTTATGCCGGCTGCATTATAACCTTGCGAGTTCGCATCACTGCAAAGAACAATTTAAGTATTTCGAGCGACCAAGTTCCTTCCATGATACAAACGGTGTTTCTTGCAAGCGATGCCATTTATCCAGACGATAAGTCCCCAAATCATACATCTCATATCCTTCAATCATAATTTGCTGAGCATATTTATAGGGTTTCCCATCTTCCCTGGCTCTCTCAATCGCCAAACCTCAATATAATAAAACCCTTATGGGCCGTTTTGGAGAACAAGGTTCGAGTGCACTATCCGCCTCCAGCAAATTTAAAGGAGCTTCAACGCGTGTTGCAGGAACATCCCATTATCCACCATCCAAGACTTCTATTTGTCCATTCCCAGGTGAATCCAGTCCGTCTTGCATGCAAAAGGGGTCCTCCACCATATTAGGCATGGACGTCTTTATTTTACCAGGTGCTACAATATATTTGTCTATCCCCATCTTTTACCACGTTCTTAAAATAAGCTTTGATCAATTTTTGAAAACAGCAATGTGATATCTTTTTCGTACTGTATAAAACAGAAATCGAACTGAACTTTGGCTTCAAAAATCTGAATTAAAAATTATGTATTATTTGAAACCATTAATTTGAATTAAAAATTTTGTGTTATCTGAAACCAATAATCTCATTTTAAATTTCTGTATTTTTCTTTTATTGTATTACTACTTCATGGTAGGGGCAATGCGTTATCCTGAAACTATTCTTATAGTGGTGCTCCCCATTAACAATAACTTACCTGACGCGTTTTCGAACAATGGGATTTCAGTTAAATTAAAACACATTCTGCGCTGTCACTCTCCCAGCAAAATTGAATTAATTCACTTACACTGAAGAGCAACTGAATTAGATAACACTGTCTAGTAACGTGTAGCACCACCTTTCGCACTGATGTCGGCTGCGGTTCGTCTCGGTATGGACTCGACAAGGCACGGCAAGCGTTGGGAAGCCCAACGGATCCACGACAACTGAACACGCTCCCACAGTTCACGAAGATTTGATGGAGGGTGGTCAGAGCCTCAAACATCTCGCTCGATGGCATCCCAGATGTGCTCGATGGGATTGAGGTCAGGTGACGTAGTTGGCCAAGCAAGCGAGGTCACGTCGGTGGAGTGTTCATCCAACCATTCGGATACAATTCGGGAGCGATGGCACGGTGCATTTTCTTGTTGCAGGATGAGGTCCCCAGTGAGATATTGAAGACGCACAAACGGGAGCAAATGGTCATCCAGGATATCCCGGTAACGTTAACCTGTGACGGACGATGTCAGACGTACCAGATGTCCCATTTCAGTCCTGGTAAACAGTCCCCAGACGAGAATGCCACCCCCACCAGCTTGAAGAGTACCCTGCTCGCAAGAAGGATCCATCGCTTAATGTGGTTTGCGCCGTACTCGTATCCTGACATCCGCATGTACCAGCATGAATTTTGACTCATCACTCCAGGCAACATTTTCCCACATATCTAGGATCCAGTGGCGAAGTTCCCGCTCCCATGCTAATCTTTGCACCCTGTGATGTGCGGCCAGCAGCGGTACCCTCCTGGAACGATAGTTTCTGTACCCCATAGTGAGGATATGGTACTGGATGGCGTGGCTGCTTACACGTTTTTGTGCACCAGTACTAAATTTCCGAGTGATTTCTTGCACTGTGGCCCGTCTATCCGCTGTTACAATGCGAGAGAGTCGACGATGACCCCGCTCTTCCATACGCACTTGTCCACTTCAGTTGGCCCTGACGTGGACAAGTGCGTATGGAATCGAATCCGGTAAAACTATCCTTTCAGGGATAGTTTTACCGGATTCGATGTACTCACGGTGCTCCCGTGACAGAGTGGCTCGTGAAAATCCCAGTGCCTGCAAAACTTCCAAGATGGAGTGACCAATGCGTCGGGCCCCGACAATTTGCCCACGATCCAATGCGTTTAGAATAAGACTCGTCTTACCCATAATGCGTCCAACTCTTACTGACTCCCGTCACATCCCTCCTTATATTGTCGGATCGCTTCATATGTCATGTCGTGTCCGTTTACAGGTCCGCTAACAGCGCCACATTTGCATAACGCGAGCTGTCTCTCATTCAAATGCTCTTCAGTGAATACGTATACACACACACTTACTCCTATACCCGTTCAAGTAGTTCATTTTACTCTCTTATGTATCGTGTCGTCCTCCTACAGCAAAAACCAGCAGTAATTACTCATCATTGAGTGGTCTTACCAGACTTGATATCTCTCCTCTATCGTTCGGATGCCTTGGCGGAACCTTTTTCCTTGTTCATCGGTGACTGCTCCTAGGTTGCCAGGAAAAATGTCCAGATGCTAATGGAGGAGATGTATTTTTTAAGAACATCCGGCAACGAAGGATTTTTATAGTTATTGAAAAAGTTGGGATCAGATATTTAAAGTTTCCCTCTTTGTTGTTACCCAGAAATCCCTTGACCACAGATGTGAAGGACTGCCATGAGGTGCGTTCCGTGCTGTTTAGCTTTTCGGTGAAAACAGAATCACGTAGTAGTTTCCGCACCTGAAGACCAACGAAGATGCCTTTTTTGAGTTTTGTATCACTTAATTGCGGAAATGTTTGCTTTAAATGCAGCAAATATGGGCCAGATTTGTCCATAGCTTTTACAAAGTTTTTCATGAGCCCCAGTTCGATATGAAATGGTTAAAGCAGTACATCACAGGAGTTAACTAACGTTATTCTCTCTTTTGTCCTAATCTTGTGACGAACATTACTCCAGGAATGAAACATCTTGTTTAAGCCAGTCTGTCCGTTCGTAGGGTTCTGCACATACAAACAAAACAACTAAATTTAGTGTAGCCACTTTAAAGCCCGAGCAAGAGCGATATCACTTTTACATCACCACGTATTGACTACCTAAAATGGTGAGATTGTATTACAGGAAGAATTTCCTCCATGCTTTCATACGTCTCCTCATTCCCAAAGCGTGTGTTACTGGAATGGAAGGCTTCAGATTTTCGTTAAACAAAAAGAACAGCTTTTAAAATATCTTTGAATGAGTCTATAAATAGACGACATTCGATAGGATCGTGAAATCCGATTTAAAATCAGCATCCAAAAATTAGTAAAAAACAGCTACATTTGTCCATGATATAAACACCTTGTAGACCAGTATAATTAGCTTTCTAATGGCCAGAAAATAGAACCGCTGTAAGCGATAAATGTAACACTTCGAACTCAGTTTTTTCTGTATCTTAGTTTGAAACCTTTATACTATCTAAAAAGTCAGTCATGGAAGATTATCAAAATTCCAGTATGTCCGTTCTTTCGGGGGGGGGGGTAAAGAGAATATTTTTGAAAATGAGATAAACAAGTAGAATATTAAGATTTATGAAACACAGTCCATCTCATCCTGGACATAACGAAGCATATTTCAATTTTCACGACGGTTTATATATTTCTCATGCATTTGACAAAAATATCTGCACTCTTTACTTATGGAGAAATGAAATCATTTCGTATGGTTTTGCACAATTTTTTTTCAATATCATAATATATAATTTAATGTATACACAATTGTTATATAACAAAATTTTAATGTATACACAATTTGTTATGACTCTTAGGAAACGCAACATTCAATTTCTTGACTACGTGAGATTTTTTCCTCACACACTCAAATTCCTCAAAAATATCTAATAAATATAAGGCTTTTTTCATTTAATGGCTGTGTGTTTGCTTTTTTTTTTCGACCACGCACACATATTCCCAAGAGACATCTCACAAAATACGGCTTTCTTCTTTTTCTTTAGAGGTGGTTTATGGAGATTTTACTTTCTAATTCGATATTAGATAAACACACAATGTAATACACTATCTACCAACAAGTAATTGGATACCCCTGCAATCGACGATATCTGCGGTAGCTGCCGTATATTTAACGGCAGCTGCCGTTAAATATCGTGTGGGTAACAACAACGCAACCAGTCGCATGCAAGATGCTACGCAGTTCGGAGCTTTCAGATTTCGAGAAAGGTGTAATCGTCGTGTATCACAGAAATGGACGATCCATACGTGACATATCCAGCAAGTTGAAGTACCCAAAATCGACAGTGGCCTACGTGATTGGGGAGGGGAAGATGAGAGGTGACTGTTGGAAAGTTCCCCGACCCGGCAGACCCACAAAACTGGGAGTTAGAGACCGACGGGTGCTGGCCAGAGAAATTCGGGAGAACCGCACCAAATCGAGGGGCCACATCCGCGAGGAGTTTTAACAGGCATCCGGGAGTGTTCTTTCGATGAATACCATCGGAAAGGAAGCCTATCTACTCGGTTATCATGGACGTGCTGCCGCCCACAAGCCTTTGATCACCAAGTCCAATAGCGCTGCTCGGCTAACGTGGTGCAAATAACGTCGACAGTGGACCGTTGCACTGTGGAAACAGGTTCTCTGGAGCGTTCTCTGGAGCGATGGTTCACCCTCTACCGTTCGGATGGCAGGGTCTCGGCTTGACATCTGCTTGGAGAACGCCTCCTGCCGGACTGTATTGTGCCAACTGTGAAGTTCGGCGGCAATGGAATTATGATATGGGAGTGTGTCTCCAGGTATGGCGCTGAACCCTTGGTCGTAATTCTTGGTAGACTCAACGCCGAGACCTACAGCACCATTTAGATAACCATTAGCTTTCTACGTTGTGGCAGTTTTACGTGGTGGACCCATGCTACTTTCAGGATTACAATGCCACCTGTAATGTTGCGAGGTCCACCATGGCTTAGTATTGTGACAATGGGTTAATCGAATGGGCTAGCCTGCGCAGAGCCCGGACCTTAACCCTATCGAGCAACTCTGGGACGAGTTGGAGCGTCGAATTAAATGGTGCCCCACCGTCCGAAATCGGTGAAGGAACTGACCTGTTTTCTCCAAGCCGAGTGGAAGAAAATACCACTAAGCGTCGTACAGCGCCTGGTTGAGAGTATGCCCCGAAGGGTCGCAGCTGTTATTGCAGCTGGTGTAGGTTCCACCAACTATTGAAGGTGAATAAAGTTCGTTTTCCTTTGCTATCACAGGTGTCCATTTACTTGTTGGTAGATAGTGTATAATATATATATATAGTTTAACTGTATAATTTTCTTTCCGTCACACACTCACCTATTTCTAAGGAATTTCTCACGTGACCTGTTCAGAAGGATTTGTTTCCTCCTTAGAAGTTTATGGAAATGATAAATCTTTTTTATGATTCCATACGGTGCATAAACTCATTTTTAGGAAACTATCTTCTTAGTGTTATGGTTGTGTCTCCTACATATACTCAAATACCAGCAAGCGTCTTATCAAATAAAAACTATATTTTCGGTATTCTTGCATAATTTTGAGGATTAATACAAATTACGAAAGCTCACACTTTATTGTAAAGCACATTGTTTATCTTTAAGATTTTAGGTTTAACATACGCTATAATACTAAGTACAAGACACCTCCGTTGTCTTTCTTACGCTACATATATCCAACAAACACACACACACACTGTACAGAAACCTTGAAGCCTTCATGAGCCGTCATGAGAACTATAGTTTTCAAAGCGCAACAAATGGTGTTCAGTAAAAAAAGTAATTTGTATGCACGCAGGTGTACGTATATTAGTGGTGGTACAGTGCACTTAATAAACGAGGGAATAACTATACAAAATAGTTTTTGTACTTTTAAATTTTATACAGTGCATATTGAGTTATGATTGTTTTGCAGTATATTAATTAGCGCTGTTATATTTTTTTCACTGAGGTATCTATATTTTTGTAAAAATACAGAGATCGTTTTCCTTTAGTATTTTCAATAAAGTTCCGATTTTTGTAGTTTTAAGTATCTAAATAGAACTAAAGCATCGTGGAGAAGTTCCTTACGAAGGTTATTACGTGAGGTGAACTCTCAAATGTTGAATTGATAATTGTTTTCGGTTAAATGTAAAGGAAGCTATAAGAATACAAAGCAGAACCTTTTGTTTTATTTAGTGAATTTCTTTTTAACACGCCTTTAAACATTAAGAGTATAAATCAAATCTTGTTGCTGCTGTTAAAATATAATCTGTCTAGAAACCAGAGTAACTGCCGATTGTATATTTTCAGATAAAACTAGTATATAAAAAAGTTTATCTCTACTGCAGGAATAATATTACACTTTGGCATTCACTTTGTTTTTGCAGAAATTCACAAAGACTTCATCTAGAAATTTGATTGCAAGCGTGCATAGGCTCATACACGGATATTGACGGCGCGTCACTCACATACATAACGCGTAACTAGGGGATATGTCACCACCCAGTGAGGATTAATCGACGATGGATCATTGACTGTTACCCCCATATTATTTGCATCTCGTTATGATATTCTTCAGGGAACATTCTGGGCCCTCGAGAATGCGGATCAATTTCTAGAAAAAAGGCACAGTTGAGACTCCAAGGCATGTGATAATATTTAACGAATGCAATAGTGTGAAATACACACATTTGCCGCATTTATTACTTCACTATTTCGACTTTTCCACCGAAATCGGAGTTTCTAAACCAACTGGATTTCTAATAAGTAAGTTCATTTCTTTCTGATTTAGGTTTCTTTTCTTCTGTTCAAAGGACTAGAATGAATATCTAGTCCATAACATCTGGCTACTGATCGGAAGGAAGCGAGAGAGCCAGTGACTTAAGACAAACGCAGCATCCATGCCTCACTGGGATTCTAACCCCGTGAGGTGTTGATGTAACCATCATTTTTTTTTGAACTCTATCCTTTAGCATTCAAGATACCGAAGATACCGATAAATGAATACTTTACTTATCGAGAAGTGAAAATACTCTTTGTAACAGCGCAAAAGTAGTTTTAATTTCATATTAGAACATAACTAAATATTCGGTTTTAAATCATATTTGAAAAAAATATAAATGTGAAATATGTTGCCAACAATTATTTTTTTGGATTTTATAGTTATTCATTTTAGTGTGAAAAATGCTTCTTTTCGTTAATTGTGTTTTGTTAGTACAGTTACATAAATCCAAAATTTTATATTTACAGTGTCAGGAATTTAGAAAAGTGAACCATATATCTTTCAGTAAATTATAAATAAAATAAACTTTATTAAAAAGTAATGTGAAGTTTTCTTCAGATTTTCACTTTCTGTCTAAAAAACTTAATGAGTGCATTGTTTATTTTGTTGCAGTACTTGGGAGACCTGGCAAAATTAAGTTAATTGTATGTTACAAAATATACAAAAAATAGCAATTAATTTGGGACACGACTGTGTATAATGAGTGAATTACTGTGACTCAGTAACTTGCTTTGCTGTTCTTTGTGCAATTTTTTTAGCGAAAAATTCATTGCACAGTAGCCCCAAGATAAACGGATATAACGATTCAATTATAAAAATAGAAACTTTTTTAACTTGCCTCCGAACTTCAAACATATTTTGACAATTTCCAAGAATTATGAGTTCATTTGATTTTTATGAATTTGTTCATTAAAACTTTCTAATTTTTTAAAACCATCACACTCGCAACTATTTGAATTGTGGTAGAAATAATGTTCACGAATACATGGAACAATTACAGGATTAAAAACACGACAATTTATGTATCATGTATTGTGTTTTTTGTTCAACATGTATTATTTAGGTAAAGTCCTAAAATAGGCAAATTTGAAATCCATAGGGATATGCACTGATGCAGTGATGTCGCGTGGCGTAGATCACGAGCTCTCGCCGCAGCTTTCTGAGCTGACGATAATCGAATCTGGTTTTGCAAACCTTTGTTTTTGGAGAACTGTTGGTGAATTACAGATTCGTTCGGAACATTCATGTTGGAAAAATTAACGCTACAAACACAAGAGTTTCAAAAAGTGAAAGAAAGTATTCGATAATGCCGAGCAGACGGCTTAAAGAAATATATATTAATAAACATCGTTTCCGGAAAGTTAGTAATCAATATCTGGAAATAAGCAATTTCCCGAACAAAAAACTGTTAACAGATAATCTTTGTACCTTTTTTTAATAATGATCAAACATAAAATTAAATGAATAGTTTTAGACATAGATTTTAGCGGTGATATTTTGAAATAGTTTTTCACATAGTTTATATTGTTTGAATGACCTTCACTTTGTTTTAAAACCACAATACAGCACTGGATTAATATGTTTGTTAAAAATAAGAAATATGTGTGGAGCATAACAGCGCAATAAAAGCACATTTTTATTCTCTTACCACATATTTTAGTGTTCTTCGAATATGTAAAATACGTACTATCGACTTTATCTGCTTGAGAAACTACCTCAAGATGTTTTCTTAATTCGAATATGGCAATGTTTTCTTCCTTTTCGGTTTTTGGTGACGACCATGAGCAACTGATTTGATCACAATCCGTCGTTCAAGCCTAAGTTTACGAAAGATCTAAATCTGGTGTAAATGGATGCTTGACAAAATAAACTGGACTGTCTGTCTGATGAATGTTTGCTCCCAAGAACCTGGTCCATTTGTGTTTTTTTTTAAATATGTCCACTAACACTGTTCTTCTAAATCCTTTTTCGGGATATTAGATGATAGCTGCAACTTTTTGTAGTTTCATATATTCTCATTTTTCTCATTATTTCACATAATCGTACGACATCCGCCTGGACAATCTAAATGTTTTCCAGTTCAAGTAGCGTTGAATTGGAAGACAGCGTAAGATTGTTGTGTCAAGACAAGATCAGTATCAGATGGATCCCTGCCGATTCTGCGCCTCCGATGACTTCTTGTTGTCGCACTGACCTCTCCTACGGCAAAGTATATTTCATCCACCAGAGACTGAGCTAATTTTTAATTTCAAAACTTTTAGGTTTTGAGTTGGGACTGGCCGTAGCGCAGCACCAATACAGAGTGCGTTTGTCATTTAATGCCATCAGTTATGTAATTCTGGTGACACAGTTATGCCGCTACCCTTCAGTTATCAGATATTTCTCATTGGCCTAAAAATTCACTGCCTAAACATTTTAAATCTACTAAGCTCTGGCTTTATATTGGGCCTCGTTAGAAATAGAATTACTCATATATTGTCTGGTTTTGTTTCATGGACACTTCAAAGGACATGCGAGACATATTACATGTTAAGGAACACTTGCTTTCCTTTCATAGGTCTAGATAGTAATGAGAGCAAAATGAAACTCATATCTTCGCACATGTTAACTACACAAAATGTTGTGCGTCCTTTCGTCTGTGAAACGTGCGCCAGCATATATTATTTACCACGTGACGCACAACGCATGAGCCTCATTGCGCACACTTGGTACAGCGACACATTGCGTTTTCAGGTGAGCAGATGATGTGTGTTCAAAAAAAGGATGTGCGGCTGCTTCTACGTCTTTATTGCTACGGAAAAAACGGGTTAAATGAAACAACAGCGCTGACAAAAATGCGTGAAGTTGAAAGTCAGGGATGCCGCTTCGATGGTGCCAGTTCAAGTAGCGTTGAATTGGAAGACAGCTATCAGATAATTCTCATGGGCCTAAGCGACGGCCTCTGATTATTTGTCGAAAACGGGTCCGCGTTCGAATATCGGTGAGGCATGAATGTTGTGTTTGTCTTACGGCACTGGCTCATTCGCTTCCTCGGAACAAGTAACTCTAATTTAGGGACGTGCGACTGCTTGAATTCCATTGAGTTGCTCATGGTGGTCTTTAAACCTCTAATAAAAAAAGGAAGTCATGGAACAATGGACAATGGTACTGCAACAATGTGATTCCAGCGTTTAAACGCTGGATCAAATATCTAAACTCTGGGTCAATTATCTAGGACATAAGCCGAGATCGGGACTCACAATGATTATAAGAAGTCACCTTTGGTCGAAACTGTGATACAGAATTCTGGTAACATTCCACGACAGCTAGAATTAGAGGTGGTGCTTACCAATCAGCTATCAGTAGTCACCTGCAACAGCTTGGTGTCTCTTCCAGGAGTCGTGGAGGTTTTTCCCGTGCAAAGAAACCCTGCAAGAGGAGATACATGTACTTGGATTGCCACTTTTCCAAAATAAGAAATCAACGCTGCCAAAGTTATGTACTAAATTTATACAGTTTTTTACACCCAAAAGAAAATTTTGTACACCACCGGAAGTGGTATCTTTTGACTATCCTTTCTGGCCCTCGAGCATGTACTTGGAGTGCCACGTTTTCAAAATTAAAAAAAAAAAACACTGCCAGAGTGTTGTCCTAGTTTTGTACACCCAAAAAGAAAGATTTGTACACCACCGGAAGTGGTACTTTTTGACTCTCCTTTTGTGGCACTCGAGCATGTACTTCGACGCCATATTTCCAAAATCGAAAATAAACACTGCCAGAATGGTGTACTAGTTTTGTACAGACAAAAGAGAGTTATGTACTCCTCCGGCGATGGTTCTCTTTGGTTGTCCAGCATGCTCTTTGAGTGTCATCTTTCGAAATTCGGAAGTAAACACTACTATCTTTTTCCAGTTCATTGCATACTTTTACTCCTGTTCATTATTCCCAACCAGCTGTTTTTGTGTTCATTATAAGCAACTTTTATTTGTCCAAGGTCACAAAATTTCGTGCGGTTGTCTTGTATAAACTAAGAAATTGTCGGAGCCTTCATTTTTATAGTAAAGGAAAAAAAGAAACAGTTTTTTGTTGCTTTGTTAAGCAATGCTTTCAGCAAAAGCATTTCGAAAACGTGAGGAAAATGAATTCAAATCAGCGCGTATCATTGCTTGCAGTCTAGCAGCCATGCCGAGCAAGGTTGGGGGAGGGGGAAGTTGCAAAACACCTAGGCGCATTCTCAGTGGCGTAACTAGCACCACTTGTGCAACCCCGGAAAGTTTATTTCAGCACCCCTAAGCATAATAATATTTCCAGGATTTCGGACACTAGGAAGGATGTGTTTTTTACGGTGTTTGCTTTGGGAAAATGGGGATGTCAGGAAGTTAGGGAGACTGTCTGGTAAAGTAAAGGAACTACCTACAGAGCCCTGTAGTTTTGACTTTTAAAATAAATTTTGGAACAGGAGTACATAATGCAAGGTTATCAATCAGCCAGACAGATTTAACACGGCGAGCTGTCAGATGCATAATCATGAATATACGTTTTATCGCATTGAAACGAATTCGGTAAAATATATTTAAATGTTTAAGGTTAACAACTATGAGACTTTAGTGATCGTTATTAGATATGGTTGTACACAAACAGGGAATTCAATATTCTACACTGCAAGAATGCAATATGGATTTCGTAGCTGCAGATATTAATTTGCATGTACAACAAAACTTCAATGCTGGCCAGGAAAAAAAGAGTGCGTGTGGAAATGCAATGTGCAGTTATGTGATGTTTACAAATATACGAGTACTATATCCAGTGTTCGAAATGTGCCGGTATGGCATACCGGTAGTTAACAAAAATGGAAATGAGTATACCGGCAGCTAAAAAAAACGTTATTTACCATCCCGGTATGTAATAAATTATAAACCCTTCACAAACTACGTAAAGATATTAGGATAAAAGCACAAATTTTAACGCAAAAAACGGCAAAAGGTATTTTTAACGGATAAAATTGATAATTAGCAGCTAAGACTGAAAGAGACCACAAACCCTTGAAGGAAGTTTTTTTAATTTTTACATTAATTTTATAATATAATATACATTAATTTTTCAATACCAAAAAAAAAAAAAAAAAAAAACAAATATACGGAATGGTATGTATTTCTTTCGAAACCTCCTATTTATACTATGTGGATCTATGGTCTACACCATACCGGCATTGCTCTGTGCCACTTCGACCACTGAGTGTACCATATAACTACATAATATAGATATAATATAAATTATAATTATAGTATTAAAATACAAGTGGAAAAAAAAATATGCGATAAGTGGAAATGTTCATTTTTAGGCTTAAGTCTTTCTTTCTAGCCTTCATTTTTTGGCGAAATTATTAAGCGTTGAGTTCCATTCTTTTGGCAAACTGCCTTTCTATGCAGTGACAATTCCTGCAGCCTATCTTGTGACATGATGCTTCTCAAATAGTTTATACAAATTTTAATTTGGAAAAACGATCTCTTTACAAATTCTACTGTGACGGGTAGCCGTGAGTGTTAAGAAATACATCAAGGCTATAATTAGATAGTTTAGTACAACCACCGACAATTGTAGGATCCACATCCTCCACGAGGAATCTCCATGTGGCCTCGCACTTTCCTTCAGCAGTGCACCAATAAGGCGATTGCAGAGCGATCGTATTACAACCCGGAGCCGAAGGGCCGAATAGCTTCAATGTGCAGGACATCCAGCAACCGAAAAATTGTTATGCTGTGTGTTGGTAAAACGTGGAAAGTGCGATGTATTTGTTTATTCAACTGACGCCACGTATTTGGAGGATTTTCACTTAGGATATCAGTGCTTCCAAAGTGTACCATCCATTTTTTAGTGTTCACAAATTTGGTACACATGTAAACAATAATTACTTATTTTACACTTGCAGGTGTCACTGCTCATCGTAAATTCAAATAACGCAAACTTTCAATAATAACTTTTGGAATGTCCTAATTCCATTGCATTTTATTTTCATTTATCATGGCCTTAATTGATTGAATTTACTTTTTGTTTCGAAATGGATCCACCCGTCTCCCAAATTTTAATTTTCACCTAAAGTCAATATTTACCTTAATTTTAACATTTGCTAAATTTAAATATTAATTACACACATGAGCAAAACCTACCCATAACAGTTTGAAATGTGGTCAGGAAGGAAGAAACAAGATGATGGATGTGAAGACGAAATTTAGGCTTGCTCAAACACACTGATCTGTTTCCTTCTGTTCGACAGGCTGTTCTAATTGCTCAAACATTACCAGTAACAACCTGCACAGTGGAGAGGTCCTTCAGAACTATGAGAACGGTTAAAAACCTGGTTAAGGTTAAAAATGGCAGATGGACGTTTATCTGGACTGTGTATGATGGGTATTCATCGAGAAAAGTTTTCTGAGAATAAACATGAACTCATTCAAAATGTGATTGACAGATTTGGACAAAACCAAGACGTTTGCAGTTTTTATTTCATAGTATCTCCTCTAAAGTGCAAGAAACAGAAAATTGAAGGTGGTATAAAAATAAATAGATAAATGTCTATAAAAAAAAAGGGGGTTTATACTCATACTCAATAAAGAACGATGGAGCAGTGCATTTGTTTTATGTAACCCCAAGTTAATGTTTCCGTACAAAAAGACTGTATTAAATTGATTATTAAATTTAGCAAGAAGCATATAGTAAGGTTAAACTTTTGACTCAGATATAAATAATCAGTGACCAGTAATTGGTAAATGACATAACTATTATTATCGTCCGTTATTTCAATACTAAATATTGACTATAGAAAGAAAGATGTGTACAAGTTCCCAAACATTTTTTGGGGAGCTAGCAATGCTCCGAACCCATTCCCTAGCTTTAGGGGTTCGACGCACTCCCCTGACCTAACCCCCACTATACCATATAAAGACGCAGGGGTACTATAAATTTAAGCAATAATTATGATAGTGGGAGTATACCCGTTTTCCCCTCCCCCAGAAAGGTTGCAGCGGACGCCCATACTCATGGGGGATAACGCTGCGGAAAAAGTTTCCGGCCCTTTATATGATTTTTTTATCATCGAAATGGCGGTAAAACAAGTTCCCAAAGTTTGGTAAAATATTTTAAATACTACATGACAAAATCATTTTGTACAATTTCGCATTTTCAATACATGAAAAAAATATTTACTTTTTAAAAACTTTGTAGTAAATCCGAATGTTATTTTGTTTTATATTCATACCCGTATCACTCCCTCTTTATTAGCTTCGCTGTTTTCAAAGCAAATTGTTTATAAGTTGATTTCTCAATAGTATTTGAATAAAATGTTTTGTAATCTTTGCTTGTTTAACATTTGTCAGAGTCAGAAAAAAAACATAACTATGAACATTATTAAGTTTGCGCCATCTATTTCATGGCTGAACTACAACAACAAAAAAACGTCCACATTATGCCAAAAGTTGTAGCTTGCCTAAGTGCACGTTTTATTCATAGCACCGATTGCGAAATAAATTTTTCATCCAAACCGAAACGAAACAGCATATCCTTCTCTGATAAGATCAAGGTTCAACTTTGCCCGAAGGAACACAAAAACGCTGACCGAAAGTAAGCAGCCTTCCCTCTTTCTGATGGGATGAAGGCTCAACTTTGGCTGCACCAAGAACTCAGTAACGCTGTCTCGATTCCCTCAAACTTGTGATATACGGATTACGTATACGCAAGCGAATCAAAGAACTGTGAGTTTGTGATAATCAGAAATTACAAAATTTATGTACATCGAAAAAAGCGTATAAATTATTTAATTAGCTATTATCGAATTGGAAAAGCTTAGAAAATACAGTAAAATATCGGGACTAGTGCAGAATTACGTATAAATGTCAAAAAATATAACTGGAGTACGCATAGCCGAAGTTTCACTGCATGTATTTTTATTTTTACAAAGCAATGCTTAAATTTAAAAATTTTGTTTAAACTGAAAACCACTAGATTGAAAAAACATTGCGCAGAAATTCAAATTGCTTGAATTTCAGTCTGTGACGCATACCTGTAACTTAATCCTCCTTTCGAGTTGCTTCTAAACTAAACATTTTCCCACTGAAGAGTTCATTACTTCTCTAAACAGCTTGTACATTGGGTCACAGCAAAATGTATAGAGACCACCTTGATTGTAAATAATGGGGGGGGGGGTGCAGAGAGAGAAAGATTGCAAGTAATTGTGGGAAACTGATATAAAAAAAGAGATTTAAACGAATACGTACTGATGCTATATTTTAATCTAAGAGCTATTTTGTGACAATTGATGAATCACAATGTGACGTTTTTTTACATAGATGACCTTCGAACTTTCATTGAGTGGAAAATTAAGGGAAAGGAGATTATAAACATAAATCCTTTCGCTGATACTTTCAACTTGGCCGTTGGGCTACTGGGTTATTACAAAAGTGTGTTTTATATGCAACAAACTAGGAATACTAATCAAATAATATATAGGAATATTAACCTTTTAGGTGTACAAAACTAGGACAACACTCGCAGTGTTTTTTTTTTCAATATTGGAAAAGTAGCACTATATGTACATGCTCGAGGGCTACAAAGAATAGTCAAAAAGTACCACTTCTTGTGGTGTACAAAATTTTCTTATGAGTGTACAAAACTGTACAAAACTAGGACAACACTCTGGCAGTAGTTTTTTTTTCAATTTTGGAAACGTTGCACTCCAAGTTCATGCTCGAAAACCACAAAGGAGAATCAAAAAGTACCATTTCCGGTGGTGAACAAAGTTTGCTCTTGGTCGTACAAAACTGGACAAAACTATGACAACACTCTGGCAGTGTTTATCTTCATTTTTGGAAAAGTGGCATTCCAAATACATGCTCGAGGGCTACAAAGGAGAGTTAAAAAGTACCACTCCCGGTGGTGTACAAAATTTTCTTTTGGGTGTACAAAACTGTACAAAACTTGTACAAAACATTGACAGTAGTTATTTTCGATTTTAAGAAAGTGGCACTCAGCATGTACTTGGAGTGCCACTTTTAGAGAGCCGAAAAGTACTACTTTCGGTGGTGTACAACATTTCCTTTTGGGTGTACAAAGCTGAACAAAACTAGTACAAAACTTTGGCAGTAGTTATTTTCGATTTTTAAAAAGTGGCACTCCAGCATGTACTCGGAGTGCCACTTTTAGAGAGCCGAAAAGTGCCACTTCCGGTGGTGTACAAAACTTTCTTTGGGCGTACAAACTGTACAAAACTAGTACAAAACGTTGGCAGCGTTTATTTCTTATTTTGGTAAAGTGGCACTCCAAGTACATGTATCTCCGATGTGGAATGATATTAGCAGAATTGCCCCTTACACGAACTTTAAAGGGACTGCCATCAGGGAAAGTGACGCAATCTTTTCCAGCAAACCGACATGCAGTGACATGGTCTCTAACGGAATGTCAGTGGTTTGGCATGGGTTATTAAAAGATAGAAACACATCGCGGTACACCGTATAATTGCATGATAAAAACTAAATTAATACTGCTCGCGAAAACTCATCTTATTTATTTTTATTAATCATTCATTACTTTTTGTTTTCAAAACTCATCATTGTTTTTGCCTGTTCTAATTCTCAGCATTTTGTGTGTACCTTGCCTAGAAAAAGTCGCCTAGTGGAGTGTGAAAGCTTGGGAAATATTTATGCATAATACACCATGAACATAAACGGATTTACTGCGGTGTAAGCGCTATTATTCATTTGATTAAGAAAATATTGTGCGAAATAAAACACATGGGTTTCAACAATTTTTCTGGGAGCATGGTGATTATTCGTATTATTGACCTCAACTATTGGGTCTGATTGACAACTGTTAAAATAACACATATCACTAAAGATCTACCTCCTTTCGCGATAACTCTCTGAAAGCAGCAAGGGTTGAACCATTCTTTAGACCTCCTGTCGACATTACGCTTTGAATCATTTTAGCATAGACAACATTTGGATTCATGATACCATATATCAGCCTTCCGCTGATCAACAGTCCATATTCTGTAATCTTTGCCACAAGCTGATCGAGGTTTCTTGTGGGTTGAAGTTAACATTGGTTTCAGTCTCGAAACTCTACCCAAATAAAAACTTGATGAAGTTAGATACGCAATGTTACAGAATATATAGACATGTAAGATCCATTATTAACTTATTAGAGGAGATTATGGTTGTTTGAAATCTGCTTTAGTTGTCTAAGAGAGAAATTCTCTACCGGTCAACATTTATCAAAATGATATTTCGTCTACAGCTTTTCCTTTTATTCACAGTCGAGTTCGACATACATCAATCTTCATAGACACGTAGAAGCGTTCTTTTGCTAACATCTGCAAATTAAGAAACTCCTTCATGTTATATCCTTAATAGAAACTCCTTCTGTATATTCAGAAACTGATTCATGTTGCTGCTTCATATTGTATTCTTTTTACCGGCCAGAAACTACGACACATTGTTGGCAGTCAGTTATATCTGGGTTTTTTTTTTTTTGGTTTTTTTTTGGCACACTGATTTCAATTTTTCAAATGTTTTTAACATAAACTTTTGCCTAAGCAACGAAATAAAGCATGCTTTGTTACTATACACTGAGTGCCCACTTTATTATAACCACCTGACAGTTTTAAGCAAATGAGCTGTGGCTACACGCTGTTGCCGCCAGAGGGGTAGACTAGTTTAAAAAAGGAAAGCTTAGTGCTTGAGACAGTAGTAGAAGTGATTTTTGGGTGATGAGATGGGTAAAAAATGTAATTTGACGGACTTTTAATGTGGGATGACTGTAGGAGCTCAGAGCCATGGAGCGAATATCACCGAAATCGCCGTATTCGTGAAACGTTCTAGAGCAGCTGTTGTTAAAGTGTTTGTAGACTGGACTGTCAGCCAAAAAACTGGGGTTTCTACGTGCAACGAATGGTTGTCATCGACTAGTGACTACTCGGGCGGAATGGAGAGTGTCCAGACTGGTAACAGACAACAACAGGGCAACAGTGTAGCAAATTACAGACCATCTTAATAAAGGATCCCTTTCAGTGATCTCTGCATGCACTGTTCGCCGTACACCGCAACGGATGGGATATGGCAGCCGAAGGCCTGTTCGAACACCTTTGCTGTCTGCAGTTAACAAGAGAAAACGTCTCCAGTTCGCACAGGAGCACAAGAATTGGACAGTCGATAATTGAAAATAAATTATGGGGTCCGATGAATCACGTGTTCAGTTGCACCATGCCGATGGCCGAGTGAGATTTTGCGGAAACAGCACGAAAGCATGGACCCCAAACGCAATTCTACAACCCTTCAAGCTAGTAAAGGCAACGTTATGGTTTGGGGAATGTTTTCGTGGCATGCTTTGGGCCCTTTAATTCGTCTTGATCAACGTCTGACTGGCACATCATATGTAAACATCGTTGCTGACCAAGTGCATCCTGTCAAGTGGATGGTTTATCCCAATGGCGATGGCTACTTTCAACAAGATAATGCGTCCTGCCATAGTGCTCGTATTGTACAGGATTGGTTTCAGGAACATGCCGGTGAGTTTACTTTGCTTAGGTGGCCCCCACAATTTCCAGATCTCTACCCCATTGAGAATTTGTGGGATAAAGTTGAACGAGTCATCATACAGCTGCATCCACAACCCTGTAATCTCACACTCCTGGAAAGTGCGATTCATCAAGTATAGTCTCAGATTCCACAACCCACCTATCAACATCTCGTGGAGTCCATGCCACGAAGAATTGACGCAGTATTAAGGCAAAAGGTGGCCCGACGAAGTATGGCGGGGTGGTCATAATAAAGTGGCCACTCAGTGTATAACTGAGAAATATTTAAATACAATTCTAATTATAACCTCTGTAATATATCGTATTAAGCAATCTGTTTTTTCCTGTGTCTTTATTTTAGCTATACATAAGATATCAAATGGAAATGCGCTTTTCTTACTGATGTGAAAAAATACTCACCATATTTCGTACATTTTTATAAAACGCAGAACAGCCAAATCGTTTTCACCGGTGGTGCGTCTTCATGAAAATCTTGGCAAATGAAGGTGAACGACCCACGTGTAAAAGTCACAAAACGATATAAATAACACCTGAGGCTGAACTCAGTAAATCAGTGTTATAGCTGACTTAAGCAAGTTTGGCCAAAGCCGAATTGTAATCCTTGGACGACTGGGTTCGAGCATTTCCAGTGCAACAAAGCTTGTGATGTATTATTTGTCAAAAGTGGAGTATACCTTCAAAAAGTGTTCCGAGGAGTAAGAATCCCCCAACTGCTCGGAAGATGTAGGCGGACCACTGCCCCTACTTGTTGACGGTAAAGGTGAGCGAAGAGTAGTTCGTATGGTTGGAACCAACAGAAGGGATGATATTAATCAACACGCCGGTAATTTGAATGCTTGTGACGAGTGTAATGTATCACAGCACGGTATTCTGAGTTCTGCTAAGGTGGCGCAGTGTATCCGCACGCAGCTGGGAGTGCCGAGTGCCCGTGCTCCCCATGGTTCACCGTCGAAATATCCTACACGATGCACACGAATATCAAAACTGGACTTTAAATGAATGAAAAAATATCATTTGGCCCAGTGATTCTGTTTTCCTGGTTCACCAGGTGGACAGGTGTGTATGTGTGAGTCCTTTATCACGATAAATGTTGGTGCCAGGATGCACCGCCGGACAAAAACCGGCAAGGAGAGTGGCTCATGTTTTGCTGGGAAACCTTTGTTCCAATCATTTATTGGCAGAGAACTATGAGATTGAAGGCCAGTTACATCCTTTATATAAAGGAACTTTACCTCTAGTTGGGTTTCTTTCATCAGGATAATTCGCCATGCTACACTACCTGATTTTCGAGAATGGTATGCAGAAAATGCGATAGACATCTAATTATTTCCCTGGTCTCCGTATTCAATCCAATGGAAGATCTGTTGCTTTTGTTGGAACAGTATTTTCCTATGTTACTTACCAGAGTTGAAGAATCTGCTGTTGTAGTGCTGGTATCAGATGTTATTACACCACTTCAGAAAATTTGTAACGAGTATGGTTTGCATTGTAAGAGTTGTCGTGACTGCACGTGGAGGTCGTCATCCTAATGAGGTAGGTGGTCACAATATTTTGTCTGTTCGGTGCATATTTTGGAAATTCATTGCAGTAATAACTATAATATGGTCAATCTTTCATCCTTAATTGGGTCTGCTTCTTTTTGAGAGTCAAGCCCTTAGAAAGCAGTCTTTCCCCGACAGACTCGGTTACTTGAGCATATCCTTCGCGTTCAACCTCTGAAGTGTAAGGCTACGTAATACCAAAGCAACTAGATGGTTTAAGGTGGGACTCTATTCTGTGAGAGCTACCTTGTGATATATAAGAAATAAGAACACATATTTCATAAAATCAGAGTCACTGCATATATCCTGGTTTTCCTATGAATAGATGACGGGATTTTGCTCTATAATCTGAAAGAATTGTAAAGCTGTGAAAATATCACATTGTTCAACGCAATGATCTCTTTTTGTTGGAAAAGTACGTCTCTTTCTAAAGATATTAAAATGTAATCAGAGAAATTTAGACCATTTCCTAGTTATTTATTGACGAGGATTGTGATTTTTTGTTCTATTATTTCTGCACCAATTAATGATGAAAGATAGAAGGGAATTTCACTTTAAAGGTGTACCTAATTTTTAAGGGATTGATCGCCATAAAGCTTTTAACTGTCTATTGGAATCGTCAAGAAAGTTTTACAAAAGGTGAAATTTCAATCGTTCAAGGTTGCTAATATATGTACAAATCAGGATTAGAGACAGAGCGTATTCTTTCGGTTAGCACAAGTACTTGACCATATATCGTATTATGCTTAAAATAGATTTATGTCACAACCCACAAAACTCGAAAAACAGCCGATCACTTCAATTCTATCTGGGAAAGTCTGTCGCGCAGTAAGTTGCATGTAATTTGAAAAATCCCATGTGCCTAACGGTTGCGATATTAGCAGGACACAATTGTCGTGACTAATCATTATTTACACACAGAAACGGAAGCTTTAGCCTTAGTATCATTTGTGCCCAAAAACAGCGTCAGAATATAAATCGAAGCTACTCCCACCCAAGTTTTTTCAGACTAATATTGTTTAATAAATTATTTTCTGCAAATAAAACTGAAATGCTTTGATTTTTTTTTTTATTTTCCAATGATTACAACAATTTTGACAATATATGAGCAAATCAATATTCTGCATAAATAAAAAAATCGATTATATCAAGGAAGTACAGAAAAATAGTTTTTTAAAATTAAGTATTTTGTTGGTGCTGCAGTACAAACCAGATAACCCTTTTTGCTTTCGTAAAGAGTTCCACATGAGAACGTGAGGATAGATATTTTTTTAGATGGCATAGGATATTGGGCTTCTGTACTGTCTCTTTTCACAGAGTACAGCGATCACCGTAAGTAACTCATAGAGTTATAATCAGATGACCTTTTGTAATTATGCCCATTGGTTCTTTATGAGGGATAGACCAATCGCGCCGACAAATACTGCTTCTCAACCGAACATGTCACACTAGTGCACCTCACACGATAGATTTGATCACGAGCTGACCGGGCCAGCTATAATATTTCAGTTTAATCACCAATGCACTGTGCTTCCCTCAGTACATATTGCGTTGTCAGATAAGTTCGCTTGACTTTTTCTAATGTTTTTCTGAAGAAGCACGGCCAATATTTTGATCATAGTGTTATACGTTTTTCTGTAGCTCTATTCTTCCTGTACAACTTTTGTTCATCGATTTTGATATTATATTTGGTTTAACTCCTTTTAGCCATATGAAGGTGTAAACCGAAACGAGCGTTTTCGACAACTGCTTCTCTTCGATTAAAATCAATGTCACAAAGCAGCTCGAGACATTTGTGCTGTGTACGGAGAAGCCGCTATTATTGAAAGAACTACCCAGAAATGGTATTCAAGTTTCAAGAATGGGAAATTTGACCTCCCAGACTCGCCGCATTGTTGCAGACCTGTTCAGTTAAATGAGGATGGATCTTGTGAGCTCATCCACGAGGATTCGCGGCAATCCACTGGGGAATTGGCCAAGCATATAGGATGCTCTCATAATAACATCACACATCACCTTCACTCGATAGGTAAGGTAAGAAAACTAGGTGCATGCGTGTTACGTTCACTGAATGCAAGAGACAAACTCCTGCGCCTCACTATCGTCGCCAAATTGCTCGCTCGACGCCAGGCTACTCGTTGACACAAAAAGAGATTTCTTTATAACATCTTTACCGGCGATGCAAAATGGTGTCTCTATGTCAATATGAAGCAGAGAAAAGAATGGCTCAGTCCACCCACACAAGCAACACCTAGAGCCAAGGTAGAACTGCTTCCACACAAGACCGTGATTTGCGTTTGGCGCTATTCGAAAGGTGTAATCCACTACGAAGTTCTTGTAAAGAACAACACGATCAATGTACAGCGTTACGTTCAGCAAATGCAGCGGCTCAATAAAGCAATTCATCTGAAACGACACAATCGGCCGCACGGTGTTTTTTTCAACAAGAGAACGCTCGCCACCACGTTGCTAATCTGACCAAAACTGCTATTCAAGATCTAGGTTGGGAAATTCTACCGCACACATCATATTCTCCTGAACTTGCGTCCTCAGATTATCACCTTTTCCTGTCACTCTCCACCAGTTTGCAAATCGTATCGTTTAACAACAACGTTAAGCCTAAACGGTTGCTGGATAAATTCTTCGATTCTAAATCTGGGTATTTCTACCGTCGAGGCATTGACAATCTAGTAAAACGTCGGCATGAGATCGTGAGCCATGAAGGATAATATATTTTTGACTGATTTATGAAAACTTTTTCATGAAAATCAAGGATTCCAATATTTGGAAAAAAAACCGGATCCAACGTATCTGACAACCCAATATAATATTTTAAGATATTGTTGAAAAAAAAAGTTCTGTCAGGAACAACCACAGAAAGGGTTCCTTTAATTCTGCTAGTCAAGCAAAGTTTGTATTCCATGTTTCTGCCGTACAAATCATGATCCATTTAAAAAATCGGTTAGCTCTCTGTATCAACTTACGCGAACTCTGTTTCAAGATTTTACGGTTAAACAACAAAAATTAAACTTCAGGTGTTCGTTGATATTTATATACTCCATGTGCAACTGCTAACATTTTCATTATCGTCGAAATGGTGACGCGTCTGTTTAGCCCAGACCTGATCAAGCCTCTACTATCGTGTAGTGTAGCGGGCGGTTCGTACAATTTTCTCTAAGCGTTCAAACATTCTTTATACGGACCGAATTTAGGGCTTTAGTGGGTCCCTAGGTTAAGACATTTGAGTGGGCCACAAAGAAGCTATGAAGGGAATCATTATGAAGTCCGTTAAAACGCGAAACTCTCTCAATGTACTTCTGATAATTAACACAAAGATCATTCGTCAACAGCTAAATTATCTGAAAACTTTTTCATAATGAGTCACATAATTTTTCATTTTTCTCAAAAGAATATGAGTTAAAAGCTTACAATTATTTGAACATGAACCTTTTTACATGATGTGAAGCCACAGGGAGCTTCAACCATTTTACTGTTCCAAGTGCAAAATGGGAGTTGTCGGTGGATGGTAGGGAATTGTCTCGCCGACCCCACTACACACAGTGACCTGAACAGATCTTTGTGAGTCATCGTCGTAAAATCTGTTCATCCATTTTCCAGCCTATGTTTGTGACCAAGTTGAAATCATAGAATAAAAAAATAACACTATTTAATAAATGTATCTCTCTATTGTTTGCCCAGGCATGCCTCCTCGTCTTTTTGTAATGGTAGGCCTCAAAGGATACAGACCCGATTAATCTGGCCATGTGCTCCATTGAACTGGTTTCCCTAAAACGTCTTCGCAAATTAATATATTTACAATAAAAACTGTTCAGTGTGTCAAACACAATTTTTTTCGGTACAGCACTTTCCAGAAAATGCAGAAAAAAGCAGAATTGCTGGAAATTTGGGGGACGTTTTAAGTAAATTACATGCATAAATTCTATTTGATTTTCAGTTATAATGCAATACAAGACTAAAATCTCTAAGAATGGTGACTAGTTATATTCTCGCATAAGTCAAAATAAATTCTTTTTTTTTCTTGTATACAAGAAAGATAATCACATTATTGGTATGCACCTGAGGTCCGTGCAGTTTTAGTCCACAGCCCAAAACTAGCTATTCTAAAGAACAGTGACAAGTATTTGCCTTCCCGCGCGACCGATTTACTCCAATGAGGTAGCGCAGTGGAGACCAGTGTATAATGAGACACTAGTTGATGAAACATGAAGTGTGCTTCGAAACTGTAAATCAAAGTAAGGAATCATGATGTATGTTTACAAATTATGTTGGGACAACTACGATATAAATATCCCCATTGACCTATTCACGGAGTAGAAATGACAGACAACCAAAAAATCACGTAAACGATGGTATATTTATCTAGCGCAGCAAAAATTCTGCATCAAGTTTACGTGTAAATATCAGACTTCGAAACAGCGTCATGACCCAACATCGTGGTTTAACTGTGCTTTCCTGCCATCTGCCGTTGAAAGCATTTGGCTTTTTTAACACGTAAGTCAACGAAATGAGCAACCTATATTAAAAACCACTCCTGTAATATATATATCATCATCATCATCATCATTGTCAACCATTATCAATCCACTGCTGGACGAAGGTCTCCCCAAGTTTCCTCCACAACGGTCTGTCTTGTGCCAGTCTCCTCCATGTCACCCCTGCATACTTTCGAATTTCATCCACCCATCTCCCATGTGGTCTTCTTCTGGGTCTTTTCCTGTCCCTTGGAATCCAATTTAAACTTTCGGCTGTCCATCGATGATCTGTCCTTCTGGCAGTATGTCCAGCCCATTGCCATTTCAGGGATTTAACTCTGATCATGATGTCTTCCACTCTTGTCATTTTTCGGATCCACGAGTTCCTCTTCTTATCTCTCCTGGTTACACCAAGTATGCACCTCTCCATGCTTCTTTGAGTTGTCTGCAGCCTTTGTATGTCTCTTTTAGTTAAGGTCCACGTCTCTGCACCATACGTAAGCACTGGAAGGATGCATTGATCAAACACTTTTCTTTTAAGACATAATGGCATATTGCTCTTGAAAATTATGCTGTTTCTTCCAAAAGCTTTCCAGGCAAGTTTTGTACGCCGATTAATTTCTTCATCAATGTGACCCTCACTTGATATCTGCTGTCCAAGATAAACGTACGTATCTGTTATCTCCAGCTTTTCTCCATCAATCGATAAATCTTCATTTCTTGTAAAAGCATTGAACATCACTTTTGTCTTCTGAAAGTTCATTTTTAATCCCACTTCTTTACTCTTGTCAGCAAGTTCCTGGATCATACTCTGCAGCTCTGATGGGCTAGTTGCAAAAATGACTACGTCATCAGCAAAACGAAGGTGGGTTAGATAATCACCATTAATCTTTATCCCCTTGTTTTCCCAGCTCAGTGACTGAAAAACACCCTCCAATGTGGCATTAAGGAGCTTCGGAGATATGGTGTCACCTTGTCTCACTCCCTTTCCAATTTTTATGTGTGTTGTATTTTCAAACAGCCGAATCTTTGCACTTGCATTTTCATAGATGTTATTAATAATATTAACGTATGCATCTTCAATACCGCAGGTTTTCAGAGCCATTGTAACTGCTGATGGTTTCACCGAATCAAAGGCTTTTTCATAATCGATAAAAGCCATGCACAATGGAAGTTCATATTCCCTCGCTCTTTCAATTAGTTCTCTCAGCACATGGATATGATCTATTGTGCTGTAGCCACTTCTGAATCCAGCTTGTTCTCTCGGTTGAGCCATGTCCAGTGTTACCTTCAAGCGGTGTGAAAGAACTTTAGTGAAGATTTTATAAACTACTGATAGGAGGCTGATAGGTCTGTAGTTTCCGAGATCCTCAATGTCACCTTTCTTATGTAGCAGGATCATTGTAGCGGTGTTCCAATCCTCAGGAATCTTTCCTTCATTAAGGCATCGAGTGAAAATTTGGGCGAGTACTGTTTCGATTTCTCCACTTGCTTCTTGTATGATGTCTACAGTAATTCCATCTTCTCCTGGAGCTTTTCCCCACTTCATGTTCTTGATTGCATGTGCAACTTCTGCTGGAAGGACTGGAGGAACTCTGGTACTGGTATCTTTAATGATGTCTGGAGTGCATGTATCATCCCTTTCATATACTTTGGAGTAGAAATCTTTCACTCTTGTCAAAATTTCGCCTCTATTTCTTGTTACAGAACCATCTTCTTTTCTCAGTGCCATAATCTGTTTTCTTCCCTTACTGAGATGTCCCTTTGCTATCTTTAGGCTTTGGTTGTTTTCAATTGCTTTCCTCACTAGTTCACAGTTGAATTTTCTTACGTCTTCAGTGATACTTTTTCGTATTGTCTTGCATAGCTCTATATATTCCACTTTGGAAGTCACATCTTCTTTAGTCGTCCTCATCTCTCTTCTTTTTTGCATCAACATTTTCGTTTTTCCTGATAATTTATTTACATGCAACTTGTTCTTAGACCCAGCTAATTTTGTTGCTGTTTCCATAAGAGCTTTGGTTACTTTTCTGTTAACTTCAGAGATGTCCACTTCTTCCGATGTTAGGCCTTCTAAAGCAGAAAACCTGTTCTTCAGTTCCAACTTGAAGGTATTATGGTGTTTTTTAAGGTTGGTTATGTCAATAGATTTTGTTTGTCTTATGAGCTTGCCACGTTCAAGTTTAGTGTTGAGGTGCATCTTACATCTCACCAATCTATGGTCACTACCTGTGTTGAACTTGTTTAGCACACTGCAGTCTTCTATGACGAATTTTTTGTTACACATAATAAAATCAATTTCACTTGTCGTCCCATTTGGATGTCTCCATGTCCATTTCCTGTGTGGCTTTTTCTTGAAAAAGGAGTTCAAGATGAAAAACCCTTCTGCCTCTGCAAACTCAACGAGAGTATTTCCACGCTGGTTTCTGTTGCCGTGACCGAATTTACCTACTGAAGTTTCATTCTGTTGCCGTTGCCCTATTTTTGCATTGAAATCTCCCATAATTATCTTCAAGTGCTGCTTACCTTTATTATTTAGATCACGAATTTCCTCATAAAATTCTTCAATTTCTTCTTCAGCATGACTTGTGGTGGGTGCATAAGTTTGAATAATCTGAGCCTGGTATCTTCTCGATAGTTGGATAACGAGTCGTGCAGCTCTGTCAGAGGAACTTTCAACTTCTACCACTTTATCCTTCAGTTTCTTGTTTATTATAAATCCAACACCACTAGTTCTGCCAGTATCTGTCCCACGATAGTAGAAGAGATGTCCACTTTTCAGTTCGATGAGATCTTCTCCTTTTCTCCTTACCTCACTTAGCCCCACAATGTCCCACTTGATCCTTTGTAGTTCCTCTTCCAATTCAAGAAGCCTTGAATCAGAAGATAGGGAGCGTCCATTGTACGTTGCCAAGGTCAGCATCAGATGGCAGCCTAGTCCGGTCCTCCGGGGATTCTTAGCACCCTCTGCCTTCATGTCGCACTGGCCGCTGCCTTGGCCAGGTACATTCCAGCTGCCGGAGACTAAGGGCCAAGATTTAAGTTGTGGAGTCATTTTGGGGGGTTTGGCCATAACTCACCACGCTGGCCAAGCGGGTTGGTGAGTGTGGGATAGAATTTCCTCTGATCCCGATGGTATAGTTATACCGCTATTAGCGGTCGTCAGAGCCCCTTTAGTGGGAACAGGATGCACCACGAGAAGGCGGGGTTGACATTTGTCAAGGAGAGGCTGTGATGTTACGCATCACCTGACCTTACATCCCAATATATATATATATATATATATACTTAAGAGCAAAACTGAAGACTAAGGAAAAACTTTAGAATTTAAAACGAAGGTTGCAAAATAACCTGAAAATCAAAACGCGCAACGCAGCAGTTTTGAAAATTCAGAATTCACATTCTATAAAGAAGATACCTAAGCAAAAACATACATATATAATTTTGACTCACACCTAGTACAACATAGAAAAGGTTATGTATCTACCTGTGTGAGTAAAAGGAGAAAAGATAAAAAAATAAAATAAAACAACTGAATGTAGAAGGTGTCGAGAATACTGAGCCTTGGCTTTATCAAGGACCGGCAAAAACTCTGCATTTTCTCACTTCCACAAAGACCTAGTTGGAAATGGGTTTCTGCAAGGCCATAGATGCAAGTAACATTCCCACCTAAAATAGTTTAACAAATATATATATATGTCATGTCCTCCGTAGAGTTGCATGACCTAGCACTAGTTAACAATTTCGCTTGCATCCATTAACCTTCCTGGCCCGACCTATGCTCTTCATCTGTTACTATTAAACAGAGAGAAGAAGATTAAAGAGAACTCAAGCTGTGAGAGTGACATAATAATTAGAAATGATTTTCAGCCATAACGAAATTCCAAGTTCGTTTGAGAGAGAATTTAAACCTGAAAATCGATGCAAAAGAAATCCAAATTTTTAAATTGCAATTAAAAAAAGGAAATATTAATTTTTAACGAACAGATTTTTGAAAGAAAACTTGAGTCTAAAACCCCTACTCTACAACTTATGACAGCACGAAAACGAGAATAAGTTAAAGATAATAATTAACTAAAGAAAACTATGTGGATGCAAGCGAAATTGTTAACTAGTGCTAGGTCATGCAACTCTACGGAGGACATGACATATATATATTTGTTAAACTATTTTAGGTGGGAATGTTACTTGCATCTATGGCCTTGCAGAAACCCATTTCCAACTAGGTCTTTGTGGAAGTGAGAAAATGCAGAGTTTTTGCCGGTCCTTGATAAAGCCAAGGCTCAGTATTCTCGACACCTTCTACATTCAGTTGTTTTATTTTATTTTTTTATCTTTTCTCCTTTTACTCACACAGGTAGATACATAACCTTTTCTATGTTGTACTAGGTGTGAGTCAAAATTATATATGTATGTTTTTGCTTAGGTATCTTCTTTATAGAATATATATATATATATATATATATTAACTTTATTTTTTGAATTTCTTACTGAAAGCAAATGCGAAGTTCAATCAAAGCCGTGGGTAGTCTAATTTCTCATAGCATTAACGACTTGAGAGACTACATTTCTACAGGTATTGAAGATATAAAAACACCGCGAGTTCTAGTACTTTTTAAATTAGCACTTCGCCACTTAGTGTATGGGCATAATGTCAAATTTGTGTCTGTGCGGTGACAATAAAGGCGTCTATAGAATATTTAAATTAAAGAAATATAGCTATAAATAAAAACTTGAATCTTATCTAATTCTCAATCTCTTTTGTAATGCAAGTCTCAATTTAACAAAATACAAAAAAATGAATCTGTTCCGGTACATGGTCGTTCAGACTGTGCGGTGCCCAATGACCCATGGCTCTCTTGGCCCCGATTGATCACTCTGTTTCCTTTGTAAAGCTTCCTTTTACTTCCTTTCTTCACAGTGAGGTTAAGAAAATTTTATTTCTTTACAGTAAATTTATTTTGAAATCAGTTAGATCTAGTAGTGGCGTAGCTTGAATCTTACCCAAACCAATGCCCCAGCATTATGTCTTCTCTGTGAACATTTTTTTGCCAATTCCGAAGAAACCGAAGTGTCCCTTTGCTAATGAATAGGTCAAGGGACTCTAAAATTTAATCCTCATCTACGTGTACTGCCCTTGGTAGAGCTGCACTGCTCTGAAAGTAACATTAAGTTAGTCATTTGCATATGTTATAATCCGAGATTGCAGTTGCGTAGAAGAACACATTAAGTGCAGTGCTTAAGAGAGGTAGTGGAGTGTGCTTACTGAAACTCTTGATGTCCAGATTCATCAACGTTGTAAATTGTAGATGTGTACAGAGCTCGCTCCATATTAAGCATGTAATAGAAGCATATGGGGAATAAACTCCACTCCTATTCACCTGCCTCCAGAGAAAACACGGAATGCTCAAAATACATTAGCAAGCGTGTCTTAGTTCAAATTAATCTTCATACCCGTGATTAAAATTGAAAAAAAAAAAAACAATGATCCCAACACGTGATAAAGATTATTTTTTCTGAACTGCAACACACTGCTAACGTTAGGATGAATATTAGATATTTTGAAATTTTAGAACCAAACATGGCGATATGAAAATCCAAGGGCGACCAACAAGCTATTTAAAATAAGCGAAACATCAACTTCTACTATAAAGTAAAAATTAAAAAAAAAGTTTCGCCCGTCGAAATATAACCGGAAAGAACGGGTATACTTTCCCATCGAAACATTGGTCATATGCTTGGCATTGAAATTACATTTTGAAATGCAGTCACTGAACAATTTTCTTTCTACCTGTTGTAACGTTGGCCCTCCAAAACTAGGGTTGTGCTCTTAGCATGAATTAATTTGGTACAACGAGAATTAAAAGAATGTAATTTGGATTTCGTTTTGGCTGGAAAGGAAAAAGATGCCCAGCAAACAGCAACACAAACTCACAATAAATAGCGAAAGGACTTAGCACGAACGCAGCATTTAATTATTCTCTTAAAGCTTAGATAGGTCTTAAACTAAATAAAACAATTTAAACAGGATTAATTAGAATGAACTGATGTAAGTCTCCATCATTTTGACCAGAAGAATCATTCTGCTCAAGAGACCCACATAAACGGTCTGTCACTAATTGCACTCGCCTCGTGTGGCTCACGCAGATATTTCACTAAATGTCTGCAGCTTGAAGAAAATGTACTTTCCTGATATCGTTATAATATGATCTTGAATTTAGCACGCAGCACGATTTTACACATTATGGAGACCCACATACACAGTGGAACCGGCGGAGAGATTGCACGGTGCTGGGTTCGTAACGTGTGAGTACCCTGCTTTTGTCGTCCCGAGAATCTTCCTCTCAAGGAGATGGCATGAATTTCCTCCTTTTTGCGAGAGGGCGAGGGGAGAGTAAAGGAAAGAACACTGCCGGACTCGTGACAGTCTGCGCGCGCAAGTTGATTTTTCGCGAGCGGCTATTTCCTGATCTGTCCAAACTCTTCGGCTTGGAGAAGTATGCAGATTAGACACGCTTGTCACCACACTGGTATCAGACGATTGGTTTCAATATTGGTGCCTCTGTTCAATTTCTCTGTCCAGAGAGGAAACGCCTGTAAATGCAGCTATTACACTTTTAGTTGTGCGCCCTGTCATAACAGACCGGTTTTCAACTGTATGTGATTCACCCCTCCTCTTGCTCTACTGCGGAGATCTCAGAAGGGAAGCGTCTATTTGCTTCAGCGTGCAAACCAAGCATGCCCTGTTTCTACGTGCATTTCTTCCCTTAGTGCATGGTTAAGGCTTGTAAAGATGTCTTCGTCAAGAAGTTGTCGAATGTCATCTGGTCATTTACATGATGCCTCATTCCATACAAACTGCGGATTTTCGGCTGACCCCTTAACAAGCGCGCAGCCTCAACTCGTGCTGAGTAGCTTCGCACCCGAATAAAAGCGTTCTTTGATAGGTATTTCTTCGCATCCCAAAAAAGAGCGTAAAAATAGCTATGTATGTTGAAAGAATTTGCTTTGATGAACTAATACTATTTGAAGAAAAAAGGAAAATATTACAAATACTGGTGGAATGGGAGCATCCGATAGGAATTTCATTTACTTGTTTGTAAAATTTATTACAAAAGAAGACAAAATTGTTTTTGATGCAACAATTTAACATTATTAGCCAGGAACTTTCAGAAAGAATATTAGAGACCTTAAATTTTATAAATAGCAATTTAAGGATTTTAATAATATCATCTATCGGAAGGCTTGTGAACAAATTTTCAAATTCATAACTGTTAATATTTACAGCCTTAATTTCAAGGATGTCAGAAATTTCCTTGCTATTGCTATTAATAATCAAAAAATCCTCACTAGTTAAATTAGTACTAAATCCTACATGATTTAAAACCTTCTTCAAAACTGATTCAAAATAGTGATCTATTACTTACTTGTGACATTTAGTCCCACTAGCTATGAACGTGAATTTCATTGGTTCCTTATGAAATTTTGCAGTAGCAAATACTATATAAGGAAATTCAAGTTCCTAACCCTTTCCCGACCTAGGTTCAAACTGTTTGTGAAAAGCCTTGAACTTATTTGCAAGTTCCTTACCTGAAACAGAAGCTGGGCGATAGGTAACCTTGTTCTTTAGTTCACTTTTAATTAAGTCAAAATAAAATTTCTTACAAATGACAGCAAACGTATTATTGGCTTTATCAGTGGTGGTAAAAATATACTCTTTTGTATACTATAAAGAGACTGCTTCGATACTTTAGATAAGATAAAGCTATCATGTGAAATTTTTAAATTAGTTAAATTTACTTGAAATTCATGCAAAATTTTACATTTCCATTCAGCAAAGGCCTCGACTGGCAAATTGTGGGAAAGGCTAGTTGTTGCAATATACTTATTTAAATCCTTACAGAAGTCCAACTTAGTTCTCTTTTTAGAGATGTGAAAGGAGGGCCTGAAATTAGCACCAAATCTCAAGAGCCACTTAAGACTGGGGTTATCAATAAATTCTAAATTACCTGCAACAACGTGATTATTAAAGTTGTGAAAAATTGTACCCTGGTATTTACAACAACTACAGCTCAAGAAAGATTACTTGTTAATTGAAGCAGGTGACTAGTAAATCTGTACACTAGAACCCAAGGTTTTACCATATTTAAAACTAACAACAGTTTGATGTTCAAAAATGGGAAAGCCGGTGTCATTATTGTAAAATAAGTTTCTAATATTGAGAGAATCATGGCCTATATGAAGGATATTTTATCTATAAGAATATGTTTCAAAACATCAAGTTCTAGACAAAAAGCATGGACATTTTCATAACCTTTAAGAGAATTCCAAGTTTTAAATAAACACTTTAACTCGTAGGGTTGAAAGGTTTTAAAAAGTTACACTTTTTTAATGAAGTTCGGACTGTTGTTAAAAACAAGAAGTCTGCTTTAAAAGAAAAGATCTATCAAACTGGTAGATTTTACTAGCCTATTCCCTCTATTACCTCTGGCACATGCTTTGCGGTGAAACAAGGAGAAAGGTTCCCTAACTGCAATTTGAAACCTGGAGAGCTTATTATCTGCTAATGTTGAATTCATCCCGTATGGTTATAATGACAATTGTTTAAGGATTTCAATGTTCTCGGTGGCAGGCCTATCTTCATGATTTTATATTATATGCAGCACCTCCATTTGTATATTTTTAAAACTATGCAAAGGAAAATGTTTCAACTCATGGGTGGAAAATTGGGGAGTGAAAAACAGTGAAAAAACGCCAAAAAAATTCGCGCCAGTTTTTCTACAGCACCTCAAACTGCCAAAGTAACTGCTATGGTTGGGGAAGACATGAAATGAAAGCATGTTCCAGTTGACAGCAATGTCTTGCGTCAAAAATCGTTATGTCTTTATGAAAACTTTAGGGAACACATGAGCGGCAATAAAGCGAAACCTTTCATTGTTAGTCGTGGTTGGTAACACCGGTTTAGACACAGGTATAACGAAAGTTGAAAGTTCCTCTGACAGAGCTGCACGACTCGTTATCCAACTATCGAGAAGATACCAGGCTCAGATTATTCAAACTTATGCACCCACCACAAGTCATCCTGAAGAAGAAATTGAAGAATTTTATGAGGAAATTTGTCATCTAAATAATAAAGGTAAGCAGCACTTGAAGATAATTATGGGAGATTTCAATGCAAAAATAGGGCAACGGCAACAGAATGAAACTTCAGTAGGTAAATTCGGTCACGGCAACAGAAACCAGCGTGGAAATACTCTCGTTGAGTTTGCAGAGGCAGAAGGGTTTTTCTATCTTGAACTCCTTTTTCAAGAAAAAGCCACACAGGAAATGGACATGGAGACATCCAAATGGGATGACAAGTGAAATTGATTTTATTATGTGTAACAAAAAATTCGTCATAGAAGACTGCAGTGTGCTAAACAAGTTCAACACAGGTAGTGACCATAGATTGGTGAGATGTAAGATGCACCTCAACACTAAACTTGAACGTGGCAAGCTCATAAGACAAACAAAATCTATTGACATAACCAACCTTAAAAAACACCATAATACCTTCAAGTTGGAACTGAAGAACAGGTTCTCTGCTTTAGAAGGCCTAACATCGGAAGAAGTGGACATCTCTGAAGTTAACAGAAAAGTAACCAAAGCTCTTATGAAAACAGCAACAAAATTAGCTGGGTCTAAGAACAAGTTGCATGTAAATAAATTATCAGGAAAAACGAAAATGTTGATGCAAAAAAGAAGAGAGATGAGGACAACTAAAGAAGATGTGACTTCCAAAGTGGAATATATAGAGCTATGCAAGACAGTACGAAAAAGTATCACTGAAGACGTAAGAAAATTCAACTGTGAACTAGTGAGGAAAGCAATTGAAAACAACCAAAGCCTAAAGATAGCAAAGGGACATCTCAGTAAGGGAAGAAAACAGATTATGGCACTGAGAAAAGAAGATGGTTCTGTAACAAGAAATAGAGGCGAAATTTTGACAAGAGTGAAATATTTCTACTCCAAATTATATGAAAGGGATGATACATGCACTCCAGACATCATGAAAGATACCAGTACCAGAGTTCCTCCAGTCCTTCCAGCAGAAGTTGCACATGCAATCAAGAACATGAAGCGGGGGAAAGCTCCAGGAGAAGATGGAATTACTGTAGACATCATACAAGAAGCAAGTGGAGAAATCGAAACAGTACTCGCCCAAATTTTCACTCGATGCCTTAATGAAGGAAAGATTCCTGGAGGATTGGAACACCGCTACAATGATCCTGCTACATAAGAAAGGTGACATTGAGGATCTCGGAAACTACAGACCTATCAGCCTCCTATCAGTAGTTTATAAAATCTTCACTAAAGTTCTTTCACACCGCTTGAAGGTAACACTGGACATGGCTCAACCGAGAGAACAAGCTGGATTCAGGAGTGGCTACAGCACAATAGATCATATCCATGTGCTGAGAGAACTAATTGAAAGAGCGAGGGAATATGAACTTCCATTGTGCATGGCTTTTATCGATTATGAAAAAGCCTTTGATTCGGTGAAACCATCAGCAGTTACAATGGCTCTGAAAACCTGCGGTATTGAAGATGCATACATTAATATTATTAATAACATCTATGAAAATGCAAGTGCAAAGATTAGGCTGTTTGAAAATACAACACACATAAAAATTGGAAAGGGAGTGAGACAAGGTGACACCATATCTCCGAAGCTCTTTAATGCCACATTGGAGGGTGTTTTTCAGTCACTGAGCTGGGAAAACAAGGGGATAAAGATTAATGGAGATTATCTAACCCACCTTCGTTTTGCTGATGACGTAGTCATTTTTGCAACTAGCCCATCAGAGCTGCAGAGTATGATCCAGGAACTTGCTGACAAGAGTAAAGAAGTGGGATTAAAAAATGAACTTTCAGAAGACAAAAGTGATGTTCAATGCTTTTACAAGAAATGAAGATTTATCGATTGATGGAGAAAAGCTGGAGATAACAGACACGTACGTTTATCTTGGACAGCAGATATCAAGTGAGGGTCACATTGATGAAGAAATTAATCGGCGTACAAAACTTGCCTGGAGAGCTTTTGGAAGAAACAGCATAATTTTCAAGAGCAATATGCCATTATGTCTTAAAAGAAAAGTGTTTGATCAATGCATCCTTCCAGTGCTTACATATGGTGCAGAGACGTGGACCTTAACTAAAAGAGACATACAAAGGCTGCAGACAACTCAAAGAAGCATGGAGAGGTGCATACTTGGTGTAACCAGGAGAGATAAGAAGAGGAACTCGTGGATCCGAAAAATGACAAGAGTGGAAGACATCATGATCAGAGTTAAATCCCTGAAATGGCAATGGGCTGGACATACTGCCAGAAGGACAGATCATCGATGGACAGCCGAAATTTTAGATTGGATTCCAAGGGACAGGAAAAGACCCAGAAGAAGACCACATGGGAGATGGGTGGATGAAATTCGAAAGTATGCAGGGGTGACATGGAGGAGACTGGCACAAGACAGATCGTTGTGGAGGAAACTTGGGGAGACCTTCGTCCAGCAGTGGATTGATAATGGTTGACAATGATGATGATGATGATAACGAAAAAAATTGTAAAAATAACTGGCGAGGCTGTATCAGCCGATAAAGAAGCTGCAAGCACATTTTCAGCTGAACTAAAAAAATAATTGTGGAAAAGGGATACCACCCGAAGCAAGCGTTCAATTGTGATGAAACCGGTTTGTTTTGGAAAAGGATGCCCCAAAATACTTATATTCACAAAAGAAAGAAACGAGAACTGGGATTCAAAACATTTAAGGACAGAATTACCCTTGTCCTTTGAAGCAACGCCTTTGGTCATATGTTATAACTTGGCGTTGTTTATAGAGCAAAGAAACCCAGTGCTCTTAAGAACAAAGATAGAAACATTCTTCCCGTCTTCTGGCAACAGAGTAAAGCTGTATTGGTTACAGCTGGATTGTTCTGAAAATGATTAAGAGAATGTTTTGTAACAGGAGCAAAGAAATACTTGTGGCTTGAGGAACTGGAGTTTAAAGTTCTCTTAATAACTGATAATGCTTCAGGACACTCCGATGATACAATCAATGAAAGTACAGAAATACTATTTCTCCCTCCGAATAAAGTATCTACCCTTCCGCCTCCCAACCAAGGCATTATTAGGCCTCTTACACGCGTAAGGTATTCGAAACCCCTCGAGTACCTGACTCGTGTAAGAGGCCTTAATACGCCTAATAGTGCCTTGGTTGAGAGGCTGAAGGATAGATGCTGTATTCGGATAGGAAAATGATCCTGCACCTACAAATAGAAGTGAA
The DNA here is from genome assembly GCA_039090855.1 of Macrothele yani. NCBI lineage: Eukaryota > Metazoa > Arthropoda > Arachnida > Araneae > Macrothelidae > Macrothele > Macrothele yani. Next base: position 213,572,948 of record CM077034.1, read on the forward strand.
TTCTGAGCGGTATTCAAACGTCACGGTTCATAATCTCTTCAGAAGTCTTCCGACCACTTATGAAAAAGATACCACGTCGAGTTGTTGCACTTGGCCGGAATAACAGAGGCCCTATACTATACTAGGTTCGTATCCCATAACTTTCGGCACTTCATGTATAAAACGTGAGTAGGGGTTCTTTCAGTCAACATAACTGACTAAGAGAACTACAACCCACGCACTATACATATATATCACTGTAGGATGCTAACGTTATATCAGTACTTATCAAAATTCGTCCAAAAGAAGGGGCAATTCGAACCGTCGAAACGGCAAGCCAATGTTCATTGATGTAAGGGATCAGCGCAGGTTCTATGGTCTTCTTGGTAGCAACATGAGGACTACTGTGGCTGATATTAGACATAATGTCCATTGTGGTAAAGGACAGAATGTGTTCCGAAACACAGTTCACCGCCCTCTCAGAGATATGGGTCTCCGCAGAAACAGATCCATTCATTTTCCAGGGCTAACAACTGTTCACCGTCGTAAACATTTCCTGTTGGCAGGTAAACCTCGACATTGAATTGTAGCGGTCTTGTAGAGTCTGTCATTGTCCTGCGAATCCCGTTTTCTGTTACACCGTGTCGACGGATGAAATTGTGCGCGACGTTTACCAAAGGAAGCTTTCTCGCATGGATGCACTGTGGGACGAATCCAGGTGGATGAAGAGATTGTAATAGTCTGGGCTATATTTTCATGAATATAGCTGGAACCGGAAGCTTTGTAGAATGAACTCGGACAGCTGTCACTTTCCTGAACATTGTGGCTGATCAAGTTCACCCCTTTATAAGGCGACGGTTTTCCCTGGCGGATATGGCGTTTTTCAACGAGACAATGCTCCATGCCATACTGCGGAGAAGGACAAGGAATGATTTCAAAAACATGAACAGGAATTCCATTTATTGCAGTGGCCTCCAAATTCCCCGGACATGAATCCTATCGAGAATATGAGGTTTGAGTTATACAAACGGGTACAAAAACATCACCGAATGAAGTAATTTACGTACCTGCGGGATCCTCTATTGCAGTCCTGGTGCAAATATCTAGAAACACTTACCAGCATTTCTTTGAATCAATTGCTCATCGGGTTAGAGCCGTTTGGTGGCAAGTCATAAAGTGATCATGTACAGTAGTATGAAATCTGCAATCTGTCGTGTTACGAAAACTTCAGCAGCGCAAACTAAACGTTCAGATGCAGGACTAAACATTCAGTTTTAAGAATAGCTGTCAGTATTTCTCGTAGAATTCCCACTAAACGCTGAAATCTTTAAAGGTGTTTCTTAAACACAATGCACGTGATGTGAAGGGAGCAAACACTATATGATTCGTGGGAATTAGAATAAACAAACAACCGTCTTTCAGTTTGTAGACATATTCACAAGAGAGCAATATAGAATGGGCAACTAAATCAAATCTACATTTTAAGCATTCTTGGAAATGTTTCGGAATTAATTGCTAAGATAAACGTTTCATGAAATAACAAAACCAATCAGATTCCAAAAAAGGTTTTAATTATAATATAATTTTATATGTTGAGAGACAAAAATCGAAAATTCAAAAATAAAAAGTACTCTGTGTGCTTACTGCAATATATTTTTAAAATTCTTAACCAATTTTCAAGTTCCTGCAAAATACCCCCAGTTGAGAAAAAGAAAGTATAATCCAGAACATTTGGTATTTCTGTATTGTGGGTTTTCATGCAATAAGTAGGTAAATCTTTTGTGTATCTTACGATAAGACACTATTTGTGATATTTAATGAAAAATGTAATTACAACTCCGTATAAGGACGTTCTGAGTTTATTATTTGAAAAATGAATATCATTTAAATTACAGAGAAAGTTTTCAATGAGAAATTTGGATGAGCTTAACTGCTAGTTTGTGATCACGGCGCTAAGTGTGGCTGCTACTCAAAAGTAACAGTGATTTTTAAACGTGATTGGAATCACAGTTTAGGACGTGGTCTTTCACTTGTGTGTAGCAGTAAAGTAACTAATAGCAGAATCATCAGGAAGAATAGGAAGGATTTATGTGTGTCTCTGCCATATAGATCGGAACCTGAGTTACAAGTTTTTAACTTTTATACGTAATTCTGAGATAGGAAGGATTTATGTGTGTCTCTGCCATATAGATCGGAAACTGAGTTACAAGTTTTTAACTTTTATACGTAATTCTGAGATAATTGCGATATTTTTTTCTGTAGTCTTTGTGCCTTTACAGTTAAATTATGCGTAACTTTTTATACTTTTTTTGCGATTATAGGTTAAATTTTAAAATCAGATTATTAAAAATACACTGTTCTTTTATACATAACATGGTATGTCACAACTTTGAAAGAAACGACAGAGCAATTTTTTAAACATTGAAATGGATGAAACAACCAAAAATTTATTAAGTAACATTCACAGTTCACTATTTTCTCCTAATTAAAAAAATTACCTTCTCTCACCGAGAGGAAGACGCAACGGTGAGCTCACAAACAACGCTGTGAAAAAATCACCCAAAGCAGGCTGATAAATTTCAACAGGAGATAATGAATAGCAGTCAATTATGGTAACAGTCACAGGAGCAGAATTTTCTAGGCAACGGTGAACCGGAGATGTAAAAAATCACGAAGAGCATGATGGTTAGCAATGACAAAGTGAAGAACGTTTATTGGATGATCACTGTTACCCACGGTTTTCAGTGGCAGGCGCCACCTGTGAACTTGTGATAACCGGGGTCAGTTCCCTGGTAAGGAAATAACGCTCATCTCTAGGAATACCCATTTGTAGCAAATTAACTGAACTGTACCTCGTTAAGAAGTGAAAGGCGTGAGAATTGTTGTAGAAGCTAATACACTCATGTTCATAAAACAAGTAGACCTGAAATGATTCGTGCTAGGACTTTGAGTTTTACAGGACATGCGAATCAGGCAATGTCTCAGAAATTATTAGCATTTCGGCGTGATAGGTACATGTGTAGTCTATGTAAATCAGGTCGCACACCGTCGTAGACCGCAAACCGTCGGTTTTTTTCTGTTATAAGCGTCTCCTAGCTCGGTCAACTTGGCAATGCTTGCTCAATAGCTGGTAAGAGGGCCTGATTGTCATGCAAGACACCGTACGCTGATATCAGCGAGTTGGAAAGAGGTAGCATTATCACCATGGAAGGCTGCAACGCTGCCCTCCGGTAGATTGCCGATCGTGTACATAATCAGTCGGATATCAGTGAGTGAACACACGCCTGACACATAGGTAAAGATGTGTAAAACGAAGGCATGGTATTTCCCAATATGGACCCGAAAAATAGAACACTGTTTCATCGGAAAATACATCATGAAAATAAAATTTCATGATTGAATGTAGGATAAACAATATACGAAAGGACATATACCCAAGGTTAAGAATTTGGTTAAGAGAGAATCCTGTTTTTTTTAGTGTGCACTATTAAATTGTAGAAAAATATTCAATTAATAAAATTTTCGGCAAATTTGTCACAATCGAGTATTATAAAGCAAATTAAACTCCGCTGATCACTCAAGTTTCTGCAAAATTTGCGGACTGTATTTTTGAACTTGGAAGAATCCGAAGATGTCAATGTGGTGTCCGAAAGAACTTGGTATTACCGAGTTCGTCTTCTGAATAGGCTGGCCTACCTGATGACACTCCATTGGGTTACCTCGGAAGGAGAATTTTCCTATCGGCGCATGTCTCTTGGAAGGTCCCGCTAGAAACGATGTCGTACTTTCAGAGTTCTCTGAGACTTGGAGTTTTTCAGTGTAGGTAGTTGTGGAACCGCAGTGTGTGTTTCGGGTTATGAGTGATACAACAGTTGAACCGAGCGCATGTTTTTACATATGGTGAAGCAAAACTGGAACGTTTGCAACAAAATTTGGTGTGGTAGGGAGATCGTCGTGCGATATCACATTATAACATCCTTCTCTTCTGGTTTTAATCGTGGCTTTTATCCGAAGACAAGGTTTGGCGAAATATTTTTTTAACTGGAGCATATAGGGAAACTTACATCTGTGACTTTGATTCTTTTTTTTCTTTCTTTAGTTTTAAATTACGTGTTCCGTTTCTCGGAATTTTTCTTATTACGTCTCATCTACAAAAGGTCAAATTGATGGGTACATTCTGTGTTCAGTACAATATCACTGTCATTACTCATCAATTAAAAAGAGAGTAACCAATAATATTTATTAAAAAGCTCCACATGTGAGGTGGTAACTACTATCATTCAAAGATGTATCGCCACTGAAATATTAAGAATAAGAATTCATTTTCCGTTGCCGAAACAGCGGAAACACTGCTGCCTCGTGGCACTTCTCGGAAGACGCTTGGCAGCACGTCACCAGCAGCCAGTAACGATTCCGCAGCTGCGATTGGCGCTACAAGAGCAATGGGCCGCTATGTCTACACAGCTCCTTGACAACCTCGTCCTTAGCATGAACAGACGTTGTAAATCCTTCAACGCAGTCAGGGGTGATCATATACCCTAATAAAGTCTGGATTTTTCTTGGCAGCCGCCTGTCACATGGACGTTTCTGTCTTCTTTCCAGTTGTGCTCGAAGCTACCTTTTCAATAAAGTGACTTTGTATCCTTTGGATTTCTTGTTTGGACGGTTTTGCTCATTTGTTCCATATTCTTGCATCTTGGGGATCTTATGTTTTGATTTGAGTCGATGTGGAGCACTTCTGCAAGACGCTATTTTCGAAAAACCGTTTCGTCCTTAATTTTTGCACGCCAGTTTATTTCCCGGAAAATTTACTGAGATTTTATATTCTGTTTTTATAAGATTGGCTGTTATATGTTTCCCCTTGTTACCATTTTACATTTGTATGTGAAATCCACGGGCATATTTTTAAGTGTCTTCATCATTCATCTGGAGTTAAGTTGACGGAATATGTGGATTAAAAGATTTACGATTTTCTGAAGTAATTTTTCAGCTCCTGAGTGCAGAATTTAATACTTGAATTTGACATTTACCGATGTCAACTGAGGATATTACCCCTTTCTTGTTAGTTTCTTCTTTCTAAGGAAAATTGTCATGCAGTTCATTATTTTCAATATTCGAAAATTATATTTTGTTTATAAATTAATTTTAAAATATCCTGTTAATACATAGTGAATTAGAATTATTGGAATAAATATGAAATAAGCCCTAATTGAAAATGATATGTGAAAGTAAGATATGAATCTGCCAGCTAGGTGGTTATACGTTTATTCTTCAGAAATATATTACATATAGATTCGTTATTTATCTGAATCAATTTATCCGTATTTGAGGATTATTAGGGCGTTTCCGTGCTTGATGCATAAAAGCTCCATATCAGCCCCTAAATCTAATTAATAAAGACTTTTTTAATTCATATGATGAACTTGCAATTGGTGTCTGTGGAAGAACCGTAAATTCCAAGGCTGCAGCAAAGTGAAATCATTTTACACTGTTTTCTGCTTTTCATAAAGAATCTACAATCTAAACGAACCTCTGTAAAGTCTGTACACAATCTCACGATCTCAGGTACCTTAAAAGCTAATGGTATGTAGAAAAATATTTGAAACGCAGAAATGAGTCGACATATAATTAATTTTTCAAGAGAAAACTATTTTGTTTCATTAAAATCCCTTCCATCAACACGAATCCAAATCGTTGCCTTGTGCAAATTTTCGGTGCAAGACTTGTTGCGAAATATATTTTTCCCACGTTTTTGTGTAATCGAAAGTTTTGAAAACAGTTCAGCTTTTAAAATATGTGGGTTTTGCACCTATATGCTCGTGTATTATTGTTTTCCATTTATCACACGTAGTATTTTTTGGAAGTCGGGAATACCAAAGTACGCTACTTAAAATTTGAAAAATAATCCAGTATCTTTGCAACAGAAAATTATAGCCAGTTACCGGAGATTTGGATGCAATATTCATTTGCGCCTTTAATTTTTGTTTTGAAAGATAAACGATCAGAACTTTCCTGGAGCACAATATTTATTCCAAGCTCCTGGTGTTCCTAAAGATCAAAGTGTTTTATGCTAAATGCGTGTGGTTGATAAACAGCTTGTACTGTCTTAAATCAGATAGAAAAAGCCAGGATATTGTTATTTTACCAGGAATTGGATGATACTCTCTGGGTTGGGCGGATCAGGAATGTGAGATTTTCGTGTACTGAAAAAGCAAATATATAATTAACACATCAGCATGGCAGCCGTATCGGCAATGAATAATTTAAACCAAATTTAAAAATTATAAAAAGTCAAAATAACAACACATAAAGCAGACCATCAAAGCAGTATGCATTTATTCCCAGAATTTTGAGAAAACAAAGATAGTGAATTAGGAATTCCAATCACGTCTAGTACATTTCAACAGAAATCAACAAGTTCGAAGGAAAAAGATCCCCTGCTGCCGGTAGCATACTATTGAACAATTTGTGTGGAAGGAAAATAAAAATTCGTCCCGGCACTTCGTCTCCATCACATGAAGCAATATCAGTTTCACGAAACTTGGGAGCATTAAAACTCCTTTGTCTGCAATGATATAAAGATGACTGATTTTTGTAATGGGTTTTCTCAATCTAGACCTAAACCTGCGCTTGAAGAAACTGGAATTTGTAAAATTTGAGTAAATAAACAATGTATGAAAGCAAAACAGAAAGGTTAGAAACACAGGTAGGAGATGAACTTTCTGTAGAAACCGCGCCACCATGACATGGAACAAAGGGAAAGCACTTAACTTTGGGGATAAACACAAATCTCAGAAAATCACGAGAATCATCCACGAAAAGTAACACCTGCATCCGGGAGGGAAGAAAACTTCTGGAAACTTTCTACTGCACCGCGGTAGCAGCCAGCACTCGCTGACACGTGCCAACATGAACGAAAATCAGTAAGCTACTCGTGAAACTTATCTGGTGGTCTAACATTCAACTGGCAACTTTACATGTACTCTACATTCCATTCGGTCGGCTTACCTATCTGATCCATGGCCTTCAACACAACAGCCAGTGCCTTGGTCAATAAACTACTATTGTGGAGTAGCGGAACAGGTAGCCCATAGCTTTCTCTCTTAAGGATTCGAATTCCAAAATAAATATTGGGTTCTTAGACGTTAATTTATATGAAGGTGTCTTTTATTTCTATGAAGTCCAGAAAGGGAGAGATATTTTACTGCAAGCGTGAAATATTTTATGAAGGTGTTTTTGCTAAGAAAATTTAATAAAATTAGGGCTAAGCTCATATAATTTTCTTTAATAGTTTTCAGTATTTTAACTGTTAAGAATATTTTATATATTTATTTCCACAATACAAACTGTTTGTTTTCTCTGGTAAGTTAAAATTACCACTAGGAGCTAATCTCTCCTTAAATATGTTCAAGATCGTGATTTCTGGTTTGAGACCGTCAGATGCAACCGATAGAGGCTCTAATGTCCGAGGGACTCTTAGTGAGAAATGCGAGTGCCTAATAGTATGTCGAAGCACTTTTGTAGGACACCGTTTATCCGAAAGACGCCTACTGATAAATACGAATGCCTAGAAGTGTATCAAGGTTTTCCTTTGAGAGGCCTTTTGATTGTCCATAAGACGCCTACTGAGAAAATCAAACAACCACCGCCAGAGTAGGAAATCTAAAATATCCAATAAAAAAGAACAACATTAAAGAAATTATTTCAGGTTTTTTTTATTACCACTGATTTTAAATCATTTGGTAAGCATACATTTACTTGTCAGTGTACTTCATTATGCTTTGTGAAACATTCGGAGCTTCCATGTGATATAACTTATTCCTTAAAATAGAACCTCTGCTAACAGATATGAGTCAGTCCTAAAATCATTCCAAACATTTGGTCAACCGACGACTGGCTCGCGGGTTTCTACGTTGATAATCATATCACCTTTTAAACTCTTCCTGTAGTCACTGAGATGGGAATGAACAGGAGTTTTCTTGAATACCGGTAGGCTACCTATAGGGTAACAAAGATGATAGTCATCCATTCTCTAACCGCGATTTGTTACCTTCCGTTTCTCCCAATATTAAGGGATATGTACATTACGCATGCAAGCTTCTCTCATCCAAATATAGTAAGATTTTGGTCCATTACTCTTGTAAAATTTATTCGGAAATACGTTTTACGCCTGGTACTGGTCTGAAATTTCAGCTCCTGATGATGGTCTTCTCCATTTTTAAAAGTAACTCTAAGAAGCATTCGAATTCTCAAACAATGACATGCTCAGAAGGTTAAGTTGAAAGCTATATCGTGCTTATTATGTTTAAAAAAATATCGTAGAAAATATGAAACCTCAAACTTCCAGCGTTAAATATGAAACTCAGAAAATTACATTCAGTTGTAGTAATTACCCACTGCGACATCATAGTTTGGGAGAATGTGTCATCTGAAATCTGAAATCACAAAACTGCGCTGCCAATTGTCTCCTTGGCTAGCAATTTAAAGTGTTAATTAGCAGCATGACTGGGTCCTTCTACGTACAATATTTCACTGGTCTTTCTTTTTAACCATACTGAAAGATGATCCGTCTGATTGTGAAAAGCAGAGAGGATAAATGATCTCCTGAAGGAGGTAGAGTCTCAAATGTAACAAAATCTGAACGGCTTTATTTGAATATTTTGACGTTCCTTTATTAATTTTGTGCGAGGATTTCAAAACTGCAGCTATTTTCGGCATAGCAACAGTAGACTAACTACAATTTACCTTCTCCAAAATTTAGGCAATTGCATAACGTACGACGTGTGTAACAATTCATTAGACATTAGGACTAGGTGTGTACGAGAGTACAAATCATGAATAACATCAATACACATCACCAATTAAAAAAAATAGTGACACGATGTATAACCATACTAAAGGAAACTGGGGATCGCCTGCTCTTCGTGTAAACATTATTAGCATGACACACCAAATTTCAGAAGCATTCTTACTTCGTGGCTTCATACCATCTTCCTAGGTATCTCTTTTACATATTTTACATGCCTTGTGTAACTCTAACCGTTTTCATCACTCACTGCTCCACAATTTATTCCAAAAGTATCTAGATGTGAGTGCACGTAATGAAGTTTCACTGACATTTGACAACCATTATTAAATAATTGCCTCTTAAATATTCATATGGAAGTAGACATTCGCCATACATAACACGATATGCAACTTGCTCATTAACCACCTTTGACGAAATAGTGAAGATCACTTACACATTTAATCAATTTAAAAACGGTATTTACTAGTTAAAACATATGATAGATTAAAACGCTAGATCTTTCGATCACACTAGTGATCTTCATCAGGTACGGCGTCTACCTTATTCCCCTGAGAGCTTTAAACCCCAATGAAATAGATCAAGTGTACATAGGCTCCACCCTACGTAATTTAAAAACCCGTTTGCTTGAACACTCACGCGATGTCAGAACAGGCTCGCATTCGACAGCCCTAGCCCGATTGGTAGCTAGCGGCACACATAGACCATTATGGGATGAATGCAAAATCCTCATCACACATAGCACGGAAAGCATGACCCTCTTTGCAGAAAGCTTACATACTCACCATTATAGAGGTATTTGCTGTAATGACGACGTACCTTCTTTCCTCCCACGAACATGGACTGCTCTACTTGAACATTGCGGAAATAGTAATTACAGCTGAATTATTAATACTTGTGTAGCATCATTTTTACTATTCGTTTGCAGTACGGTTACCTGTCTCTCTCTATGCCTCTCTCTCTCTCTCTCTCTCTGTACACAACAACTTTCGTGAGCATGCGCTCTACCCGTTATTTGGGTCATCAAAAATCCCTATATATTGCATGTCGACGTACCTTGTTGCCATTAGGTGGGTGATCTGATGAAGATCACTAGTGTGATCAAAAGATTTAGTGTTTTAATCTATCATATGTTTTACCTTGTAAATACCGTTTTTAATTTGATTAAATGTAGAAGTGGTCTTCATTATTTCGTCAAAGGTGGTTAAAGAACAAGTTGCATATCCTGTTATGTATGACGAATGTCTACTTCCATATGAATATCACTTGTAACAAGAAGTTCTTCTACAGTCTGTTGCTTCTTAAATTTTAATTAAATTTCCGAGGTCTACGGAAATTTAATTCACTAGAAGAATTCATCTTTTCATTAGAAACGAATTCGTATTGCAAAAGTTAATTTAAAGAAATATGAAAGGGTTCCGCTCCATAACCTTGTGTCCCTTAAATGGATTGGGACAATGGAATGAGTGCAGTCTCATTTTGTCTGTCCTCCTCGACTAACAGTTTCTACGGTAGAAGAATTATGCATGGCTGATCCTCGTTATAGCATCTCTGGTTGACTTATAACGTACACCAGTATATAATCTATATTCTTGTCCTGTTCATGTGCATTGTTCTCACATCTGAAAATCAGTTAGAATCTAATTCGAAAGGTTTTAGGAACATGTGTTTAACTAGTGTTTTAATATTAAACTGTTTTCACCGTGTATAAGACGGCATTATTTTTATTATTAGTTATTTTATCACGACTATCTCTTTAGCTTCAAAACTGGAGTAATACTATTACAAGGTTCTGCGTAGCGGGTAATTTATAATCACTGCGAAATAAAGTCATTAAAAATCGTAATGAATAAGCACAAATAGCTCATACACTGAATTTTGGGAGCTTTGATTTTTCTCACGTACTCATTCGGGCGATGCTTTCTAGTTCTGGGAAGAAAGGCATTTTATTCTAGTAAACATATGAAAGGAATATTTTAAATACAATTTTTTAAGGAATTTATGTTATGCAAATTCATGCGCTCCTGATCCTCCTGTTTTATTGATAGACAAATAAAAATCTCACTATTGGAAGTAGGAAACCTAAAATGCCAAATTTCCTGCACTTTTAATTTATCATCCCAGGCTAGATGACTACTATTAAAAATGCATTTCCTTTTACCGAACGTATTGTTCCTGTTACCGAGTGAAAACGTATATGTTTCCAAAAAACAGAGAAATACATTTGTTCTTCAACTTACTAAAGTGTTAATACTATTAACTCTTAGAAAATTATTTAATTCAGTTTTCTCCCCTCAGAAACCTCTGCTTTCTAATACGAGGCTTCGATGTTGCCTAATGTTATCATCTCCATGATACGAACCATATTAAGGTGTTCTTGAACAAACATCAGAAGGTCATTATGGTTTAAAACACGAATTGCTCTTTATTATATATATAAAAATGTTCAGATTGATTACTGAACACTTTTGATCAAAAATTTGAATAAAAGAGAAGTTGCATTATATATTCCATTATTATTATTATTATTATTATTATTAAACTTTCATTTTTATAATAATTACCTAGCTATCGGAGTATATAAATCGCTGTTTTGAAAATAACATCGGTTAACACGTGAAGTAAATGGAATTCCATATTTTGAAGTTGTTACTCTTTTTAGGATGTAGAATCTCTTAAGAACAATGCGGAACGATCACTGCTAACTGCATCTAACGTATGTTTCTTTTAATGTCTTTCTTTATAAGGAAGATTTCCCGATTAGAACCCACCAAAGCAGTGATTAATACCTTCTTACTTTGGGTGCCTCCTTCCTTTGTAGTCCCTTGAATATTCTTCTTTGCCTCTTGCCTGATCAAACTTCTTTGACCTTGAAACTGTGTTTGATAAGGCAAAGGAAGGGCATTTTTGGAGTTACAGAGGTATCTGACATCATTGTTGAAAACTGAAGCAGAACATGTCTTAAAAATATGAAGCAAGCCCTGAATAAAAATTCATACTGAAGCAGAACATGTCTTAAGAATATGAAGCAGCCCCTAAATAAAAATTGTAACGTATACTCTAGATTCAGTTTCTTTTTGATTTTACTATCTCTTGTTATTTTATTTTCCTATGCAAATTATCTTCTCACTTAACGAGATGTTGTTTCTCCCGCTGAATTACATGTGGCAACGAGTGTAAGTCATGACGTTGTGGTGGACAGTATATATAGGCGCGCTCAAGTATACCAAAGATCTTCGTTTTATATGTGATAGGTTCTTCCTGATTATTGATATGCGATTTACCTACTTTTCTACGATATTACGATAGTACGAAAGTTCGGGCTATCAGTAGTTGTGTTATTTTGGAGTGTGTATTTGAGTAATACCAGGAGCTCACCAATAAAAGGTTAAAAGTTAGTACGTTTTCTTAGTTCATTTTATTGTCAGACCTCTGTCTGGCCTTTAAGTCTACTTCATTGAGTGTTTACGTTAAGTTCAGGGTATATTGTGTTTACCGTTCTAATAAGGAGCCTTCAAGGTACTAATGTACAAAAACCGAAGTTATATTACTGATATTCAAGATAATGAGGAACGCTGAGTAAAAATGAATTCCATATTCTTGGAATTTATTGCACGTGCGTGTCTTAGCTAAACAAACTCTAGCACTTTGAAGATTAAGCACACTTTAGCTACGTCAAGTAACCTGTCAATAACCCTAACGTGACTTAACGTAAGCTTTCCTGCACTACACGTCCAGCCGGAGAATTTTATTCATTATAAAATATGTTGGAAAAGTGTTACATATATGTACAGTTCGTGGCATCTAGGGGAATCCAATCTTGCACTACAACTACAATCAGCCATCATATCCTTAACACTTTATTTGAACACAAGATACACGTAACACAAGGCATCAATTAACAACAAAAAATATTTTAAAATCGCTTTACCAAAAGAAAGAAACGGGTGCAGGTGAATGACAAACAGAATACAGTAATGAACACAATGATTGTGTTATATACAATGTGGTAGTCCGGGCAGTTCAAGTGGAACACACTGCAGAAAAGTGGAACTCGCTGAGCGTAGACGCGAGAAGGGAGCAAAGTACAAAGTCATAAAGAGGAACATAGTCATTAGGGCTCTCCGATATCAGAGTCGGAATAAGCTGCATAGCAGTACTGTGTGTCATCTTTGATGAGACTAAAATGGTGTTTTGGCGAACTCGGTGCTGCATGGACGACATTGAGTAAATGGTGTTTCCGACGAAGGAAAACAGGCATCCAAGGACGAAGCGGAGCAATTTGTGTATTCCGATCTTCTGCAGCGCGTCGCGATATAGGCGAAATTAGGCATCCAGTGCAGGAACGTAGGAGGCCTCTATCATTTCGATAAGGGGTCTCGTTGTGTGAGCATTGGTAGAAGCGACGAGGAGGTTGAGCACATCAAGAGAAGAAAGGGATCTTTCAGGCAACCGCTCTAGTGCCAGGAGCTTCTGAACCTAAAAATACAGAAGTAGAGCGACCGCTGTCCAGCCAGAGGATAGGCTGCGTGAGAAGGTGGTGCAGCAGGCGAAGTGAGTCGGGAACGAGAGGTAAGGCACTTTGGGAAGACGAAGTCTCGCCTAGTCATGGCTCCTTCATAGTCAAGGCGCTGGAAAAGGGCCGTTTCAGACGAGCTGCGACAACAGCGGAATCTAGAGACACATCAGAGTGGCCGAAATCCCAAACAATAGAGCCAGGAGCAAGCGATGTAAGGCTCGACATGGGATACGTGGCGCCGAGCGGCGAAAAGGAGAAGTACAAGTGAGTTAGGAGCACGGCTGGGGAGGAAGGAGCAGAAGACGTGTTTGCAAACACGCAGACGGAGGAACGCTGGTAGAAGGTAAGCTGCCTCCATCAGAGGTCAAAGAAGCAGTGACACAACTGAAAAGGATTCGTTCCACACAATGAACAACTACGACCAACGACCTTCTCCCCTCTTCACTTTTCTCTTCTGCTCTGGGTGTCGGCTCTTCTGTGCAACAAGTGCGTAGATGTGTAGAGGTAGTGTACCGTCATCTGTGAGGAAATTATTTTTATTACAAGTACTTCATCTATTTGAATAAGCAGAAATCCTATACAATACCATGCCTTATTGCATGACACCACATTACAAAAAGAAGTATCGCACAAAATACAAATTCAACTAGTATGATTGAAAAAGCGCACAGGAATTCATTATGTTAAATCAAAATATTATGTAATACGAAAAAAACACAACATTAAACTGTTACGTTTTTATAAAAGGGTTTCATTAGATCAGCGGAGGTTAATGTTGCCATAGGACCTGAATGATCACCGAACGTTTAACCTCATATCTGTGTCTGGTATTCATTCTGGTCAACTTATACGCACCAAGAAAACTGGGTCTCAACTTCAGACCAGCACCGAATTGAATTCTTTCAATCGCTACTATGTCATGAACTTGATATTTGGGTGCCTTTTTCATTCTCTAGTTGTAAGTCTTCTCCTTCTCAGCTTGAATCATCTGAATGTTATTCTTTGCCTCTTTCCTGATAAATCTTCTTTTGTCTTGAAACTGTTCTACCATCTCTTCTCCTAGGAGATTCCTGAGAATGATGTCCTCTTTGTTCCTTATTTTTACACCAATCTACAATTTAAATGATGTCCACTTTGTACTATGACTCGTCGTACTATTAAGAACTCTCTGCAATTTATCCAGATGTCTAAATCATTTCGTAGCATCGTCGAGAGTTAACTTGGTCAGGACAGGTGTAAGAGAACTGTGGATTCTTCCAGCTTAACCATTCCCTCGTGGGACACCTGTGGCTATTTATAAATGTTGGATTCCTTCTTCAAAGCAATAGCCACTAAAAGCTTTCGAGGTAAAAGCCGGACCTCTATCGGTTACGGTTCTGAGATGATTTCCAAAAGTTTCCTGCTGTAGCTTCAGTTTTTCTATTACATCTTCTGCCGAAGTTGATTTAATCGGAAATAACCAAGTGAAATTCGTGAATGAATTGACTATTATTAAGATATTTTGATTGTATTTGTTTTTAAAAGGCAGCGGGCCGATAAAAGCGACATGATATGTAGACAAGGGTATGTCATTTTTTTCGGATGTGTTTTTTAGTGGAGGTTTAACGAAGACCGTGAGCAACTCAATAGGATATTAAAAGTCGACTGTCCCTAATTTAAGGCTACTGGTTCTTGGTAAGTGAGAGACCTGCGCCGTAAGACAAACACGACATCCATGCCATATCGGGATTCGAAACCTGACTCATCTCAGACGAATGATCAGAAGCCATCGCTTAGACCAGTGAGCCACGAGAGTGGCAGAAATAGGGTTGAAAAACCTTTCTTTCTTCCCATATTTCTTTTTGGCTAAATCGCAAAGAACGCAGTTGGTGATTACGCCTTAGGTTAACTTACTCAGATTACAGATAAAAAAATTCTTGTTTGCTACTTCTTCTGTTTCAAAGGTTGAAAATGACCACATATATGTGCCAATTTAATTAATTCAGCTTGCATGACTCTTGGCTCTACAATAAGCTCACGAGAGCTGTCAAACTTGTAGAGAATGTCAAGCCTCACGAAATACTCTCGAGACTCATTATCGGATAAGGGTGCTCTTATAGCGCAAACGTGTTCGTCTTCCAACTGGGCATTTCTCAGCTTTGACGTCACAGTATTGTTTCCCATCATCATGACTGGTTGCATACTCAAGGCGTCGACATGCGTCGACATCCTCTGACCAGATCTATGTACTACCTTGTAGTCAAACTCCTACAGTAACAGAGCCCATTTTGCGATTCGTGTGACAAGATCCCCCTTGTCCATGGTCTTCTGGAATGCAGAACAGTGACGATTTTGAATCGATTGCCCAACAGATAAACATGGAGCTTCTTCAGGGCTCCGACGATGGCTAGGACTTCTAGCTCGTAGCTGCTGTACTTATCTTCAGCTAAACTCGTTTTCTTCGAAATATAATAAACAGGGTGCAGTTTCCCATCTTCAGCTTCCTGCAGCAGCACAGCTCCATATCCGTGTTTGCTCGCATCTGAGTGTAGCTCTGTCCTCCGTTCTTGTATAAAAATACACAACAAAGGATTATCGGTTAGTAAGTTCTTAAGCTCCTAAAATGCTTCTCTCTGTTCGTAACCCAAAACAAACGATGCACTTTTCCTCAGTAAGTCACTCAATGGTTTTGCAACCTTGGAATATTCTGGAATACATTTTCTGATGTGTTAGTGCCAAAAGCCTTGCACATGTTTCACATTTCTTGGGACAGGAAACTTTTTAACTGCCAGTGTCCAACACCACTAGTTCTGCCAGTATCTGTCCAACGATAGTAGAATAGATGTCCACTTTTCAGTTCAATGAGATCTTCGCATTTTCTCCTTACCTCGCTTAGCACGACGATGTACCACTTAATCCTTTGTAGTTCCACTTCCAATTCAAGAAGCCTTGAATCAGAAAATAGGGAGCGTCCATTATTCGTAGCCAATGTCAGCATCAGATGGCAGCCTAGTCCGGTCCTCCGGGGATTCTTAGCACCCTCTGCCTTCATGTCGCACAGGCCGCTTCCTTGGCCAGGTACATTCCAGCTGCCGGAGACTGAGGGCCAGGATTTAAGTTGTGGAGTCATTTTGGAGGGGTTTGGCCGTAACTCACCACGCTGGTCAAGCGGGTTGGTGAGTGTGGGATATCATTTTCTCTAATCCCGATGGTACAGTTACACCGCTATTGGCGGTCGTCCGAGCCCCTTTAGTGGGAACAGGATGCACCACGAGAAGGCGGGGTTGACATTTGTCAAGGAGAGGCTGTGATGTTATGCATTCACCTGACCTTACATCCCGATGTAGGTATATAAAATATTAAATTCAAGATTAAATACTGCAAACCGTTTCACTTTTGTCAATGGAGTATTCATAAGAAACAAGCAAAAGCAGCGAACAGTTGACAATTACGTAAAAACCACATGACCTGCTAAATACGTAAACAGCTAACCCAATACAACTGTTTATATGCATGATTTTGTATATGAGAAACGGAATTTGAAGAAGCAGTGTAACTAACGGGAGAATTCAGAACATTTTAGTTTCCTCCACATGAGATTTATGCTGAATAATACAAAGAGCGTAAGGCCAAAAAGCATTGCAATCCTAATTACTTAGTGGACATTTTAATTATATCTCATAAATAAACAGCAGGACATTTAAAACCCCTAAAAATAATCAATTGATCTTATAGACAACGCTAACCAATCTCTTGAAAGCTTTTAACATTTTTGGTATTTGTGGTGTTACATCCTGCTGCATCCTGAATGTTTTATTACTCTAATGATAACAGATAGTTATAAATTCTACGTTAAATTAAAAATTAAAATAAGCAAATCGCTCTTAATCAATTTATCTAGATGTAAATTTGGAATATCATTTTTCGAAATACACATCGACGGTTATACTCACATTATTAATCATTAATTAAAATCAACTTCTTGCAAGCACTGTGTTTCAGTGCAATTTCATATGAAATACGTGATAAGAATGCTCAGAATATATCTATTCATTGTAATGTTATATCCGTAAAGATGACACACTTACACATCGAACTTGTCCACATCTGAAGAGTAAATTATAAATTAAATGTTTCCATTTTTATGATTGCGAATTACATCTATTAAATGTGGTTTTAATATTTATCTCAGAGTATCGTTGTTATTTACTAGGGTTCTTCATATTTTGAGCCGATTATATATTTTGTATAAAATTTTGTTTGTTGCACAATATGTTTTAAAACGTTCCTGCAGAAATAAGCGCTTCTTTTGTTGGACCACGTCGGGATAACGTCTTGGCGAAAGCACCGAAGCGCGTCATTCATGACTTCACGGTTTAATTAACTTCATTACTTACATTTCTTCGTAGATTTTTTTCCCATCATATTTGCTGATATTCTAATTCTGTATAGCGACATTTTATGTGTATTACATTTTTTTTAAATTAAGTTAAAGGTTCTTACATTACAGACCAGTGCACACGGTGCTAAGAATTCCTCACGTTTAAAAGCTACCCTCTTTACAACACATGATGCTCTTACTTAGTATTAGGTGGGTCATCTTTATATATTTACCTGTTTTGAACTAGAAGTTACCAATGTGCTAGGTGTTCCCAGCATGCTATAACCTACCTTTCTCTGAAATGCGGATGCTCATACTACTGGTGCGCACATTATTTGGTGTAAGGTCGCAATACATTGCTCAGTGAGGGGAAGCAGGTTTGCCATTGCTTTTATATGAGAGGTAATTTTGCATTCTTCCTCTCCGCAGAAATCTGAAATTGGTAGGGTGCCGGATCAAAGACCTTGAATTATCGCAAGTGTTCAATTTTAAAAACTGCATGAACGTGGACGACCTTTTTTAGGTAATTAGCACAAACTGGTTTATCTGAGCATACTAAGTCAACACAGGTCTTGAAATTCTGAAGATGCACTGACTCCCTTGCTTTCTCCCAAAGTTTGCCACTGTATAGAATGAAATGACACACTTCAAAATTAATATCGGTCTAAAATAACGATATTACAATGCCGTCTTTCAAATATTTACTTGTATTGTCATATATTCGGGATGTAAGGTCAGGTGATGCGTAACATCACAGCCTCTCCTTGACAAATGTCAACCCCGCCTTCTCGTGGTACATTCTGTTAACACTAAAGGGGCTCTGACGACCGCCAATAGCGGTATAACTATACCATTCGGATTAGAGGAAATGCTATTCCACACTCACCAACCCGCTTGGCCAGCGTGGTGAGTTATGGCCAAACCCCTCCAAAATGACTCCACAACTTAAATCTTGGCCCTCAGTCTCCGGCAGCTGGAATGTACCTGGCCAAGGCAGCGGCCAGTGCGACATGAAGGCAGAGGGTGCTAAGAATCCCCGGAGGACCGGACTAGGCTGCCATCTGATGCTTACCTTGGCTACGTACAACGGACGCTCCCTATCTTCTGATTCAAGGCTTCTTGAATTGGAAGAGGAACTACAAAGGATCAAGTGGGACATCGTCGGGTTAAGTGAGGTAAGGAGAAAAGGAGAAGATCTCATTGAACTGAAAAGTGGACATCACTTCTACTATCGTGGGACATATACTGGCAGAACTAGTGGTGTTGGATTTATAATAAACAAGAAACTGAAGGATAAAGTTGTAGAAGTTGAAAGTTCCTCTGACAGAGCTGCACGACTCGTTATCAAACTCTCGAGAAGATACCAGGCTCAGATTATTCAAACTTATGCACCCACCACAAGTCATGCTGAAGAAGAAATTGAAGAATTTTATGAGGAAATTCGTGATCTAAATAATAAAGGTAAGCAGCACTTGAAGATAATTACGGGAGATTTCAATGCAAAAATAGGGCAACGGCAACAGAATGAAACTTCAGTAGGTAAATTCGGTCACGGCAACAGAAACCAGCGTGGAAATACTCTCGCAGAGTTTGCAGAGGCAGAAGGGTTTTTCATCTTGAACTCCTTTTTCAAGAAAAAGCCACACAGGAAATGGACATGGAGACATCCAAATGGGACGACAAGTGAAATTGATTTTATTATGTGTAACAAAAAATTCGTCATAGAAGACTGCAGTGTGCTAAACAAGTTCAACACAGGCAGTGACCATAGATTGGTGAGATGTAAGATGCACCTCAACACTAAACTCGAACGTAGCAAGCTCATAAGACAAACAAAATGTATTGACATAACCAACCTTAAAAAACACCATAATACCTTCAAATTGAAACTGAAGAACAGATTCTCTGCTTTAGAAGGCCTAACATCGGAAGAAGTGGATATTTCTGAAGTTAACACAAAAGTAACCAAAGCTCTTATGGAAACAGCAACAAAATTAGCTGGGTCTAAGAACAAATTGCATGTGAACAAATTATCAGGAAAAACCAAAATGTTGATGCAAAAAAGAAGAGTGATGAGGACAACTAAAGACGATGTGACTTCCAAAGTGGAATATATAGAGCTATGCAGGACAGTACGAAAAAGTATCACTGAAGACGTAAGGAAATTCAACTGTGAACTAGTAAGGAAAGCAAGTGAAAACAACCAAAGCCTAAAGATAGCAAAGGGACATCTCAGTAAGGGGAAAAACAGATTTTGGCTCTGAGAAAAGAAGATGGTTCTGTAACAAGAAATAGAGGCGAAATTTTGACAAGAGTGAAAGATTTCTACTCCAAATTATATGAAAGGGATGATACATGTACTCCAGACATCATGAAAGGCACCAGTACCAGAGTTCTTCCAGTCCTTCCAGCAGAAGTTGCACATGCAATCAAGAACATGAAGCGGGGAAAAGCTCCAGGAGAAGATGGAATTACTGTAGACATCATACAAGAAGCAAGTGGAGAAATTGAAACACTACTCGCCCAAATTTTCACTCGATGCCTTAATGAAGGGGAAAATTCCTGAGGATTCGAACAACGCTACAATGATCTTGCTACATAAAAAAGGTGACATTGAGGATCTCATTAACTACAGACCTATCAGCCTCCTATCAGTGGTTTATAAAATCTTCACTAAAGTTCTTTCACACCGCTTGAAGGTGACACTGGACATGGCTCAACCGAGAGAACAAGCTGGATTCAGGAGTGGCTACAGCACAGTAGATCATATCCACGTACTGAGAGAACTAATTGAAAGAGCGAGGGAATATGAGCTTCCATTGTGCATGGCTTTTATCGATTATGAAAAAGCCTTTGATTCGGTGAAACCATCAGCAGTTGCAATGGCTCTGAAATCCTGCGGTATTGAAGATGCATACATTAATATTATTAATAACATCTATGAAAATGCAAGTGCAAAGATTCGGCTGTTTGAAAATACAACACACATAAAAATTGGAAAAGGAGTGAGACAAGGTGACACCATATCTCCGAAGCTCTTTAATGCCACATTGGAAAATGTCTTTCAATCACTGAACTGGGAATACAAAGGGATAAAGATTAATGGAGATTATCTAACCCACCTTCGTTTTGCTGATGACATAGTCATTTTTGAAACTACCCCATCAGATCTACAGAGTATGATCCAGGAACTTGGTGACAAGAGTAAAGAAATGTGATTAAAAATGAACTTTCAGAAGACAAAAGTGATGTACAATGCTTTTACAAGAAATGAAGATTTATCGATTGATGGAGAAAAGCTGGAGATAACAGACACGTACGTTTATCTTGGACAGCAGATATCAAGTGAGGGTCACATTGGTGAAGAAATTAATCGGCGTACAAAACTTGCCTGGAGAGCTTTTGGAAGAAACAGCAAAATTTTCAAGAGCAATATGCCATTATGTCTTAAAAGAAAAGTGTTTGATCAATGCATCCTTCCAGTGCTTACGTATGGTGCAGAGACGTGGACCTTAGCTAAAAGAGACATACAAAGGCTGCAGACAACTCAAAGCAGCATGGAGAGGTGCATGCTTGGTGTAACCAGGAGAGATAAGAAGAGGAACACGTGGATCCGAGAAATGACAAGAGTGGAAGACATCATGATCAGAGTTAAATCCCTGAAATGGCAATGGACTGGACATACTGCCAGAAGAACAGACCATCGATGGACAGCTGAAATTTTAGATTGGATTCCAAGGGACAGGAAAAGACCCAGAAGAAGACCACATGGAAGATGAGTGGATGAAGTATGCGGGAGTGACATGGAGGAGACTGGCACAAGACAGACCGTTGTGGAGGAAACTTGGGGAGACCTTCGTCCAGCAGTGGATTGATAATGGTTGACAATGATGATGATGATGATGATGATGATATTCGGTTTCAATTGGATCAGAGGCGTCAGTAATACATCCTATACGAATTGAACTGTCACTGCGAATTATTGTTGCGGTAGTTAACAGTTCTTCAAAGGTATACGCCACATTTGTTTTCCGAAAGCAACAAAATACTTAGGATAAAATATTAAAATATTTCTTAAACGTGAACGAATGTTAATTTAAAAAGAGAGAAGTTAAAGAAATTTTAGTTACCATTTTAATAACTAAAATGAAGTTTATCTCCCCTTCAATTTTCTTACTGATTGACATAGAATTGAAATAAATAGTTACCAATTATGAAAATAAAACATACTTCAGATTGTGTTTCATTAGAGATTACGTAGTTGATATAACTTTAAAAGGGGATGACAGAAGATAGATTTCTTTCTCTTAAAAGTAAAAGCGTTCCGGATCTACACAAAATGTTAATTATAAAATATGTTTGAAGCCTACAACGCTATTCACGGGAAAGGGCACGGGGGTTACAGATTATATCAGGTGCAGACAAGAAACCTCAATTTCCGCGGTCTCCAAAATGCATAACAGTTCTTGGACAGAATTATGATCAATTCACAACAGCCTAAGAAATCCAGAATGAAAAAGGAACCGGAACAAAACACACTCCATCATATCAATTTCAAACAAAACACACATATCAAGACATCCCAAATGATATAATTCTCAATAAAAAAAGTTACGATTAGACGTACCAGCGAAAATTCAACTGTCCATAAAGGTACAAACTTAAAAGATTGGCATGAAACACCACGGCATAGCTTTTCTTCCGTTAAGGCAAATTTCGTATCAAAGAAAGTTACATTGAACAAAAAATGCCCTAGAATCTAGAATTACTATCGATCTAAAAGGATCGATCAAGATACATTTCAAAAGATATTGGTTTATTGGACGCAGTTTATTTAATGAATTTATTTTTCTATATTTTTTCGGAGAAAAGAAGTGGTGACATACTGTGAATATTTTAATGCGAGAAATATTTTCAAGTACACCTGATTAAATCTGTCGTGTATAATTCTGCTTTCAAATGTGAGAATTTGAGTCTAAGCAGCCTTATTTTTACGCTAAGAAGAAAAACCTTTCGGTTCGTAATAACGGAAAAATGTTTATGTTAATCCACATCGAAATACCAAATGTTATGTAAATCCACATCGAAATACATCGAAATACATCAGGATTGTCAGTACTCAACTAAAACGTAATAAGATATGGATATTTATTTTAATGCACATTCAATAGTCTTTTTTCTTAGTTATAACATTAAAATGTGCGAAAAAGGCTCATTAGTTCAAATTAAATTTGATATTAAACACTCTAATGAGCTTACTCTTGCGCCTAGAAAACGCATAATACATTTCCTAGCTTTAATTTAAAATAATATCCCTATCTAAAAACATTCTAAAGGTAATTCTGACATTTTTCCGGAGGTATTAGGAACTGCGCTTGGCAGAAGTTAGAAAAATATGAAAACACGTTATTCATGTTGTTTTACGAGCTTTATCTGTGAGAAAACTGTCCAAACGGTAAGCTGAGGTTTTTTTAAATGGGAAAGAAATATTCGGCCACCAAGGTGGTGAAGTGGTCTAAGCGCTGGTTTCAGTACATTCTTCTTCCTAGATGTGTCCGGAATGGAGTCCCGCTAAAGCCTGAAAGTTGTGTTTGTCTTACAGCATTGGCTTTACACATTCCCCGGAACCAACGGCTCTAGGTTAGGGACTGGATACTGCCCATCCCGCGAAAAATAATTGAGTTGCTCACGGCGATCGGCAAAACCCCAAATAAAAAAATAAAAAAGGATAATCTGGGAGAAGGCTCTGAATGCAGAGAAAGTTGTTATTAATTCTATGACTTTAAAGCAGCCATTGCTTAAAATATTCGGAAGCATTGCACATGGGATTTTGTACTGCATATGATATGTAAACAACAGTATAAAAATATATTGATAATCCGTAGTTTCAAAAACCTATTTATACTAGGGCTCATACTTTTTTGAACTCTACATCATGTACGACGATGAAGGAACACATCTAAACATTCCATACATGGTCTTTGCCTTTAGATCAAATTAGGTATCTTAGTAAAGCACATTACGGAAAACCTTACATTGGTTAGCGAGCTTGAAAATAGAATTGTTTAATGTGTTACAAGATTAGATCGAAATATACGCAAAAATTGGTACCCGTTTTCACGACATGGTTAGTGAATACAACTGCTAAAAACACAATAATTAATACAAAAATATACAGTCATTTGTAAAACATTACAAATAGCTGTCAATGTGTTGTAAATCAAGATTTTCAAAGAAACAACTAATTATTAGTTAGAGACGTTTGAAAGAATGACACCACAGATGCCTACTTACATTCTTTAGAACACAAAAAGACCGAAATCAGCACTTTGTGTAGCCACCTTTGTTTTCTATAATAGACAAAATACGATGTGGGTACTCTCAAAGGGATTTGGAGGAGTAATTTAAAATGTCTTTGCATTACACGTTTTTTATGGAGTCAATCAAAGCTTGGGAAGTTGATGGCTGTTTTCCCCTTACCTTGTCTTTTAAAATGATCCACAAATTCTCCATGGGTTAAGGTCAGGACTATTACCAGGCCGGTCAAGCACAGTTATGTTTTCCCTCTGCAGGTAGTCCTTTGCTCTCTTTGATCTGTGGCATTAAGCATCATCATGCATAAACAATGTGCATCTGTGCACTTGCATATGAGTAAACAGCTTCTCACGTAAAATTTCCACATAAAAAGGACAAGCAATGGTAGTGCCTTTCGGCACAAAGAGTAATGAAGCAGTACCGGATGCTGACATAGCACACCAGGACCAGGAATGAAAATCAGCAGAAATAAAAACTACTTTAGCACCTCTAAAAAATTCGTATCGGGAAGATCCATCAGCACCTAACATAAAGATTTTAGCTATAACATTATGGTGGTTATCCACCAACTGAGAAAACCCATCTCATGGATTCAGTACAAAAAATTACAGTTAGAAACAATTTTTCGAAATGCGTCACTTCAGGATACGAAGAGATAATTAAAATCGGCACAATGTTTCCTGAACTATGACCAGTTTGCAGGAAGTTTGAACTGCACATACACCAAACTTTTGTACTTCAGTTGAAAACAGTAATTTGTTTCAAAAACAAATAGGCGTTCACCGATTTCTTCAATTTCGTTTCGTCAGACCTATTGATTACCCATTCTCTCAAGAAAATAACAGCTATTGTCACAGTGCTTTTAGTTTCTCACAGTTGTGCTGGAAAATATAGTTCACGACACGCCCTCCCTGCATAACTGAGGAAGAGATACAACCATTTCGTAAGACGATCGTGAATTCCTATTGATTGAAATATGTACAGTACTCACGGTATCACAGGTTTCTTTTATTTTCCGTTATTTTAATCTAAGGCATGATACTCCGTTAAAGAGTATCATACAACCATTAATTAAAACAAACTTGGTGTCATTCAATTGGGAAGGATGTGCAGTTTTCAACCGTGTGTAGAAAGAACAAGAACTGCATTGCATAAAAATTACTCGTAAAAGTAGATTAGCGAAATTTGTTAGAGGGTGCGTGTGGAAATACCTATGACATATTCTCGTAAGACTGTGTACTATTTATCTCACATCCTAATGAAAAATACATGTGATTTACTTGTTCGTAATTATCTGCTGTGTGAGTGACAACTTATTATTTCCTGAGTTAATCATCCTACTGCACATTAACGTGGCAGTAAAATGACACACGTAATGAATTTAAGCTGATTCTAGCAACATGAAGTCTGAGTCTGAGAAAGTCTCAGCAATAACTAAATTGAAATGTGAGATTTTCAATTTTCATGTAGTTCTCTGGAAATTTAAAATGTTTAGAGGTGTCATTTTGGAACAAAAACAATCTTTCTGTTGAAATGATTTATATTTATCTGCAGAATGTTTAGCAGGATCAAAATAAATGCAATAATGGTATGAGTTTTTAACTTCAAATCTGTGGAGGAGACCTTCAGTATTTAAAATTAAATTGTAATAATTTCCAAAGCAAATACTTTGAAAAAACACCTACTGTCGTTAAGTCGAATGGCTTTTCAAACAATTAGACACGGAATATTTTTGGTGAAATGTATTGGCTGGCATCATTTAATAGGCTTTACACATTTATTTAAAACCGGAAGAATGTATTATCCAGTGCTATCATTTCATCCATCTCCAGGTAACCATATACTCATTAGATCAACGCAGGAATATGTGATTTTCTGGTAATCATAACTGCTATTAAATTTAACTATTTTCAAAATTAGTTACATAAATCTGTATTATATTAAGTAAACCCATGAACAACCTGCTCAGAGAGCCACGGGAGTTTAATAAGATTCCATTATACCCATTTCTTTGGGGTGTGAGGACATTTGATATTTAAATTACATTCATAAAAGAAAAAAATACCAGCAATTCGAAACAGTCCATCTCATCCCTTTAACATACATTATCCTGATAACAATTTTAATTATTATATATTAGAAAATTCCCTTTTTAAAAGTATACATTTTTACTATTTTTTTAACACAATGTTATTCTTAACATTAATTTTCCATGCTGCTATCACTGCTATATATGTATATTTAACACACATTTTATTTACAGTTCTTTCACTATGGTACACACATACCTGTTTTACACTTTTAACTGTTACACAACAATTCGCATACACACCATTTTTTCAAATGTTTCCGTACATATTCTTAACACATGTTCTCCAGGTGGTATAGTGGTTTATCAGTGGCATAACTTGGATCCGAGAGCTGGGCAATCTCACCGGTCAAATGTAATCCCCAGCCCCCCGCCCACCTCCACCCGGCCGGATCCAGTACTGCTTTTTTTAATTGCGAAGTTTATTTTTGAATTGTTGAGTAATAGAAGTAACTTTTTATTTCGAATTACAGGTATACGCTATTGCTAGCATAATACCAAATTATTATGTGGATTAGGATTTTAACACTTATTTGTACATAAACTGCATTCTTCTTCTGAATACTTTATTTGTACATGAACTCCATTCTTCTTTCCTTTTGTTGAAGTTGAGTGTTACATTTTCACATAATGTTTCTTTCGAGTACTTTTTCAGGATTAAAAATTATTTTTTTTTATTGACAAAACAGCCAAGTTACTCTAGCTGCTCAAGTCCTTGCGTGGCCCTAAGATATGTCTTGATCTCTTTTAATGCAGAAAAACGTCTTTTGGAAGTTGCATTTGCTGATGGAAACTTTAATATTAGGTCTGCTAATTTGTGCACCTCAATAAACACAATGTCCAAAAATTCAGTTTCATGTAACAAGTAATGTGTTTTACTTATTTGTTTTGTATTCATGAAATGAATAAAACACCTTCAGTTCATTTTTTAGTTGAACTGTATCAAAATTTGAAGCATGGGGCTTTTTAAATTATGACAGTAGATGTTGAGGAAAGCCTTCACAAAATTTATCAAAACTGTTCGAATCCAACAAAGCCACGAATTTAAAATATAATGTCACTGATTTTAATTCATTTACACTTCACACAACTGAAGCAACTCTCACAGAACACGTGCTGTTACGGGCGGGAGCATGTTATGGAGTAATGTAGTCTGTCTTCTCTTTCTTTGAGCAAACCCATGCCCAAAGCAACAGCCCATTCACTCGCTACTTCATGATGTCATGGAAACGCTAGCCGTCTATCGTATTGAAAATCTTCGAATCACAAAGAGAAGGCTGCTAGAGCTGTTTATGTCACAATGACATTATCTTTCCACTAGGAGACCCTTTGGTCTTTGCTTGCCAGACTCATCCTCTTAGTCAAAATAAGAAAATACGCCCAAGTGTGTTTTTCGCAGCAAAGGCATGGACATAGCTTATAACCGTTGACAAACTGACTTTTATTTGTGGGTATCTAATTGATTTTTATTTGTGCATTCTTTGGGCTTTTCAGCTAACCGAGCTAGCCTCGAATATACGCCACTGATGCTTATCTATTTATATCACTCATACACTTAACAAGACCGTGTCATGTGGTAAGCATGTAGTAAAATTGCGGAAGAGAGTAAATGAACCATAACACAAGCTGGTGACAAATAAAATCATGAGCAAAGGAACCATAGCATAAAGTGAGTAAAATAACCATAGCGCAAAGTGTGGCCAAGTTATCATCGAAAAAAAAAATTGTTTTATTAATATAAAATTTATATTCATATATGTTTTGTGATATACACTGAGATAGTTTTAACCTATAATAAATGGAGGTAGGATGATAGGTATGAAATTTCTGATACATATGTAATCGACTGGATTAATTTATTCAAAAGCCCATTCAGACATTACGAAGTGGAAGTCTGCAGGTCATATCATGTACGAGATAGGCATCCACTTTTTTATTTTATTCTAAATGAATTAATACGAAAGGGCCCAGAAGGTTTCTGAAATATTTAACAAACAAAAAAATGTACCTGACCGGTCTTTTCAATTTCTGTAAATACTGTTGTACCACCAAAATAAAAAACAAAAAACAAGGCAGAAGTATCACTTTTTTGCTGCACTCTGTAAATCCACAACGCTGATGTCTTACATTATAAATCTCTCGATTTCGCATACATTTTCTGTCAGGTCAATTCCGCAGAGGGAATGTTTCTTGTCTTGACGTTTTCGAGGACCCTTTAGGGCTTTCAGATTAAATTCTACAAATGTATGAGAAACCTGAAAAATTTACCAAAGATTTTTTTAAATCCTTCTTTTCTGATTTCCGACTGTTTGCAAATGCAAAAAAATTGTATTCAATGCAGTAAGAGAGAGAAATCACAATTTCCATCACTTGCTTCCGACGTTTCAGTTCATTTCATAAATAAATGAACAAATGACTAATTTGAACATTTTAAATTTACAGTGAAAATGCAAAATTAGTAGGAACAAAATCAAAGGAATTCGTATTCATTGTGTTTTTTAAGATGGCGTGAGAGGTGCTGTTCGTTTCCGTGGGACATTTGTTCTTTTTTTTTTTTTTTGCGTTTTTAAACGGCAATTCATTGATCTCTTTTAAGCCGCTAGCAGATGAAACATTAACTGTTATGATATGGACTTTTAACATATTATTATTACATTTAAATTCGCTCTGTAACTGAGACATAATTGTATGCCTGCCACCGAGGAAAGAAAGACTAACTTCTGTAAAACCACGGTTGGGTTAACATGAGACATGTTTTGATATAATCTGCCTTTCGAAATGCTTTATCCTTTTTCTTCGAACTGTTCTCCCAATTTCATACAAAAACCTTTTGAAATAATTTGGCAATTAACACGGAAGAAGGATGGATATGTTTTCTGCCGTTTTGTTTCCCTTTTATCCTTATTTCATTTAAATTTAATTATTTAGATTTAGTCATTTCTAAATCTAATGGAGACATACTGAGAAGTTAAAAGGTATCAGGAACTCATAGAAGATCTTACATCATAAAAATATCATAAAAGGATATTCTTGTATTGCTGCACTTTGTTTACTGATACTAATTCCTAAAAGTTTGAGATGTAGTTTGGCAATCAGGTATTTTCAAATATTTTACTGTCGTAACGGATATATTTTAAAAAAAAATAGGGATTTAAATTCTTGTTAGCGAGTTGTGATACTGAATATTCTAGTTTTGCGGAAAAGTAAGCATATTCCTTAAAGCACAAAAACTCATCCGCATAGAAAAAAGTTTGTGGAAATTTATTTTCTTAAGCAACAATCTCTTTAATTTTATGCCGATGGTAATTATAATGCAGTTATTGTTATTTAGAGGCATTTACAGCACTCATCACATTGCACTTCTTACTTTGAGTATTGGAAATCATAAAAATGCAAGTGTGTGTGATATAAGCAGCACATATGTAGTGAAAGCTATGTACTGCTGAAGAGACGAACGTGTATTATATATTGTGAGCAGGTGCTTTTCTTACAGTGAAATGTTGTGCGTGCACTTGATTCGCTTTTCTGGGGATGGAAGATATACTTCCGATATGTAATGTGAACCAAAAGCTTGTTAGTTAGGTGGAGATAATTTTTTTCTGCAATACTAGCCACGTCTGCAGAATGAGTGGTTATGTGCTAATCGTGAAATTATATTCTGCCCAAACACCAGGAACAAAATATGACTATAAATAAAGAAGGGAAGCTAATGGGAGGATTCACTGAAGATAAGAAGATATTGAATATGGAGGATATCGGGGCATACATGTCATGGATATCAATGAAGCCTCAAATGTATACAGTGTGATCGCTCTATTATTGGAAACTTTTCTAAATATACAATAATTAAGGTTTAGCGAGACAATAATTTTGAATAGGTAAATAACCTCGCTTTAAGAAGCTGAACTCGAAAATCTGAGAACACCGCAGTACTAATAAAACTTATATGTTCAAAGGTTTGTGCAGTTTGAATATTTGTTTAAAGCGTGCAAATACTCAGACCTAAACATACTAAATGGGATGAAGTGCAGAAATTTAATTAATTATAGATGGAATTCTAAACGAAGAGGTTACAAAATAAATATATATTTCCTACACTTAGTTGCAGAACTATGCGTGACATAAATTTGAAAGAGATATCTAAATCATTCACCAAAATGCACTAGATTCGTTTAGAAGAGAATTTTCCTACCAAATTTTCAGAAAATGTAACTTCAAGAAAATATTTCACTGACCATATGCAAGCCATTGGTGAGGTATCTTAACGAAATGTGGAAAACGCAAATAAATAGATTGTTACATAAGAGACGAAACATGCATATCCTTTTGAAAATTAGGGTCCATGACGTCCGTACGCATAAATCACCTATTGTGAAAAATACGAAGGATTTTAGGCAGTTCCATAATTCGGCGGGGTTTAGTGTGAGACTTTGTTTCTTGAGATTTGGTTCGACAGATGTCTCAACGGCATGATTTACTGGAATCAACGGCGTGAAATAATATTTTATTTGATTCAAAGGAAATGTAGAGTGCAAAAGTGTTGTATTTAAAAAATATTTAAAAAAAATGTAGATATGCAGGAGTTACATGTTCCACCATACTTTTGTAATGAGGGGAACTGAGAAAAGGATACAGGTCGATTCCTGTACTCAAGTAGACGAGACTTTGGGTTTAAGCTGGTTCACGATGTGCTTCCGACCAGACAAGAAAACCTGCCGTTGGGCAGGTGGATTTATCACACTTGCAGCTGTGTCATTTCGAAGACATGCGTGATGAGTGTGTATCGTGCCAACTTGTAAGAAATGTGATACAACCGTATTAGCCGCCCGGTGGCGCAGTGGTCTAAGCGAGGGCCTCTGATCATTCGTTCGAAAGGGGTCTGGATTCGAATTCCGGTGAGGAATGGATGTTGTTTGTCTTACGGCACTGGGTCTCTTCCCTTCCCTGGAACCAGTGACCCTAAAGTAGGGACGGGCGACTGCTTATAGCCCATTGAGTTGCTCACGGTGGTCGTTAAACCTCCAATAAAAAAAAACAAAAAAAAACCAGCCAGATTACTGCCGTTGAGTATTTGGCAGCGATAATTTGTTTCTATTATTTTTTCCCTTTTTCTTTTTTCCCTTGATCAGCACCTCAACTCTTGTGGTGCTTAAAACTATATGAACGAGAAGTGTGAGCGCTGACGTGCTGCCATATGTCGGCTGCTCTGTAATAAATATATCGAACCTAGCAAGCCGAATTCGGAAAAAATGCTTGCAGCGTGTTTCTCAGCAGGATGCAGTTAACAACAGATTTCTGTTTAAGATGCTTGAAAACAGAGCCTTAGTGAACCGAATGTTGTACTTTTTCAGATTCGGAATGGCTTCGCTTTAACGTAATACTGCGTTTCAGGTGCTCTCAGATCACGATAAAATTTAAGGCACAACATTTTGTTTTTTCATTGACAAATTTCAATGACAATAATTCGGTGGAGTGTACAATTCGTGACATGGACATTTGAAAAAAAAAACCGTTTCGCCTTTTACGCCAAAAAATACCGTAGTATTATTCTTTTGTAGGGGCACGGGATGCGTTCTCTGTACACTTCGTCTGCAATTATTAAATTAAACTCTCACTTTCACAGAATACAACACAGATATTTTCATTTAGCACAACTTCCTGGTAGAAAAAGTTCACAGTTATATAACTTCAGAAAATGAAGATGAATCAGTGACACAGCCTAATATTCACCATACAAGTACTGGTTATGGACACATTTGGTGCGTTGTAGACGAAAGACATTAACGACCCCAAAATATAACACCCGGGGTCAGCACAGTTTCCAGATGATTTTTCTGTTTAAACATAGCTCGAAGCTTGTTGAAGAAAAGTAACTATGAATTAATATAATGTTAATTAAAAACCACCTTCATCCCTTCAGGTAAAGAACGGAAAAATCGACCAATACGTATCACATAATTACGGAATAAAGTTGATCAAGCACAAAGGATGAGATGCCCAACAGGCAAAGAAAATAGAATGTTATTTTTAGGAAAACTTGGAAATAAAAATCATGAAAAACCCAAATCTTATCCAACATCAGATATCGCGGTTACATTTTCATAGTGACTCACAACGCTTTAAACAGCACATGGAATAAAAATAACTATTTATTTGTCTCTCATTGTTATCTAAGTGAAAAGCGTTTGAACTTCATTTTCCAATCAAAAATTTTAGTTTTTACACAATTATTCGTCAACCTTGAACCATAATTTGAAATCATTCTTAAGAAGAAACGTTCCATTACCTAAACATCACACAGCATAGTTATTGAGTTTTCACGCGGTACAGGTGACCAGTGGGAGTACGTATCACTTTGTCGGCACGGAGTGTGTGGCTTAGATATTTGAAAATCAGTTAAAATATCAAGCCTGTTTCCGATGATATCGGCACAGAAATGGCTTAGTTTTGCCTTGTGAGCTTCAACAGGCGTTAAGAAAGGTTTCGGTGATCGGCATACAAAGAAAAAACATCGCCGCTTGATTTTAACACTTTAAGGACTACGATCAGAAAAATGATTTGTCGCTCGGAATACCATAACGCCTGAAAATAGCTGTTGCTCATTTCCGAATTTCTTTGCCCCTCTCTTCTGCCCTAACAAAAGAAGGATTAGTGCTCAGTCACTACTCAAAACTTCCGATCTCTTAAGCTTGATATGCACGGACCTTCGGATGTCTCCCAGGGGCATTCAGTGAATTATTCTACATTATTCTTGTTTTTCTTGTGCAAAATATGCTCCCAATTCGTTTACATAGATTGAGCAAAATGGAATTATTTTTACCGCAAATTTCCTGCCATAAACTCCGCTTTTACGACAATGCAAACTATCCCACATAAACAGAGAACGTGCCAACAAAGCAAGAGTTCAACTGGGCGATGCCAGAAGGCTGAATCATATAGCCCAAGGACAAACCAACTCCTGGTGCACTTCTTTGTTCAGCGACGACAATGACGACTGAGAGTGACTCGTGCTAATCCCTCTGACACTGTGCAAATTCAAAGAAAGTGTGTGTAGGGAATCGTACCCTTGCCAAAGAATATCTAACAGAAGAAGTTAAGGCACGGCGAGACGTAACTAGCGCCGGCATATCCTGGGATACATGATGCTGTGCACAGAAACTAACACACAGGTTGATGCCGGAGCACACTTCGCATGAGTGTTTGTGTTGTTTTGTTGACTTCAATTCTGGCAAAGAACAGTCAGCCGAGCTACTCACAGCTCGTGATTGTTACCATCTCATTATAACTTCGCAAATAGGATATACTAGATTTCTTGCGCCAATCGGGTTAGTTAAAGCTTTTGTTTGCTGTCCAGAAAATTTTCAGAAATGCCAAATACTACGGATTGCCTGAATTTTGTACGGATTCTTAGGCTTAACTATAATATCTGCTAATATTTAATCTAAATAGTGATATTAATTGTTATTCCATATTTGTTTCACCAAAATAAGGGACGAGCGGGATATTAGAAAACAACAACAAAAACTGCTCTAAGCAAATAGTCATCAGGTCGTAGGAAGTAATCATCGATCAAAGAAAAGTTCCTTAACGTCTTTTGCTCCTGAATGTTTGCTTTCCAGCAGCGCCAAAGCTACCAACTCCACTGCCGTAGTCGCCTAATGCATTTTGATCCTGAATGTTTGCTTTACGGCAGAGCACAAAATCTCCTAGCTCGTGGTGGCGCTGTTGTCGCCTGTTTTACATTATCTAAACCAGATTTGGCGTTCTTCACGCGAAGTTTTATATTCTTGGCCCTTGCAATCCTAGTGCATCGGGCGCTTGTGTTTGTCTACATAGAAGGACGCGTAGGGCGCTGTGGTCGTCAAATCTTTAATTCCATATTTTTAGAATTAAATACGGAAAGCAAAAGTACTCTGAAGAAAACAAATTCAAATAAAGGGAAGGTGTGAACTGCAAAAGTTACTGGAATAACTAAGTTTTCTCAAAATTGTTTTTACTTTACTTTTTTTCTTTCAGTTGTACACTTTGTACGAAAATATAGTGAAATTTACAATGCTATCTTTCTTTTTGAAAGAAACATTCAAATTTCAAAATTTGGGCTTACAAATTTCTTGCGATACTTCACGCATTCCCCAATAGGGAACGAGCCAAAACTCCACTACCTGTTTAACAATTTCAGGCACTTTTCTTCTTTCTTTCTTTCTGAAAAAGTTATTTGTAGGTTTTTGGTGGGTATAATTTCCCATGTGGAAGAAGTCATACATTAGGAATAAAATAGCAAAACTATTTGGAAACATTTTCACTTCCTGCATGTTAATAAGATGATTGTTAGTAACTTTGGAGGTGTAATGTTTCATTGGTAATTGTTGGAATAATATTTCTTAAGGCTCGGGTTTCATCTATGTAATGCGCACTATTAGTAATGTTTCTGATTTGAAAGAGCGAATTCGGAATAATCGTTTTACTAAATGTTCCTAACAATGATTTTTCTGTACTTCTTAAAACTGAATTAAATGAGCTCCTATGATCCAGCTCAGAATTCTGAACATTCCAACATACTTAAATAATTTATGAATTTAAGAACTGCTTCTTGGTTAGCTAAATTCGCAAAATATAACCTTCTTACCAAAAATGATTCAACCTTTCATTCATATAGTGATGAAACGGATTGAGGGAAAGCACGCCACATATGTATTCCAGGCGTATAGCGAATATGAAGCACATTCTGAAGCGAAGTTTAACACAAATGTTATGACAATAACAAACACACAGAATATCAAACGAATTGTTGTCGAATATTGTTGGACAGAAACAGAGAGTGGAAGACAAATTATAATAAAAGAAATGTGGAAAATTAGAAAAAATGTTGTTTTGAGAATAATATTTTAGTTTCCGGATATCAGATGAACTTTTTTACAGTGAACATTTCTGGGTAATAATGTTAAACATGATGTATAACAAGTTAGTAAAATCATGCAATGCTTTCATTATAATACGCTTTCCAACATACCAGAAATCATTACTCAAGTTATGAGGATAATGGCTGTGGAATAAATATCGCTCCTGTGCCCTGACCTTTGATCCCATTTAGATGATATTCAACAGAACCGGTTCAGTATAGCTCAGAAATAACATGATACTGTTTTGTCGCGATAGAAGTATTTTTACGTAAGTTATGATGCATAGGGGCTATGGAATAAATCCCGCTCCTGTGTCCTAACCTTTGACCCTATTTCCCTCATTAGCAACAGAATTCGTCCCCAGGCAGGCCCTTACGACATACTAACATTGCATTCAAATCGAAGCATTTTACGTAAATTATGACGCATAATAGCGATGGAAGTGATTCCGCTCCTATGTCCTGACCTTTGACCCCATTTCGCCCATTTGCAACAGGGTTCATCCCCAGGTGGTCCCCTACGACATATTAAAATTTCATTGAAATCAAACATTTTTTTATATTAGTTATGACGCATAAGAGCAGTGGAATGGATCCCGTTCCTATGTCCTGACTTTTGACACCATTTCGTTCACTTTCAATAGGATTCCTTCCCTTGTGTCCCTTACCACATACTAAAATTTCATCGAAATCGAACGATTGTTACGCGAGTTATCGTGCGGAACGCCATACGCACACAACGCGTGACGTAATGACTCAGATGAGGATCGCGACCATCTGCTCGAAAGAGTGTGACGTCCACAACGCGTGACGTAATGAGACAGATGGCGTGACCGCGCGTCATAATCTCAATCGTGAGCTTGTGACGTCATAAGATTTCTAAGTATGGATAACATTAATGGAACGACGTCATCACACTGAAAGCGTAGTAATTCGGGGTGGATATTTAATCCACTAAACGAAATTTCCTGAAGTCGAGATCAAGCTAAATCGATTTCTAATACCAGAATACAGTAGGTTAACGACTTTCATCAAAATCGTTAGAGTCGTTTTCAAAATAAAATTTTCATATATACAAGAATTGCTCCTTTAATGTGGACGTCAAGTAATTTTGCTTCCTATACTTCCAATGGAAAAACTGCTATACACATTTTCTTCACAATTAATGCGTTCCCAATGATGAAAATTTGAACATCGATTAAAATAGCTTCATTTCATAACCTGGATTACTTAATATTTTCTAAAACATAACCATAATTATGCAATCCAACATTTATTTGTCCACTGACGTCATCAAAGTACAGGTCGCGCAATCTTTTTTCGGGTTTCAACACCACCAAAGAAAAGGTTATTGTTTTTTAATATAATTATGGTTATGTTTTAGAAAATGTTAAGTATTCCAAGTTATAACATGAAGTTCTATTAATCGATGTACAAATTCCTATCCTTGGGAACACACTAATTGTAAAGGAAATGTGTCGAAAAGTTTTTCCATTGGAAATATAGGAAGCAAAATTACTTGACGTCCACCTTAATAGTGGGGGATAAGGGCGATGGAATGGATCCCCATCCTATGTCCTGACCTTTGACTCCATTTGTCCCATTTTGAATAGGGTTCCTCTCCAGGTGATCCCCAACCACATACTAAACTTTTATCGACATCGAACCATTTTTACGTGAGTTATTGTGCCGACAGACGGACGGACAGAAAAAGCTGGAGCATATACACTTCTTCAACCTACGGTTGGAAAGCGTAAAA
This sequence comes from Macrothele yani, assembly GCA_039090855.1. NCBI lineage: Eukaryota > Metazoa > Arthropoda > Arachnida > Araneae > Macrothelidae > Macrothele > Macrothele yani. The sequence continues at coordinate 213,609,674 of CM077034.1, forward strand.
AAGAACGAAAACATCGAATAATCGGTTGTAATATGCACGTTCTTTGGATCATTTGAGAAACGGAAGAAATATTTCAAAGAATATTCTTAAGAAACCTAAACATTTCCCTAAAAGTGAACAACACTATTACACAACTTACGGAAAACCTCGCATAATTTTAAATACAATGTCAGCTGGATCATGCGCAGTGAAAAGAACCGGATGCCCATAAAATATATACCATACAGGAACAGGAATACAAATATCTGACAACTCCCATAAACAGCAGAAAACTGCGTTTCCAAAATCAGTTAATTTTGCACCCAATTTCCGTATAGCTAAAGATATCAGGAACGAAGGAATATTTAATTTGAACAATTAGAAAAACAGCTGTAGGGTATAACATGATATAACTGTAGGCAACCTAGCCGAAAAGTTGTGTGTAACTTAGTGGAGAAACTGGGGGGAAAATACTCATCATAGTGAATATACTACTAATAATTTCCTATGTGCTTTTTAGAAAAAACTATTGAATTTAACACTGAAACACACGGTGACGTCCCATGGCAGCAGAATTCTGAGTAATAAAGGAGTAGAAATCATGTGGATACCTTTTTATAGCAAAAGTGATGAAAAGGAACAGTGATTTTTCAAATACGTCTTCGCTTCTCTGAAGAGAGAGACAGAGGGAGAGAGAGAGAAGTAGAGTAAAAAAAGCTTTGCCTTATACGCTCTTAGAGGGGAAACTTAATATTAAATAGGTCAATGATCATAATGTTCACTGTAGCGATTGGCATATCATCATCATCATCATTGTCAACAATTATCAATCCACTGCTGGACGAAGGTCTCCCCAAGTTTCTTCCACAACGGTCCGTCTTTTGCCAGTATCCTCCATGTCACTCCCGCATACTTTCGAATTTCATCCACCCATCTCCCATGTGGTCTTCTTCTCGGTCTTTTCCTGTCCCTTGGAATCCAATCTAAAATTTCAGCTGTCCATCGATGGTCTGTCCTTCTGGCAGTATGCCCAGCCCATTGCCATTTCAGGGATTTAACTCTGATCATGATGCCTTCCACTCTTGTCATTTTTCGGATCCACGAGTTCCTCTTCTTATCTCTCCTGGTTACACCAAGCATGCACCTCTCCATGCTACTTTGAGTTGTCTGCAGCCTTTGTATGTCCCTTTTAGCTAAGGTCCACGTCTCTGCACCATACGTAAGCACTGGAAGGATGCATTGTTCAAATACTTTTCTTTTAAGACATAATGGCATATTGCTCTTGAAAATTATGCTGTTTCTACCAAAAGCACTCCAGGCAAGTTTTGTACGCCGATTAATTTCTTCATCAATGTGACTCTCACTTGATATCTGCTGCCCAAGATAAGCGTACGTGTCTGTTATCTCCAGCTTTTCTCCATCAATCGATAAATCTTCATTTCTTGTAAAAGCATTGAACATCACTTTTGTCTTCTGAAAGTTCATTTTTAATCCCACTTCTTTACTCTTGTCAGCAATTTCCTGGATCATACTCTGCAGCTCTGATGGGGTAGTTGCAAAAATGAATATGTCATCAGCAAAACGAAGGTGGGCTGGATAATCTCCATTAATCTTTATCCCTATGTTTTCCCAGTTGAGTGATTGAAAGACATTTTCCAATGTGGCATTAAAGACCTTCGGAGATATGGTGTCACCTTGTCTCAGTCCCTTTCCAATTTTTATGTGTGTTGTATTTTCAAACAGATAAATCTTTGCACTTGCATTTTCATAAATGTTATTAATAATATTAATGTATGCATCTTCAATACCGCACAATTTCAGAGCCATTGTAACTGCTGATGGTTTCACAGAATCAAAGGCTTTTTCATAATCGATTAAAGCCATGCACAATGGAAGTTCATATTCCCTCGCTTTTTCAATTAGTTCTCTCAGCACATGGATATGATCTATTGTGCTGTAGCCACTCCTGAATCCGGCTTGTTCTCTCTGTTGGGCCATGTCTAGTGTTACCTTCAAACGGTGTGAAAGAACTTTAGTGAAGACTTTATAAACCACTGATAGGAGGTTGATAGGTCTGTAGTTCCTGAGATCCTCAATGTCACCTTTTTTATGTAGCAGAATCATTGTAGCGTTGTTCCAATCCTCAGGAATCTTTCCTTCATTAAGGCATCAAGTGAAAATTTGGGCGAGTACTGTTTCGATTTCTGCACTTGCTTCTTGTATGAGGTTTACAGTACTTCCATCTTCTCCTGGAGCTTTTCCCCGCTTCATGTTCTTGATTGCATGTGCAAATTCTGCTGGGAGGACTGGGAGAACTCTGGTACTGGTGCCTTTCATGATGTCTGGAGTACATGTATCATCCGTTTCATATAACTTGAAGTAGAAATCTTTTACTCTTGTCAAAAGTTCGCCTCTATTTCTTGTTACAGAGCCATCTTCTTTTCTCAGTGCCATAATCTGTTTTCTTCCATTACTGAGATGTCCCTTTGCTATCTTTAGGCTTTGGTTGTTTTCAATTGCTTTCCTCACTAGTTCACAGTTGAATTTTCTTACGTCTTCAGTGATACTTTTTCGTTCTGTCTTGCATAGCTGTATGCATTCCACTTTGGAAGTCACATCTTCTTTAGTTGTCCTGATCTCTCTTCTTTTTTGCATCAACATTTTGGTTTTTCCTGATAATTTGTTCACATGCATTTTGTTCTTAGACCCAGCTATTTTTTTTGTTGTTTCCATAAGAGCTTTGGTTACTTTTCTGTTAACTTCAGAAATATCCACTTGCTCCGATGTTAGGCCTTCTAAAGCAGAGAATCTGTTCTTCAGTTCCAACTTGAAGGTATTATGGTGTTTTTTAAGGTTGGTTATGTCAATACATTTTGTTTGTCTCATGAGCTTGCCACGTTTAAGTTTAGTGTTGAGGTGCATCTTACATTTCACCAATCTATGGTCACTACCTGTGTTGAACTTCTTTATCACACTGCAGTCTTCTATGAAGAATTTTTTGTTACACATAATAAAATCAATAATAAAATCAATTATAATAAAATCATGGGCATTATATAAAATCATTGGCATATATCAAAATATTAATTCTCCAGTGATTCTTAGCAGCGGAGATGCACTTGGAAACATAAGCATTCTAAAACTACATTCCGCTAGATCTATGAACCTCAAACAACTCAGAACTCCACACGTTGAATGCAATCCGGTTTTGAATTTTTTTTTCAAATATAACGTTTAGAAACTAAGATAACGAGAAACACGTACAGAAATTTTACATCTTCTTACGCATCGGTTCTGAAACTTCTGACACTACGCAGCCCTTTTCGCCCTAGACCGAGGAAGCGGAGCTGCAATATTTTTTTCAATGTCCGTGTTCAATGAAAAGTTTGTGCCTGTACATAGAATGAGGATATACTGATTTTATTTCTCAAGATTCACGTCCCATTCCTCAGCCACCGTTCCATCGCCCTTTCTAAAAACGCCCACAAACGCGTGGTTTACGAGGCATTAATTACACCAAGTTAACTGAAGTAAAATTAACTGAAGAGTCAGACAGATTAAAGTTTGAGCCACTGTCGTGGTCACGTGGTGCAGAGGTGTGGCAGATTCCGCTTATCGAGAGAAAAAGAACAACGCTAGGGAGAGGCCGCAACGGGACCGTTAATTGTTTCATGGCCGGTATCATTCTTCTGAAAACTAATTCGCTCAAGGCGAGTTCTATCTTAGCTTCGCAGCAGAGTCTTTACGATCATCGGGCCTGACAGAACGCGGGCGTGATAGAAATATTTTAGAGGCGATGACAATGGTTCGCCCTTTCAAAAGCGATGACAATAGTTCGTGCTTTATTTTGTCTACCTGATTTGAAACTGCTGCCGCGCCATCCCGATGATAAAAGACAACTAAGCACGGCTTTCAGTATCAGTCGATATATGACGTTCGTATATGCTTCGAAGGAAGCAGTATGTTATGCACATTCATTGGATTAGTAAATTAAGGAAGTACATGGATCTTTCCAGTGCATTTTGTCGACACATGACGGTGTCAAGAAAGAATTTTTCGCAGAAATCGTCTCGGAGCACTTGTCCAGCTGGAGGAGCCCTAGAACTCCGCGGAGCACACTTTGAGTACCGCTGTCCGTAGGGGGAAATTATGTACTCTGATGTGCACGCAATGCAGATAATATATTATCGCATTTCGTCGTATCTTACAGAGAAAGGGTTTTCTAAATCGGGATTTTAGAATTGTAGACATTGGTGCACACATGCTGGAAAGGAAAACGGGGTGCAGTGGCAAACGGGTTCGTTAAAGAAAATTCGGATTTATATGTATATTGTTCTGATGAGATACCCTGTCCGATAAAGAAAGAATTTGTAAACCGTACTTTTAGAAGCAGTGATATTGAGAAAATGTTTATACCAAACGGGGGAAAAGCTGTTCAATATTTTATTAAGGATTGCAGATCAATTTCCGTTATGACATTTCTTGCAATCAGAAATCGTATCATATACAGGACTTTGCAGACAGCAAGCCATCTTAATACCACAAACATCATTAACACACAGCACAAACTTTTAACCCCTTATTCGGCTGGAACAAATTAACTTGGGGTTAAGAAAATAGGCTGAAAATAGCTCGCACTGATGTACCCATTGTATGAAGAGTGGCCAAAGGCTGTTGGAACGAGTTAAGTTGCGCATGAGAAAGCTTTACTTCTCCCTTTTAAAAGGTATGTCATTAAATGTCGTCATTTAGGGGCAAGGATTGATAATAATCCTTTCCGACCGATAACTTTTTAAAAGTGATATAATAATGGCGAAGAATCTGAGAAAGGACAGAAAAGACGTTTGAGACCCTTTTTGTTTCCCAGAGATTTCTCTTGGATTATACATCCGTTCATCTCTTGGATTATGGAGCACCTAATAAAGTACTTCAAACGCCAATCACCACGAAAGAACAAGAGGGATACGAATCATCAAGGGATATCACCAAGTATTAGTGGAATGCCTATCCATAGTGACAGGTTCATGATCAATACAGATCAGGTGAGACCGGGAAAAATGTTGTGCGGCAGCTTTCGTAAACCCCGAACGTTCTGTTAATATTTTTGTTTGGAACACCTGTGAATTTCGGGCAAAGTTCATCTGAGATTCATCAAACGCTTAAAGGGATAACATAAGCATAACCTCACAAAACGGTGTCAAAGCATGACTAACGGGTGAGGCTGGACAACTGCGCATGCGCGACTCTGAATCAAATAAGGTACTTAAGTGGCAGTTATGCGCGAACAGTACTTACTTTCCGGAATCCCTCGTACAAGCAATCGTCCCTTTCTAATTTTGCGCCACTGGTTCCAGGAAAGGGGAAAAAACTACCATTTATATCCCCATGCTTCGTACGGGCTGAAACCTGTACCAGTTACAGAAGCATTCAGAACCGAACACTTAGCCCTACAGTTTGAACGAGTCATGTACCTACCTGCGTTCTAGACACTCGCTCAACAGGTTAGCCAGGAATATTTGCTGATAAGGACGACATAATCGAGTGAAACTTTGCATGTTACAGCAGTTGGCTCTGGAAAAACGTCTTGTATTTATGATTTTCTATATATCAGGAAACGTTTTGAAACAATGTTCATTAGAATTAGATTTCGGAAAGATATTTTAAAAATCGAGAGAGAAGTAATTTAATAATTGTTTTACGTGAGGAGCAGTTCTTGGCTTAAGTGTACATACTTCTCTACGTTCTATCGTTCCTTCGTAAGCGAGAATACCGATTGCTCTTATAATGTGCTGCCTTTGAATTAGCCACAAGAAAGACAGAGCATGATTTTCATTTTAACGGAGCTGTGAAGCTGTCTCCGCAGCTCCATGCAAGGTCTATAACAACGTTACTTCCATTTTGCGCAATTTCAACAATTTACACAGGGACATTTCTCAAAAGCCTGTTTACAGTCGTCGTACAAACCAACGGAAAGTTCATTCTCAAGTGATTCAAGTACTATTGTTTTCAAGCGTATCCCATTCTTTGATAGATTATCACAGCAATATAATCTATGTATATTCCCTTATCACTTGGCATGTGAAACAGGAAAGAGTTTCCATACATCCAGTCCTTAATACTGACTTTGCATCAGGTGTGACATAAAAGTCAATATGCGGAATGAGAAATATAAGTTTACTCCCCATACGCAAGCAACAAATCCAATAGTTATCTCAAACAACAGCCATTAATAACAAACAGGTGCCGAATTCCCAGTGAGTCATGCGTAGTCATCCATTTAGAAATCTGAAAATTACATCGCCCCTAAAGCGGGGCCTTGTTCCAAAGACAACTGCTCTCGGTAAAAATGTGTATGTCATTCAAAATGGAATTAATTACTTTCGTTATCTGTCATCCGTTACTTCCTGACGTTATATCGAATGTAAAGAGGATGTGTAAGGCATCTGATTGAAAAGGATGGAAATCACGCAAAAGTTATACAGGTAACTCGTGTTATTCTTTAATAAAAATTATGTTCTGCAAAAAGAGAAACCTCAATTCTTTTTTTGTCTTTTTCATAATTTAAGGACTACTGTGAGAGACACTTTGGGCTAAACGAAATCGCCCATTTCTAATTTGGGGCCACTGGTTCTTGGAAGATTGCAGAAATAGAGCTAAATGACTAGAACACCACATATGTCTCATTAAGCACTCAAACCAGACTCTTCTTCGCCGATTGGTCAACTATCAAAGTTTGACATCATTCTGCCATCTGGGTGGAAACGTTTACTAAATTGTCGTATGTGAACATTGTTATGATAAAATAAAATCATTATGTTCTGGTAAAGATAAGTTCTCAATAAGCTGTTTTTTGAAGCCATACACTGATAAACCATTCCATCATGAACACCCCCACCCTAGAGAAATGAGCGAGTCTGGAGACCGAACGGTGACACAGGTGAAATTCACAGAGCAGTACGTATACAAACCGAGCAACGACTTTAGGTTAGTACAGTGTTTTGAGTCAGAATGGGAAAGGCTAACGATTTATCACAGTTTCATGAAGAACAAATTGTGATTCCACGGCGCCTTGGTACTACGATCTCGGAAATGGCGCTGCTTTTGGGTTTTTCACGTGCAGCTGTAGTAAGTACCTATCGAAAATTGTTAACAGGTGGCCAACGACGAATCGTTGTCCAGCCGTGTGTCGTCCGCAACTCGTTGATGCCAGAGGTGAACGGAGACTGTTGCACATTGTTCACAGCGACAACAGGGCCACAGTGTGACAAATCACCCGCAGATAAGGCAGTGGAGATCAGATCAATGTTTTACACCACACAGTTCATGTCATGCTTCTGCGAATGGGCCTCCGTAGCTAAAGACCCAGCCGGGTCCCCACGCTCACTGTATGTTATCGCTAACAACACATGAAATGGGGTCATGATAATCGAGATTGAACCGTGAATGATTGGAATAAAGCAGCCTGGTCTGACGAAATAAGTTTCCTGGTGTATTACGTAGATCGCCGAGCGAGGATACGCATATTACCAATGAGGCTATGGTACTTTTGGGTGAAAAGTTTCCATTTTTCACCCAAAACTGGCAGGCATCGGCGGTGGTATGCTGTGGGCAATGTTTTCTTCGGATATTTTAGGCCCCATTTTCCCAATAGCACAAAGCCTGACAACTGTCAGAAATCTGAACATCGTTGCGAACCAAGTTCACATTCATGGCAACTGTGTTACCTGCTGGCAATGACCGGTATAAATAGGATAATCCGCCATTCCACACTGCCAGAATGATCAAGGAGTGGTCCAAAGCTTCTGACTTTCTGTTAAAGCTCTATCCTCCAAATTCAGCTGACATGAATCTAATCCAACATTTGTGGTTGGACTTGGAAAGGCGGGTTGTTCGCGAGAAATCACCACCAACACGAATTGCACGGGAACTGGAGGAGCTGCTGTTGACATTATGGTACCAGATACCCCAGGGTACCTATTGCCACATTATCGAATCGATGACTCGCCGAGTGGTAGCTGTTTTGTTGGCGAAAGCGGGTTCTACAACTTATTAAGTATGTGGTCATAATATAATGGCTCATCGTTGTACTTCGTTTGCCGTACACCCACTACGATGAAAAGAGTGATCTCCAAGGAAAACAGTTAATTCTTGTCTTAATTCAAACAAACGCATAAGCATTTTGCCGTGTGACAGCCATTTAATTAATATCTGTCTGCATCAGAACACTAACATGCTCGCATTCCATATTCTTGAAAAAGGAAGTAAATAGTCTGTAATTGTCAATATCGAATGGATATACCGTTTTGCACACGATAAAAAACTCGATAGAGATACAATCCTTACGAGTTAAAAAACAACTTTACTAAAAATATTAAATAGATATACGTTAAAAACAACGACATTAGATCTTTCGTGCTCCACTTTGAGCTCATCTTCGGACTTTTAAATATCAAAAATGTCTATGCACGGGCTATAAGATATCACTATAGATCAATCATATCATTCTTAATAACGTGTCAGATCACATGACTGCACGTTGTACAATTCGTTAGTAGAATCGATAACATGCAGGATGAGGAATATAGTATCGTGGTTACGTGATGGCGTCGTCTTGTAAATTATAACTCTGATCCCTCTGAAATAGCATTTTCGAGGCTTGTGGGATGACATGTGGAATAGAGTCATTACAACATACATGTTCGTAAGCAAAAATACACACACTTTCTGTAAATAAGACTGATGACGCGTTGGAAGGTGTGATGCGAACTTTAGCTTCACTCCATACAGGATAATATGTCCCACTATGCGTTAGACGTGCTGAAGCGTTAGTCATAGCTCCATTTCGAACTTTATATGTGTGTTCGGTCAAGCGGGTTTTTAAATTTCGTCGTGTGGAACCTATATATATATATATTTGAATTCTCGTTGTTGTCCACAGATTTCAATGGAATGTTATATACAACATGTCCTTTATCCATTCCAATGGGGTCCCTGTCATTTTGAATAATAGATAAAATATTTGATGTTCTGATTCCAAAGGCTAAGTTGTAGCATTTACAATTTTTTTTTTAATATTGCGGTGGTATAGGGTGGAAATCCAGAGAACCAAGGTGCTTTGTTTGACGAATGTCTTGACGGAGTGTAGTAGACACTGACAAACTAACTTTCCATAAAAGGTTGTGCATGTTGTGGTCGTCGTACTCATGTAATCTCGTTATTTCTTTAATCATGTCAATTTCAATTCTTCGTATTCTGAGGCTTGATGAGTGAGTGTAAGCTCTTTTTAACATAAATCTTATGGCGGAGAGCTTGTAATTCATTGGGTGGGCTGAAAAAAGAGGATGATAGTTGGGTTTACTGACTGTTTTTTATAAACGGAATAACTGAGGGATTGATCAACTGGGTTTCTTACTAGAAGGAAGTCAAAATATGGCGACTTGTTATTTTCTTCAGTGGTCCACGTGAAATTAATTGTTTCAAATTCCTGTGACATGTATTATACAAATGCTGAATGTTGCTCCAGAGAGTGTGTCCAGAACATTAGAAGATCATCCAAATACCTTATGTAGAACAGCGGTTTGAATGGGTATTTATTCAAAACATTCTCTTCTAGCCTTTGCATAATAATTCCTGCAAGAATTGAAGAGAGTGGGAAGCCCATGGGGGCTCCTCTTTCTTGTCTATAAATGGTATCATTAAAACGGAAATAGGGGCGATTTTGAATGAGGCGTAAAGAACTCATTATAGCTTGGATATCAGTTGAGAGAATATCTTGGATTTGTAATTTAGATTCAATGACGGTATGTACGAGGTCTACAGGTACAGTAGGGTACAGCAAAATGGCATCAATACAGGTTAATATGTACGGGGTATTTCTTGCTAGGAAAGTTCAAATCCTATGAATTGCTTGTGTTGAACTGGTGACTGAAAAACATGAGGCTGCGACAAAGGGCTTAAGATATCTGGCTATCGCTTTTTACAGTGGATGGGTAGGGATTGCATGGCTGGAGACTAAAGGTCAAGCCGACATGCCTTCTTTATGTGTCTTGATCTTACCGAAACGTTCTGGTATACGGCAGCTGCAACTTGTAAGAATTGTACCTCTATCGAGTTTTGAATCGTGTGCAAAACGGTATAACCATTCGATATTGATATTTAACAGCACGAAAATAATTTTTTCAGTCTGTAATTGGTTGGTCTTGATTTCATAAGGTTGACAACAATGATATCTTCATCGAACACACATCTTAGTTATTAGGAATTTCGTTTCTATGATAAGGAGTGTCTGTGCATACTATAACACGTCCAAGAAATATTGTCACGTATATTTTTGATGCGAGTAACTACGTCCACAAATTTTCAATTTATACATGTTTCACCATCTGTTGAAAATCCACTGCAATAAGACCGTTTAATTTGCTTTTCGTCAAAATGCGGACTGATTAATATAAAAATGCCCTCACCAGTTGTACGCACTTTTAACGGGCGGAAAAGCTGCATATTTTGCTCCACTTTACCATCATTCGGGTACCGCACAAATACAATTTACATTGCTAGAAGAGAAACGTCTCGGGTATCTTCTTATATCAGAGCGTAAATAGTACTTTTCCGCACCCGTTCTATAATAAATAAATTCAACATCCTCAGATTTATCGTGTATTCATCGAAACATTTCGTTGGTAACTTATCAAGAAGAATGCATTAATCGATTTTTCACTATCGTGATTACGAGGTGAAATATACGAATAAATATTAGACACTGGAGTTATATTTATACTTGAGTTCTTTGAATTTCTGTTTGAAAGAAAATCAACTGGGTGATTTCCTAGGCTTCGGTGTTTAGTTTCTAAATGACGAGACAAAAGTGAAGTTTTCAAGTTTCTGTTTGCCAGGACTTCTCCACAACCGACACTTTGTGAGCTGAGATAGTCCTCACTTGCAATAAATCCAAACCCAAATTTAATATAAACTTCACTATATTTCCTGTTCTTAGTATTCATGTACTGACAATAACTTGAACAACTTTCAGCAGTATTTCGGAATTTTTGTCAGTTGAATGCGTTTCACGGGATTTCAGAAGATCATATTGTGGCAGATTTGAAGAAATATTTTCATTTTTTGGCATTTCATTACCGCGTTTTACCATGGTTCCAGTCTTCAACCAGCAATCCATGATTTCACAGTGAAATAATTTTAATGGCAAGTTTTTCCGCCTTGATTTCAAAACGTTTACGAGCTTAACAACCTTAAAGATGCACGGACGTTCGACACTTTTAGAATCCCGCTGAACAGCAGCAGCACATCCGCACTTTCCAATCCCATCCTACAAGTTGAAACCTTACCAGTTCCTTTCTACGTCAGATCAGGTGGAACGAAATATTCCGTGACTTTGAGATGTCTCTCCCTCGCTGTGGGTGTCCCAGCACACGATTTTTTTTAAAACTAATACAGCACCGATTACACTCTCATGCATACTGACTATGCTAGAACTCGTGTCCAAAACATCTGCAAAACACAATTGAATTGCTAATACATTTAAACTTACTTGCGGTTTAAAAAATACCTTAATCGAAATGTATGTAAACCCCACCACACATTTTCTACCGTGAACCACTATTTGGGAGTTGTAGATCTCCACTGTATTTCAGTACATGTGTGGTCCTTATGTAGACACCTGTAATTATTTGTATGAGCTCAAAAAGAGCTTTCGTAAACAAAAGAACAGCCGGCCTGTTTAAATGCCATAAACTTCTTTCTTTAAATTAATATTTTTTCCAATTATTTAGTAAAAACCTTTTATCTGTTTCTCTAAAATTAAAATTTACATTTTATTTTCCCTTAATTTTATGCTACCTTAATCTCTTTAAAATTCACGGACTATGTATCTACGTATATGCGTATATTTATCATTATTTTGATATACGTATTATAGCAGATATTTATTAAATGATTTCAACGTCATATAGTTTCTTATTACATTCCCGTTGCAGACTATTAAAAACAGTTTAAATGATCACGGCCATCTCCTGGTAACATCCTTTCCTTTAGAGATCCTTTCTTCTATGAAATATTACGTCGTGCAGCCCAACATTTGCTAACACAAGAAAGCACAGTTTTTGTTTTATTTCAAATACATTTTAAAATATTGTTTTCAGAGAATAGCATATATTTTTGTTTTCACCAATGTAAATGAGGTTCAAAATTAAAATGTTTTGCAAAAATTATACTTTCGTCCGTTAGCGAGCAGGAAAACTCTCTATTCTGCGGAGTTTCACGCTGAATTTTTCATGCAATCTCTCAGTGCTCTCTTGCATTTTATACTTACCTATTTCACATTGGCTTCAATTTTAAAGTAATAAATGTGCTTCGAATCGTTTCTAGGCTAATTATTCAATGGATTTCGTCATACATCCGTGAATCTCGAAACAGTCGCAAAAGTGCACTTCTTCTTCCAATTTGCTTTCGTTTCACAAAAGCTGATAAACACAAGTAATATCGGACGACTTCATACAACGCTGACAAATCTGTGTCCCGTTCGGAATAAATCAGTTTTTTAATGGAAATCGATGTGTAAAGGAAAATGGTGAGAATGGATGCTGTGTTTGAGAAAATGATTTCAGTAATATGATTTAAATATTTTCCGATGGAAAACGCTTCTGCTTGTGAAAATTGGGACACCATGAAAGGATGGCTGGTGTTAGCTTGTAACAAGCAGGATATGTACAACACGTTGAGACAAGAAACTTATTAAAATATCAGTGACAATGCACATGCGGTTTTGAAGCAGCACCCTCAGAACTGTCAGATTTTGGGTATAAAGAGCATTCTCAAACAAGATGTTGAAATCAGTGAAAAGTCGACATTGCGTACAAAAGATGTTTCTTGTGTCGCACTATGTTTGTCGCCGAAAAAGGTCTCATTAACAACACATGACGGACTTTGAGCGAAGAAGGATTGTTGGGATGGGAGAAGATGGACTTTTCTACTGCAAAAGTGCCACTCGTAGGGAACGAAACGCTAGTACAGTGGTACTAGTGTAACATCAGTGGACAGATGAGGCTCGGACATAAAAAAATATGACAGGCACCTCTACAGCATCGCTGTAGAGGTGCCTGTCATATTTTTTTCAGTCTACGTGAATCTCGTTCTTGTTTGCACTAGGAGAATTATAGAGATGGTCAATGCTCCAGAAGGTCATTCTCATTTATTCGGGACCCTGCATCCTTATTCTTATGGCGTTCATTTTTTTCTGAGCGTTCTTCACCTATACAATCTCCAACATACTGAACTCGAATATTGTACAGGTTTTCATTACATTAATAAAACATCCCTCAACTCATCCGCAACATAATGAATTCATACTGAATACATGTTGTATTTCACAGTAAATTATGAGACAAATTTATAATCACGTGTCTGGTTTTGTTGATTTGGGCACAAAAAAACAGAAACTCAATGTACCAGCAGCATTTAACAGCTTAGTTTTCAGGGCGAAAACCACGCCTGTATTCCACACAATTTATTCTGCCAAACGTGCTTGCAAATCAGTAGCAGTTTCGTGTCTAACTGTTTGACAGTGTGCTGCTTCTCTTCTCAGAATGATATTAGCGGATTCAGTATCTCTCACATTGCAAATTTAATTACAGGTTCTCCACATTTATGCTTGAGTTTCAATATTACCAGGAAATTTTGGCACAACGAAACGATTCAAATTACAGTAAAGAACAGAAGTATTTCATCACTTGCAAAAACCTTGAATTTTTAACTCTTTTCTTAACTAACTAATTTTCATAGTTATTTCATCATTTATACACTGACGGAAAAAAAATCCCAACACCACGAAAAAATAGTTGTAGAGGAATGAAATGGCGGCAATACATTTGTATAGGTAACATATTTATCCGATTAAGGTTTCAAGATCACATATTATTGTAAGCGCGAGAAGAGCCATTTTAAATGTGAAATGCTGTTACATTAATAACCGGTGTAACCGCCAGAATGTTGAATGCAAGTACGCAAACGTTCATGCATTGTGTCGTACAGGTGCTGTATGCCAGTTTCTGGGTTGAAGTTCCATGTCTGTTGCACTTGATCGGTCAATACAGGGACGGTTAATGCTGGTTGGGGGTGACGCTGGAGTTGTCGTCCAATGATGTCCCATACGTGCTCGATTGGTGAAAGATCTGGTGATCTAGCAGGCCACGGCAACATGTCGACACCCTGTAGAGCATTTTGGGATACAACAGCGGTATGCGGGCTAACGTTATCCTGTTGGAAAACACTCACTGGAATGCTGTTCATGAATGGCAGCACAACAGGTTGAATCACCAGACCGACGTAGAACTGTGCCGTCAGTGTGCGTGGAATAACCACGTGATTGCTCCTGCTGTCATAGGATATTGATCCCCAAACCATAACTCCAGGTGTTTTTCCAGTGTGTCTCGGCCGCAGACAGGTTGGTTGCAGGCGATCACCTGGCATCCTTCTAACCAACGCACGGCCATCATTGGCACCCAGGCAGAACTGACTTTCATCAGAAAGCACAACAGATCGCCACCCCGTCCTCCAGTGAGCTCTAGCTTGACAAAACTGACGTCGCAAACGGCAGTGGTTTGGAATAAGTGGGGAATGCACGCTACAGGGCGTCTGGCTTGGAGCTGTCCTTCAAGTAACCGATTTTTAAGAGTTCGTTGTGTCACTGTGGTGGCAACTGCAGCTTGAATTGCTGCCGCAGACTCGGTACAATGCGCCACGGCCATACGTTGTACACGGCGGTCTTCCCTCTCAGTAGTGCCACGTGGCCGGCCGGAATCCGGCCTTCTTGAGGCAGTACCTTCGCTTGACCACTGCTGCCAACAATCATGCACAGTGGCTACATTCCTGCCAAGTCGTTCTGCAATATTGCGGAAAGAAAATCCACCTTCTCGTAGCCCTGTTACACGACCTCGTTCAAACTCCGTGAGCTGTTGATAATGGCTTTTTCGTGTCTTCTTAAAGGTATTCTTGACTAACATCAACACTCTACGTCGAATCTCAACAATAACTAACGCTCACGAACGTTACAGCGCGTATTTACAGCAAACCTGCTTTGCATGTTCCGAGGGGCGCTACTAGCGCCACACGGATGCGCCGAGCGCGAAATTTGCATAGACGTCATCTTACGGATGTACTCTCACCGCCTACCAATTGTCGTTTATCTAACACAACCCCTTCTTGGTGTTGGGAATTTTTTTCCGTCAGTGTATGTTATTAAGTGTGAAATATAATGGAGATTTCAAATATGTGTTAGTTTTTACTGTAGCTACTTCTGTACAATTGTTTTTATTTATTTATTTCATTAATTATTTTTATTAATTCTTCTAGTTTATTCATTTGTTTCCCCTGAGATTAATAAAATATAATACTGTGAATATTTATTTACATTTTATATATAACTGTGTTGGTTCTACTCCTTTGAGGAAAGCTCTTCTTTACGTTAAATCTATCATTAGCTTTATCGGAATTTCCTTCCTTGTCTGGACACACAAAAACTAATAACAATTCTCATTAGTTAGCAGAAACATGCGCCAAAATTCAATTAAATTAAGAGATTTTACACTGTATTGTTCTTTTGACGTACGTGCACAAAAATTGCAATGTTCTTTTGTTTTTATTTCTGTTGGTTGGGGTTTTTACATCACCTTGAAAAACGCAATGGCCTATATGCACTCGCCCGCCCCTAATTTAGTGTTACTGGTTCCAAGGAAAGGATGTAATCTTTATCGCAAGATTAATGCAGATTCCGTGCTTCACCGGGATACAAATCCGAACCCAAATTGGACGACTGCTCAGAAGAAGCCACTGCTCATACGTTTGCGCTAACGGGGTAGCTAATATTTTCCCTATGTGTTTCAATATGTGAATAGCATTTGTCTTTTGCTAATCTTCCGATAAAGTAAAATTTCAGTATCCCTTCCTCTCTAGTTAATTTACAACTACATATTGTGAGAGGATTAAGAACATTTCTAAATCACTTTGAGGAACACTGTAATGAATACCATTATAAAAATATCGTAAATCAAATTGTAATGAAATTAATAAAATTATAAATGTAATAAAATAAATTATACAGGGTGAAATTCCGCTGGTTGATACGAATGTTGTTACACATGCAAAAAAATCATTGTGTGGTTGATATTAACTTCGAAGAACAATTATGCGGTTTTAATAGAAAATTACATTCTCTTTCGGCGGTGACTAAATTTGCGATTAAATCGCGGTACCGGAAGGCAGAGTAGCATTTCAAGGAACAACCTCATCTCAAAAGACGCTACTCTTTATGTGATAACCCAGAACTTCTGTTATTTCAGGGCATTAATTTAATTTACCATTGCTCTGCTATTTCCTTAAACCAAATAAAGGGCGTTACTTTATTCTGGGTTTAATAAAGGAATTACGATACCGGTTATTGCTCAACATTTCCAGAGCTGAAATTCATTTTTATTTAACAGCTAAGTATTTCGCTCCCCAAAGTGTTTTCTATCATTTTGACAGGATACTAATAAACTCACAACCTTTTTTTTGTCTTTTTTTTTTTTTAGGTTTAGGTCCAATTCACATTAAGTTGTATGGAGCGAAGAAGAAGTAGATAGATTTGGGGTAGGGTCCCCTGATTGGAAAGGTTGAAAGAAGAATAGGAAAATAGAGTTGTAGATTTATACTGCTAAAAGTGAGCACAAGAGAATTGCACTTTTAACAGTTAAGAGAAAAGTAACGTAAAATTATGCATATTTATATATAACTATTTTTAATACAAAATACTAAGCAACAAATAACTTTCATGAAACACATTTTGTTCAGGTTGTATTTAGATGATAAATAGGCTAAAATCATTCCAGAGAATTAAAGCAATTAGGAGGACTGTCAAATATAAATTAATATTCAATGCAAGAAGAAAGTAATACGAAAAAAGAGTATATAAACATGTTTCAAATACCTAAAATTCATGGAATATAATGTGATATTAACTTTCAAATTCATTATTTTCCATTGTTCAGCACAAGTATGCAACTCTTGGTTGCGACATAAAGATCGTTGTGTATGTACTGAAGATTACAGCCTCAGTACATACAGTTAAGCTGAGCCGAGACGTGTAGTTAAGCTGAGCCGAGACCTACTGCACCCTAACGTTGCAGTAGGTCTCGGCTCAGCTTAACTACCATTGACGATTATTAACGTATCCTTGTGAGTCGGATATATATTAGGAGCTACGGAATTTAAAGTCTCAAATTTGTGCCACGTTTATATTAAAACATTCTACTGATTTCTGCTTAATTTAAAACTGTTTATATAACTAAACAAAATTAAGAAACCCCTTCGAAAAAGTAATTCGATCTCTTTTTATATAAAATATGGGTATGAGTATATTGCCTTGTTAGCGACGGGATGTACAAAAATTAGCTTTCTTCTAACTTAAAATTTTCGTAATATTCAGTTCTGTTCTTTGATGCGCGAACTTATACAAGAGTCACTGAAATTCACTGAGAGCTGTTAATCCATTCTTAATTTCCCGATTCACATTGGTAGACACTACATTGCAGATGGTGAGCGACCGGTTCCAGATAATTAACTTCACGGATTTCAAAGGCATTTGTGAATATTTTAACATTTATCTTTCGGCTGCGCCTATCCAGAAGTTACGATTTAAACAAAATGGCTTTTTCACTTGTTAAAAAACCATTACGTCAAATAGATTGAAACGCAAGACACTCCTACAAAGAAATATGAACATTTTTCATACTAATTGCCACAAGTTTAACAATTCTTGAATGTCTTGCCTTCGAGTGACTGAGACGAAACTGTTCTGCTCCTCATTCTGAGCCCAGTAACTCAATAAAAAATGGTTTAGCGCTAACATACAGGTGGGAAAATATGTGAGAATCAAATTACGCTAAATGCATTCTACAATTCTCATATCGTGACAGATTTGACAAAACAAACAAATCTTTGAATTATGTTCGTTCCTTCCATCATTTTCACCTAAAATGCATTTTATCCATCAATGTTAGTCGTCATACAAGAACAAGGAACTCATGTGAACGGATAAACTTTTTGCAATTTAATGAAATACTTTAACAGCGAAAATTCCATATGCGGTTGTTTCTTTTTCTTGCGTGGATCCTCTATTCGGTAATGTTGTTATTTAGAATGTTAATACATAAATCTTTGTATTTCAGTTTGAAGATGAAGGAGGTAATTTCCGAAAAGTCAAGATAGACGGGGGCCTTGTAATCTCATATTATTATTCTTTTGCAATATTTTCTCTCCCTCGTATGATTGTTAAGTATCATTTATTACATAAATGCTTTTACACTATCTACCAACAAGTAATTGGACACCTGTGATACCATAGGAAAACGAAGTTCATTCACCTTCAATAGTTAGTGGAGACTCCACGAGCAGCGATTACAGCTGCGACCCTCCGGGCATACTCTCAACCAAGCGTTGTACGACGGCTAGCGGTATTTTCTTCCACTCGGCTTGGAGAAAACAGGTCAGTTCTTTCACCGTTTTCGGACGGTGGGGCACCCCTTAAGTCGAAGCTCCAACTCGTCCCAGAGGTGCTCGATAAGGTTAAGGTCCGGGCTCTGCGCAGGCCAGTCCACTCAATTAACCCCATCGTCACCATACCACGCCATGGTGGACCTCGCAACATGACAGGTGGCCTTGTCATCCTGAAAGTAACATGAGTCCACCCCGTAAAACTGCCACAACGTAGGAAGTGCATGATCATCCCTAATGGTGCAGTAGGTCTCGGCGTTGAGTCTACCTGGAATTGCGACCAAGGGTCATTTGCCATACCAGGAGAAACACCCCCATAGCATAATTCCACCGCCGGCGAACTTCACAGTTGGCACATAACATTCCGGCAGGAGGCGTTCTCCAGGCAGATGCCAAACCCAAACCCTGCCTTCCGAATGGTACAGGGTGAAACTTGATTCGTCGCTCCTGAGAACCTGTTTTCACTGTTCAACGGTTCACTGTCGACGTTCTTTGCACCACGTTAGCCGAGCAGCGCTATTGGACTTGGTGATCAAAGGCTTGTGGACGGAATCACGTCCATGATAACCGAGCAGATGGGCTTCCTTACGAATAGTATTCATCAAAAGAACACTCCCAGATGCCTGTTAAAACTCCTTGCTGATGTGGCCCATCGATTTGGTGCGGTTCTTCCGAAATTCTCTGGCCAGCACCTGTCGGTCTCTAACTCCCAGTTTTGTGGCTCTGGCGGGTAGGGGCACATTCCGACAGTCACCTGTCATCTTCCACTTGCCAATCACGTAAGCTACTGTCGCTTTACGGTACTTCAACTCGCTGGATATGTCACGTATTAATCGGCCATTTCTGTGATACCCGACGATTACACCTTTCTCGAAATCAGAGAGCTCCGAACTGCGTGGCATCTTGCATGTGACTGGTTGCGTTGTTGTTTACTACACGATATTTAATGGCGGCGGCCGTGACGTGTATCAGGACCGCAGATATCGTCGATTGCAAGAGTGTCCAATTACTTGTTGGTAGATAGTGTATTTAAGATTGAAAAATCAGAGATTTTTCGGAAACGAAAGTTGGCTGGAGCGAAAATTTCTCCCGTTTTCGTAAAACTGAGGCAAACGTTTTCTACAGCGGAAGCTTAAGGCAGCAAAGATTTCTACCGTAAACTTTTTTTTGCGATATTTCCCTGTGTTGTATTACTTTTTAAAAATCATTTAAATATATAAATGTTCGCATTTAAGAAACAAACTTGAAGAACAATTTTCTGAAAACAGAAATGGGACGGAGCGAAGATATTTCTTCCATAAACCACATTGTTTTTCTACCGATTCATCCTCTAACCTGATTGTAGTTAAATATAGTTTTGGTCAATAAATTGTTCCATTTCAACAAAAAAATTCTATATCAGTCAAAATTCTCGGAACAAATGGCAACATTCTGGATCTTAGTTATAATTGCGATTACTGTAATGCCTATTTTTTTTTTAAGTAGAAGCAATATAAACTGGTAATGTCTTCATCTTTCCTGAATCTGTTGTCGTGCAAAATCTTTGTTTTTCGCTATCAATGGTTACCTATCCCATTGACCACCGCAGATTATTTTGTAACATTATGATGTCTGTTGCAGACTGCTCAGGTCCTTTCTGCTGTAGAAAAAGGATTTCCCTCAACCAGTTAACTACCATATCTTGCTGAAATTACTACTCCTTTAAGGAACGACCTTATTCGTGTATGTGAATGTATTTTGTGTATATCAAAAATCGTTGAAGCCTCTATGAACGCGTTCAAACACAAACATACATTGAAGAAACAGGACACATTTTTCCGTATAGAAATATTTATGGAAATCAATTGCAAAATACCGATTGTTTTTTGCTGTAAGATATGTGGTATTAATTAAAAAAATTCGATCTTAATGTAAAACAAATATAAAATACTTTCCACAATTGAAGGACTATTTGCAGTATTTAACTTACAAAATTATTATTTCATATTTATAAAATTATTTTAAACAAACTACAAAATTTATACTACAAACATCATTCAAACGTCATACAGTTGCTGCTTGGATTCCAAACGGGACGGTCGCACGTGGTGTGGTCTCCCGCTAGTTATCTGTCACGCAACTTTTTGTTTCTTCGGAAGGTTTTGTTCGCATCTTAGATAGTTTCTGGGTTACCAGTCTATTTTAATCAGTCCGGTTAGGATATCTTTTAGTAGCTAAGCTTTTTTCAAAGCTCTATTAAATTTTTTCCGAATCCACTTCTCTTCGTACTGCTGTTAGCACACCGTTAAAAATTTCGTTGCGCAAAGGGATTGCCGACGCTGAGGATCCAGGAATAAAATCTGATGCTCAATAAAAGTTAACCGTTTCACCCCCCCCCTACAACTGGAATCTGTAGCACAACTGAAGCGAAAAGTGGTCTTCGTAAATCCAGGAGCCTAAGGTGTGTTTTTTTCTTGATTGGAGGTTTAACGACCACCGTGAGCAACTCAATGGGCTATAAGCAGTTGCCCGTCCCTAATTTAGGGTCACTGGTTCCTGGGAAGGGAGAGAGCCAGTGCCGAAAGACAAACACAACATCCATGCCTCACCGGGATTCGAACCTGGACCCCTTCGGACGAATGATCAGAGGCCATCGCTTAGACAACTGCGCCACCGGGGCGGCACTTACTAAGGTGTTTAACTCCCGAGTTGAGCAACAGTGTTAATAAAAAGACCAGAAAAAATAAGGTAAGTATGAGAAAAAAAAAATAGATCAGATAATCCTCCGGATTTGACTATTTGTTGTTGGAAGAAATTAGATCAGAAAATCCTCCGGGACCTGACTATTTGTTGTTAGAAAAAAATAAATCAGAAAATCCTCCGGGACCTGACTATTTGTGGTTGGAAAAAAATAGATCAGAAAATCCTCCGGGACCTGACTATTTGTTGACTTACTAAGGTGTTTAACTCCCGAGTTAAGCAACAGTGTTAATAAAAAGACCAGAAAAAATAAGGTAAGTATGAGAAAAAAAAATAGATCAGATAATCCTCCGGATTTGACTATTTGTTGTTGGAAGAAAATAGATCAGAAAATCCTCCGGGACCTGACTATTTGCTGTTAGAAAAAAATAGATAAGAAAATCCTCCGGGACCTGACTATTTGTTGTTAGAAAAAAATAAATCAGAAAATCCTCCGGGACCTGACTATTTGTGGTTGGAAAAAAATAGATCAGAAAATCCTCCGGGACCTGACTATTTGTTGTTGGAAGAAAATAGATCATAAATTCCTCCGCGACCTGACTATTTGTTGTTAGAAAAAAATAGATCAGAAAATCCTCCGGGACCTGACTATTTAAATAGACATAATAATGCTACTGCATCAGGCTATTCCTGTGAGATTTTTCGTAAAAAGAGTGTGAATCTGCGTCAGTCTACGGGGAAAAAACGGCCCTTTTTAGGGCCGACTAAATTTTTTTTCAAAACGTAATTGGCAATTTGTGCAATGCAGGAGAAAGAAACGCAGTTAGAAAAGACTGGAACACAAATTCAAACGAGTAAATCTCAGCTTTATGACAAAAAAAATTGAAACACAAAAAAGTTTTAATAAAAGTAAGGAAAAAACACAAAAAAAAAATGTTCGTAAAGAACAACCTCACGCACTGCAAGAAAGCAGTGATAGCTTCAAAATACAGGAAGCAATAAAAGACACAGAATTATTTAAAAAAGACTCAAATAAATATCTCCGTAATATTAATTTATTACACAGAGAAAAAAAGAAGGTTGCAATTAAATGCAACTTACCGAATTCTGTCTTACAGCAAAGGATACAAAAACATCTCTCGAATAATCAAAACACCAATTTCGTTGATAAAATGAATGCAGATGTGGAAAAATATTTAGGTAAAAAAACTGCAAGAGAGAGAAAACAAATAAAACTATAAAGAAAAGGAAAGTAAATTACTCCACTGGAAGACTTACCAAAGAATTAAAGGAAGCGGAAAAAAAGTTTCTCCGAGTTACACGTACAACATTGCAGTTAAAAAAGTTGTAAATAACAACGATAAAGAAATGCTTCGGTTAAATGCTATTACTAATGCCCAAGATAGTATTACTGTTAGCAGCATAGCCGTAAAGAAAGACAGCTTAAAAAAAACAAGGAACAGAAAAGGGAAAAGATGCCTCTTAAGTGCACCTTCACCTGCACCACCACCTTATCCTTACCCATTTTCTCTGAGAAAGAAAAAAAACGGCCCTGTTAAGAGCATTCCTGTTTCTGAGAATGAAATAAACTGCAAAAGAGAGGAAACCAATAAAACTATAAAGAAAAGAAAAGTAAATTACTTCACTGGAAGACTTAGCAAAGAATTACAGGAAGCGAAAAAAAAGTCTCTCCGAGTTACGCGTACAGCGTTGCAGTTAAAAATGTTCTATGTAACAACAGTGAAGAAATGCTTCGGGTAAATGCTGTTACTAATGCCCAAGATAATATTACTGTTAGTAGCATAGCCGAAGAGGAAGACAATCTAAAAAAAGGCCCTTTTAAGGGCATCTCTTCTTTTTCGTCTGAGGTAGAAAAACAAAAGGGCCCTTTTTAAGGGCATTTCTCTTTCTGAGGATGAAGTTTTAGTAACTGAAACAAATGGCCTTAACATTTTAATTTGGAATGCACAGGGTATCAAAAGACAGCACAGAGAAATTTTAGTCTACTTAAAGTATAAAAAAATTGACGTTGCGTTAATTAATGAGTGATGGCTAAGTGAAAAAATTAAATTCTGAATACTCAATTACAAAGTCTATAGGAAAGACAAAACCACCAAAAGCAGTGGAATTTTGATTGCGGTTATTGATAGATTAGAGCAAAGTGAAACACCTTGCAACACTGAAGATAGTCAAGAAGCGCACTTGGTTATTATTAAAACTAAAAATAACCCGATCACGTTTACGGCCTTTTATAATCATCCGTCACATACGATTACCTGTGAAGCTCTGGACAAACATTTTGAAGAAGACATCCCCACCATAGTAGCGGGTGATTTTAATAGCAAACGCCGCTATTGGTACTGTCCTAGAGTTAATAAAAGTGGGAACAATATTTTCAGATATCTCTTAAATAAAAATATTGATCTGGGGGAGCCTTTCGAGCCCACCAGAACAGCGTTAAGAGGAACTAGTAATGTGCTAGATTTTGCGCTATTCAAAAATAATAGATATTATTATGAAATCTATACTGCAGCAGCTATCTCATCTTATCATAACTCCGTTCATCTGCAGCTTTTTACTGACAAAACTGTAATGGTAGCACCCAAAATGGTCACGAACCTAAAGCAATTTGAAAAAAAAATTAAGCCAGCACCACCGCCAGCAATCGGAGATTGCAATAGCAAAGAAGAAATTGACAATGCCATTGAAACCTTTAACCTTGCCATTAAAAAGGTTATGGAGGCTTGCCAAACTCCTGCCAAAGAAAAAAGAAACCTGTAATTTTTACCCAAAGAAATATTGGATCTTATTAAGAAGAAAAATGGGTACCGCAGTAAATAGCAAAGAACCAGAAATAAAACATTTTATGACCTTTATTGCACCCTTAACAGGCGAATCAAAAGAGATATCAGAAAGTTTGAAAACGGTTCATGGGGTCAATTATTAGAGGAAGCACATATTGACTACTCTGAAAATTCGAATAAGAAAATAAAATGACACTGTGGAACCTTACTTCAAGTTTGCAAAATAAAAATATCAGATTACTCCCTCCTCCGGAAAGAAGATGGGACGGTAGTTAGAACTGATGAAGAAAAAGCGGAAATCTTTGCAAACTCACTCGAAAAACAGCCTACAATAAATGATATCCCTGACACTGATGTAGACATTATAACCCAAAAGGTCCTGGATACTTATTTTAAACATGCGGAGGATGTAGAAAATTCTAGAGTCATCACCCGAAGTGTACAACTCTATGAAGAATTAACTAGTAAAAAAGAAACCTGTGTTAACATCACGAATTAAAAGTAAACAGAAAGGCTCCTTTAAAAAAAATAGGAGGACAAGGCATAGAAAACAGCAGCCAAAAGTAGTAAATGCTACGGCCTCTCTTACGTCCGATAGACAGCAACCTCTAAATAAAGTGGCTACGACCTCTCTCGGGTCCGGAATCCAAAAATGCAAAAGTTGGACAGCAACTTCAAGTTAAAGGTGCTACGACCTCTCTCGGGTCCGGAACGCCAGAAACTAAAAGATAAAAAAAAACAAGAGACCTTTTAAGGGCCAAAAAATTTTTTTGTCCCTCCTGACTTTGAAAAACCACTACCCATTAGTGAAAGAGAAGTTAGATTTCACATTAATAATCTTAAAAATAAAAAGGCACCGGGCAAAGATGGCATAAATAATAAAATTACGAAAACACTGCCGGAAGAGTATGTGCAAACCCTTACTAAAATATACAATTGTGCCATTAAATTAAATTATTTCCCTAATGATTGGAAGACAGCAGAGGTAATATTATTACCCAAACCAGGTAAAAACCCGGCAATTCTTGAAAATCGCAGACCGATTTCGTTGCTCCTAAAAATGGGAAAAATCTTTAAAAAAATTATATTTGTTAGGATGCAACAGTTCTGTGAAGTTATTCCATTTATTCAAGGAGGTTTTCGTGACGAACACTCCACAGTGCACCAGCTCTCGAGAGTTACAGAAAAATGTGCAGAAGGAATAATGAATAAGAAGCACACAGCGGCTATATTCCTGGATGTAGCTACGGCTTTTGATAAATGTCCATACGAGGCAATTATTTACAAACTAATAGCACATGGCTTCTCACCTTGGATTATTCATATAATCACATTTTTTCTTGAAACAAGAACATTTTTTGCAAAAATTAATGGGAAGAAATCTTCAAAAAAAATAATTGAAGCCGGTGTTCCGCAAGGCAGTGTACTTGCTTCTACGCTATACTCTATTTTTACTTCAGATTTTCCAAATTTTAACAACAAGAATCTGACTACATCACTTTATGCTGACGACACTGCACTGGCCTATACTTCCATTAATAAAAATCAAGCAACATTAATGTGGCAATACTATGTGGAAAAACTGGAGAATTACTTCCTAGACTGGAAAGTTAATATTAATACTGACAAGACACAAGCAATTCTGTTCTCCCGTAAAACTTACAATTACAATCCTGACTTTGAAATTGAATTGTATGGTAAAAAAATACCTTGGGTAAAGGATGTCAAATATCTAGGCCTCATTATGGATCATAATTTGAATTGGAACAAGCATATTAAGGAAACCCTGGATAAAGCTCTTAAATTAAGAGGATGTCTCCAACCCATAATTAAAAATAAAAGGCTTAGCAAAAAAAATAAAACCTTGTTATGGAAAGCACGCTTCAGCCCGGTGATTACCTGTGGCTGTCCTATCTGGGGTAACTGCAGAAAGCAGCAAAAAAATAATATTACCTCGTTTCAAAATAAAACTCTTCGTATGATGGTAGGACTCGATAAAAAACATCCAATAATGCTATCCGTAGTATGCTAAATATCAGCTCTATACATTATACTATGTATGATCTAGCGCAAATGTATTACGAGAAAGCCAAGAAACATACCAATCCTCTTGTCAGGGTGGCTCTTAATTATGTTGTCAATGATACTGACAAATTTAAAAGACCGAAGGCTATTTTAAATAAAATTCCTGAACAGAATCCAGTTCACAGTTATACTTATAAAAAAATTAAAAATAACTATGACTAAATTGAAGTTATTCTTTACACATGTGAAGAATGCAAGAATTGAATATCAGGAGTTTTTTGGGGAAAAAAAGGCCCTTTTAAGCGCCGAGCAAAATGTTGCATAAAAGATTTATCTTTTTTGTACTGAAGATCTCTCCCCCTAACAAACAAGGTGTTGATTGTCTTGTCTTCTACATTAAAAAAAATTTCTTACGCCTTAGTTCTAACTAAAAAACAAAATTAAAATAAACAAATGAAAAAATATAGCAGGACTTAACTTTTTCCGCTGTTGCACACAATTGTTCAACAAGCAGACAAGTAGCAAAGAAAAAAATGATTGGCCCTTATACTACCGGCTCCCTAAAAATGGAATGAAAACCCTGATTGTGGCTGTTTTTATATTTTTGTTTTTCTGTTGTTTACTCAAAATGAGTAACTTAAACCTCGATCGGTGCAATCTTGTGATCACACCGCCTCAGCTATGGTCACTCTGACATGTCAGGCAAGAATCAACAAAAGTAAACCTGAGAAAAAAAATTTTAAACCAATCAGGAAAAATATTTTCTCTTATTGGCTGGCGAGTAACGAAGCAATAGCGGACCCGAGAGAAACACTGAGTAAATGGCCAGTTTTGTCTTATCCGGTGTTGAGCGTCGATTTTCCTCTGGGAAACTTATTCTGTGTGTGATGGGTTTTTTCAGGTTCCCCTTTCCCGTGTCCTTTCCTTCTTTTCCCCCTGTGCTCATCTGTAGCACAGGTGTACCGGGCATTTTTCTGCGAATAGAAATATCGCTCGGAACGGCTTGTTGTTGCAGGTAAGTATGTAGGGCAGCTCACAACTTTACTTTTTAACGGGTAACCGTCTACTCCTTCTCCTCTAATTTTTCCAAACTTTTCTTTCGTGCTATTCTATCAAGGCAAACTGCTCCTAACTCTCTTAGATTATCTTTCACCTGCCAAAGGGCGCATGGCGCTGTGGGTTCGTGTTTCTCAACCTAAATTAGGAACTAGTTATTCGGCAAACTACAAAGTTTGTATATAAAAAAAACGGGCAAGTGCGTTTCTCAATCAAATCACACTTTTCTGCTACTAAATTTTATAAAATATTCTCATTGGAATTTTCGATTATTAGAATATGGGACATGGATTTGCAACCATTTTGGTGCATTTACATCACTTATTTTTATCGAATATTTCTACAGTTACTTTTAATGCTAGCATACTCACTGGAAATATAGCGGTTTGTTTTAATGCAGAGCAATGGAACAAATTACAGTTGTAGAAAAATGCTGCAAGATCAATGTGAATACGGAGATGTTCTCCTATGTGGCCTATGGGACTTCACAGTTATGACGTCGGGAGGTACACGGTGTGGCAGCGGTCAATTCTTGGTACGCCTTTACACAGCACCACGCGAACAGCCCAGAAAATCAGTTTGTGAGATGCTTTAACCCTAAGCGCGGTATCCGATAATTAATCATTCCTTTTCGTATGTATTTCAAATCACTACTTGTTCCGACTGTATCACGTGACGCACTATGAATCATCTGTTCATATTATTTGATACGACCGTGTATATGTACCAGTGGCTTGCCTTAAATTTTACGAGCCATGAAGTTACACTGCTCGGCAATTGTAGATCTACCGGTCAGAAGCTACCTGAGGTGTCTTATAAAAAAGTAATATTCCAAAGAACCATTCGGTTACTTTGATCAGAAAATTATATTTCGAATTAGAAGGTTTTAATGAAAGCATTTCTTAAATTTTTACAAGGAACGGACAAATAACATTCCAAACACATAAATATCAAAAACACAAGAACACTAAATTCTGATGGGAAATTTTTCTGTTTTATAGCATTTGAACTGTTTGTACACAGATCAAAAATGTTTATTTCAAAATCGTATAAAAATTTGTAATTTATTGTGGTAAAATGACTCCACACTACAGCAGGCCTGTTATAGGAAATATTATTGATATTTGACTAATATATTGCCATGATGCAGGATGACGGCTTTGTGATCAACCAGTGCGGAATGTTCAGATAACCGTTTTAATTTCAGCCTTTCCAACTTTTGTCATTACAGGTCACCTTTAATCGTTTGGTTAGGTGCAAGAACTTCCCAGTGGGTTACCCCTTTGATGTCACACCGTACACTTAACAAGACATTTAGAGATGTAGTTGCCGCCCCGGTGGCGCAGGGGTCTAAGCGATGGCCACTGATCATTCGTCCACAAGGGGTTCGGGTTCGAATCCCGGTGAGGCATGGATGTTGTATTTGTCTTACGGCACTGGCTCTCTCCTTTCCCTGGAACCAGTGACCCTAAATTAGGGACGGGCGACTGCTTATAGCCCTTTGAGTTGCTCACGGTGGTTGTTAAACCTCCAATAAAAAAAAAAAAAAAAAAAAAAAAGAGATGTAGTCCTCTTCTTGAAGTCTAGTGAGTGAGCTCCACAACTCAGAAGACCGTCCTTTGTCTCTTTACATGTTTGTAAGAGACCCATGCTTCTTCACCCATTAGTTATTGTCGTAGGAAACGGCCATTTCTCTTATGCGCCAGAAAAGCAAGACAGTTGGTCACTCTGTCCTGTCGATTTCTTGCGTATAAGTAATAAAGAACCCATAAGTCGAACTCTATTATACCCAAACGCATGTATCCGTCTTTCTGCTATTGTTCTGTGTATCGAAAACGTTTCTGCTAATTTTTCAGCGGCTAAGTGATGGTCATTTGTTATAGCCTTGTGGAGATCCTCTTCAGAAACAACTGGTGGAGTCCTGAACATGTTTTATCTCTGCAGTTTTTGTCTCCTTGACGTAATTCAGGGAGCCAACGGATATACGTGCTTTCTTCTACAGCATCCTGGCTAGAAACCCAACAAAATAGTGTTGCAGATTTAGTGCATTGTTGCTGTTGTCGAATTCATAAAGCAAAGAATATCTAATATAATTCTTATTGCTTGCAATATTAACCCACGGGTGGCTTGTTTACCAATAGATGCACCTGCACATTTCATGAATATTTATAGCCTATACTTCGAAGCATTTTGGATTTCACACCAGCCATTTGATAATGAACTTCGTTACTTAGTCCTTCTTGGAATTTGTATGATAAAAAATGGGTAGACCTTTTTGACACACAAAGTAATTAATTTCCAAAATTTATTAAAAGGGAAATTTGGTAAAAGGTAAACTTAGGATTCAAATCGGAGCTACGAAAATCTTTTCAAATAAGCCCGAAAATCAATTTTAGTAATTAAGTGGTGTATGGTGCCAACGCGACAGTTTTGTATTCGTGTTTAGTACAATATTCAGTCCCGACAGCGAAAATAAGAGTTTGAAATTCATATATTCAGAAATTTATATTTTGTTTTCAGCATTGAAATGGAAACCTTAATTTTATATATGGTAATAATTAAACTTTATTATTTTGAAGAAATATACATTTGTTTCTCTTGAATATCGGCTGTTCTCTGCTGTTAGAACAACTTACGACACGCAAATGATAAGGACTGACAGCTGTTTTCCTTTCCGAGAGTGCTAGTGCTACGTCGTAGTCGTGTACACTGTGTCGTCTGAGGTTCCAGCAATTAATTTTGTAGTTCGATTGCCAGCATATTATTTTGCTACTCATGAATAAGTACGGAAGGACATTTTGTCGCTCAAAAGCTAGGCTTAAAGACCATACAAATGTTGAAATTAATTCTTTTGTGTTCTGAAATGTTAACCAGTTTTTAAACCTCATCGTTTATTGACATATACCCAGCATTGTAAACATCAGTCAGTAAGAGAAACGTGTAGCAAATTACTTGTTTCTGATAAACGTTTTTACTGATATACATTATCTAAACATGTTACCGATTGTTCTACGCTCTCAAGGGGCGTTCTCGAGATGTATGCTGTCACCGACGAGGTCTTTTCGTAATCGCGCATGACGTCAACTGGGGAGCAAGAGATCTCGGGATCTTATGCTTTCAGTTGGTTTGCGGTGTGTGTTGCTTACTTCTTCATTATTGCTATTTCGTTATATATTCTTCTTAGAAAATAAATGCCTAAAATCGGGTAAGTCCGGTACTGCTTACATCTCTTTATTCAACAGATTAAGAGTACAGAAAGTCCGTAATTTATACGACACTTGTCAACGACGATACCGGGACTTTTTTGTGCTATTGCATGCCGCACAGCATACAGCAGAAAAACTAAGGATTCAGATGTTAGGTTTCATAGATTTACAAAGCATCCAGATTTGCAGAAGACCTGGGCATTAAAATGTAGGAGAAAAGATCATTTCAATTTTTGGAATTCAAGATTGTGCTCCCGGATTTTCACTGCCGAAGATTATATTCGCGATCTGATATCTGAATTACTTGGACTGCCTGCTAAAAGCAATTCGAACCAGATGCTGCACCTACGTTAAACCTCAGATATCACACTGGTATTGATGTGAGGGCTAGTACTGTAAGTAGATCACAGCATTATAAGACCTCAAAATGCTACAACGTAAAGTGCTGTCTCTCCAGGTAACATTCCACTGAACATTCCTATGCCTGAAAATATGGAATCGGCATCTGTAGTACACAGCAGAGATGTTAGGTGTCTTATGGCCATTGTGTTCGGAAGCGCGCATTGGAGACAGCTGCTGCTATATTGCCTAAAAAAATCTTTGTTCCTACTGTAACTGATCAGCCAACACAGTACTTATAGTTAAGGGATGGCTAATTAATGGCACGCTTGCCACTGGGTGGCACTCGAACACGATTCGGGTGGCACACTAGTATGGAAACAATAACATTAAATAAAAATTTAGTTGTTTTGAGAGATAATGTTTCAACAGCATGTCTGTAGTGTTTCAAATAACTGAGCTTTGACAAGAAAATTAATCTAGCCAAGAAGTTTCGTATTTTCTTCCTCCAAACGGGTAGTTAATAAATCAACCTCATCTCCTTTAATCGCCTTATGCATTAATTCGGAAAAGTTAAGCATCAGATGCACACAATTATTTTATCATTCTGCTCTTACAGACTCTTACCACGAGATGTTCACACCTGCTACAGCTCAAGCTCCCATATCTCCTGCTTCTCCCTTACTTTTGCAGGAGGGAGAGAAAACCAATTTGATAGAAATGCGTGCATGAGACAGCGAGTTTCTGTCAGAACTGAAAGGAATATTGAATGGAGATATTTCAAATTTATAACTTGGCAACCCTGAGACGCAGTCTAGAGCTTCAGTTTGCCAAAGAAGGTTGATTTATTTGCAGCTGCTACTTATTTCTCTTGTGTACTGTAATTGCTCCTTTGCTGGTGATTTTGTATCCGAACCATGCAAACATGTTTTCGGTGCCAGAAAAACGGAAGCTTAACAAAGATAGTGGCCGAGTATTTCATAGAAAATAGACATTGGAGTACGGAATCATTGAGAAAAACAATTAAGCTTTCTGTTTCCTGTGTACGGAAAAAGTAGTGTTCCGCAAATTCAATGTATAGCGTCATTTTGAGAGGAATGACAAAAATGTTTGTTCCATGTCAAATGAAGAAAGAAGGGAGTACATTTCACAAAAAGTCAAACAATATGATAAACAATCAAATTGTTCCGTATTTTCTTCCAGGCCAAGGAATAATATTACAGCGGATATTTTCATCTATTTCGCTATATTGCATAGCGTGGGAAGCCACTTTGTGATGGGGATTTTTCAAAGGCTGCTTTCTTAGCCGGGTCTGACACATTAGTGAAAGATTTTCCCAACAAGTAACAAATTGTGAACAGAATTAAGGAAATGCCAGCCAGAAGGAACTCTCTTAAAGATAGAATAACAAGTATGAGTGAAGATGTTACAAATCATATTAAATCTTATTTGGACAGCGCCGATAATTTTTCAATATGTCTTGATTAAAGCAATGCTGTGACGTCACAAACAAAGTTGGATATTTTTGTTAGATTTTCTTGTGGAAATGTGATGGGGCGGGATTGATTGCTGAGTTTACCAACTACAATCACAAGAAAGATATAATGTGTGAAGTGAAGCAGGAATTTGTAGTAAAAAGTGGGATTGACTTGAATAAAATAGTATTTATGACTACTGATGGTGCCCATAACCTTGAAGCCAATAGGTTATGAACGGAACATATATGCCTTGGCTAGTAGCATTCAGCAACAAGTTTTACACTAATGCTAATAAAAAAACGCAAACAAGAGGTGGCACACTAGACACTTGAAAGCAGTAAAGCAAACTGTAAGTGGCACACTATTGGGAAACGGTTCGCCATCGTTGATATAGATTGTCCAGAAAAGGACACCCTTTTCTGGACAATCGACGAATAGCTCGAAAACAGTTACTCGCAAAATATGGAAACTATCTGTACGTTTATTGGACAGTTAATAAAAGTTACAAGATATAGTTCAAATTTCTGCTTTCAGTTCACACCAATAGATGGTGCTGCAGGCTCCAAATCGCAATAAAAGGAAATCATAATGTGTTCGAAATGTCCACCATGAGCTCCAATCACATGGCGCAGTCTAAGAGTGAAATTGGCAACCACCTTGTGCAATGTGTCAACTGAAATGGATACGCATTCATCAGTGAAAAATTGTTCGAGTACGGTAAGTGTAGTCTGGTATCTGCGGAACATTTCATCCTTCACGGTGAGAAATCCCAACAGGAAGAAAACGCATGAATTCAAATCTGGCGAATATCGGGGCCAGTCCATTCCTTTCCATGTAGAGCTGCCCTGTGAGTAGTACAAAACAATGACTCCATCGTCGAAATGTTATTCGAGAAATTCAAATACCACAGGTATTCGTTGCGGTCGGGTCGCATCTTGTATGAATCACAATGGTTGCTCAGGATCGTCCAAGGAGTGAGCGATTGCCGCAAATTGCCGTGGTAACGCGAAGTATCGTGCTGAAGTGATCGTGTTAGCGAATGGAAAAAGTTCCAAGTGTCCCCCTGCTGGACATTGCGGCCCATACAGTTATCCTTTAGGGATGAGGTAGTCATTGAACGGACATATGAGGTTTTTCTGTTCCTCAAAGGCGGCTATTTTGTTTATTCACAAATCCATCCCAATGCAATGGAAATGCGCCTTATCACTTAATCAAACTGATCCGACATCAATGTCTGGGGCATCAATCATCAGCAGCATAGCGACCGCGAAATCCTCTCTTTGTTGCATAGCTGAAACATGGAGTGGCTGATTAGTCTGAATTTTGTAAAGAAACAAATGAAGGGTGGATTTCAATATATTGTTCGTTAATGCTCGTTTCAAGCCGAACGCATTCTAGTTCTACGGATTGATGCTCGGGGGCAGGCTGCAAAAATTTCCTGCAAAACTTGCAAATTCTCGACTGTCACGGCCGATGACGTCGCACACTTTTCGAACAAAATGCTGCTACGCTTCCCGTCCCCTTACAAATTTTTGAAACATCGTGCTTATCGTTTTAGGATCACGTTCCTTGGGATCATCAAACTTGCCCTGGAAAGCTATGTCTCGTATTCGCCGGGTTGCGATCGAATCCATAAAATTCGAACACAATGAAAATGCGTTGTTTCAAAGAATAAACTATTTTTAAAATACCTCTGTGTGCCTCGTTTACTACTTACACCACTTGCAAACGTTATTGCTCAGTGTCCGTACACCTCGTCTTAAATAGGTTTACAAAGCGTGCAGCGCCATCTATTCGGTTAAACTCAAATTAAAAGTTTAACTCCATTTTGTAACATTTATTCACTGTCCAATGAACATACAGGAAGTTTCCACCATTTGCGAGTAAATGTTTTCGAGCAATTCATCCTCAAAGTTAGGGTGCCATTTTCTGGACACCCCTTATGTTTAATTAATGATCAGGTTGCTCAATTAAATTGTGAATTATTGTAAACGCACAAGGGTTTTGCATTCATTATGTTACAAATTGTAGTTAAACCTGCTGTTTTGTAAACAATAATTCACAATCAAATCTGTTATACTTGTAACAGTTGGTGTCAAGAGCATGGATGAAGGGAGAAGCCGAGAGCAGATGAACCAATAACATGAGAAACATACCTGACCTAGAAGATCAGCAGATGAAAGTTTATTTTTTAAGCGATTTAACGAACACCGTAGTCAACTGCATTAGTATAAGCAATAGCTCGTTCCTAATTTAGCGTCACTGATTCTAGGAAAGTGAAAGAACCAGCGCAGTGAGAAAAACACAATATCAATGTTTCGACGGATTTCGAAACCAGCCCATCTCGGACGAATGATCGGAGGCAAAAGTTTAGATATCCAACCCGCCGGGTAGGAAAATAAATGCATATCGATTTTAACGATCTTATGATACGTATTGTTCGTACGTTCTTGGACGTTCACGGATGAAATTAGAAGTGATTGGTGGAACACATTGGAGATTAGTTTTTTTGTGGTTTTTAGTGCTGAAGGCTTCAGCAAAATTGTTTTCAAGATAACTTTATCACCGTTTTCAAAATTATCTTGAAGGTTATAACGTTCATCTCAATGGTACTTTTATTACACAACAGCACGCTGCCCTGGTGACGACTTCTTTAGGAAAAGCAATTTTATCTCATATACATATTGAAGTCGAAGATTTTCAGAACCAACCTGGAGAAAAATATGTTTTAAAAATTGTCCGTACGTTTCAGTTGTTAGGTTTGCGGTTCCAACATGATATTTGATGATTCTGAAATTAATGATTCATGCTTGTTCCTTTGGGGGTCCGAAAATTTTCATGCCATGAATATTTCAACAAATAAAGGCTTGCAGTTTGGACTACATCTCATAAAATAGTTTGATATTTAAAAGCATGCAGTTACTTTGCGCTACATCAGTTAAAATAATTTGTGATAAAAAAAATCACTGACGTCATTAAAAATTCAATTACGTTAAACTAAATTACTAGGGACAGTAAAATTTTCGAAAAAAATATTATTTATATTATATAGTTTTCAAAGACTTTTAAGATACGTTTGAATCACAAATCCAGTTCATTAAAAAGGAGTTCTTGGAACTCCTCGCACTCCAGACAGTGAAACTTCCTAAACGATGCGTTCCCGAAGAGTGACTGTTCTTAATGGTTGGTTTACTGAATTCTTACACTGACGTGGTTCAGGGACACCAAACAGAAGTCATCGCTCTTACCACGTTAATAAGTGAGTCACGGGAAAATGCTGTTCCCATCTTTGGTGAATCCCCAGCACTGTGCGGGAATCCATGAAGCAACCTGCCATGTGGTTTGGCAGTTAATCACTTGTGAATCTGAAGAATTCGAGGCCGTTGTGGTGCAGTGGTAGCAAGTCCGGCACGTAACTGGAAGACCCTGCGTTCGATTCCCGGTGGAGGCCGATGACAATGTTTCCGCGACTCACTTATTAACGTGGAAAGAGCGATGACTTCTGTTTGGTGAAGGTTTATTCTCCAGCCCATAAAATATCATTCAATAAGCCATTCATACAGCACATTGAAGTCACATCTTGAATCTTAGTCCGTACTCATGTGTTCTGAAACGAATTTCCAATTAGAACAGTAATGTCGAGAATAAATAAATGTAAACCGTTGTTTACAGGAATCAAGAGTCAGGTAGGGAATAATCGGGAAACTTGAGGTTAAGAATTCTCGATGAATGTTATTTAAATGAATGGATGGGAATTGAAACATCTGTCGCTAGTTGCACATTTGCATAATTAATGCAGGTACTCTCAAGATAGAATGGGTCATAGCGGCACTACAAAAAATATACCAGTTAACCTTCAATTCAAACATTTTATAATTCACGAAAACAAAACCTAATTTTTTTAATAGCTGTTACTTTAAAAGCGCTTTGGTCATAGACACATTTTCCATGCAAAGGAATCATTTAGCCAAAAACAAAGGGACAACCTGGAAATTGAAACATATTTCATTAGTGACTCATTTGCATAAATAATGAAGGTACTCTCAAGAAGAAATGGTTCATACCAACACTACAAAAAATCAACCACTTAACTAGCAATTCAAACATTGTATTATTTAAAAGCATTTGTAAGATATATTTTTCCTGAATTCGCTTTATGTTGGGATTTACAGCACGCAGCTAAAGTGAAGTCAAAGTGAACCGCTGGCAGTTACATTCAGTTATAGTCGTGTTGAGAGGTATCGAAGGCAAGAGTATTTTTCGAATCGAAATTTTTTTTTGAAACAACGACACGACACGGGATGTAGTTTGAATTCCAAACTACCTGCTTTTATGCTCGTAACATCAAAATTATGCGTCGGAAAATACAAAAGGGTAAAACTAATCGTCTTAGGCTTCAGGTTTCCAATACCACAAGACGTTTAAACTGGTTTGACAGTTGCAGACTTGTTTCATTCAACGTAAGACGGACACATGTGCTGATAAACTGCGCTCACCCTATTTTTAGAAGTTCTGCTAAAAGCATATACTGTAATTGAACTAAATCAAGTTCATTTTTGACGCAGATTGATTCCTGGATTTTCATGGGAATTAATGTACCGGAACTCGTATAGTGACCTGAGGTTTGCAATAAAAAAAAGACAAGGCGATAATATATTTTTCAAGTATATCCACGCCACAGAATTCATAATACAAAAAAATCCCTGATTAGTCATGTAGAAAACATCTTGTTTTTTTGTAAGCAAATATTTATCAGATGACAGCTATGCAAACTCAGCATGTTTAACATCTTATACAATATACGACACAAGACCTGCAACTATAAACAAAGGTTACAACCTATATAAATTCGTATGCGGCTTTAGAATCTAATCCTAATGTCGATTCTTATTTTTTCTCCAGCAGTATGTTAATATTGAAAATTGCTAAGCTGGCAATGTCAAATGGAATATAAAAAAATGATTGTTTATTATGATTCAAAGAATGTTGCACCCTACATCAGATACTATTAGTTAGCGGCGAAATTTTATTTTTCTGGGTTCGTACAATTATCTTCCTTCTCTACTCATTCCATAAGTTTAATTCTTGTATTATATGTTTTCTTTCTTTCTTATGATATACATGGATTCCCTTTAATATTTTGAACCTCTTTAAGAACCTACATACCTTTTCAGCGGTGCACATAAGTAGTAAAGTATTAACCACCTCTAAATAATATGTTCAATTTCGTGACAGCGTATCGGATTAATCTGTTTTTATAATTATTATAATATATTTTCCAAATACAAAACTACTGACTCTCACTAAATTATAAAGGAAAGTTCCAAATGTTCAGTGACGTGAATTCAGTATGAAAGGAGGAACACCCACAAGGAAATTTTGTGAACACAGAAATAAATTATTTTTGCCACATCTTCTGGTTTTATATATAAGGACATAAGAAGCCATGGAAATATCTTGCTCATAGCATTGATGGTCGTCAGCACATTTGTTGAAAAAATGTCTAATAATTCTAAAACTGACAGTTGTAAAATGTCCATCACCGTCCTGTAACAATCTTTTTCCCGAATTATTTATAGTAACGCTACAACATCGTACTTATCCAAAGACGGTGTAAAAGGTCCTAAATAAGAGGTAAAAAAACTACCATGTGTGTATTTGGACACTGCTCGGAAACTTATAAGAAGATCTAGAAACAATTTTAAAACTAAACGGATCTTGCAGATTCTACTTTCAAAATCAATTTTGTCTAGGTTATTTTTTCTTTTACATTACTATTAATGTTTGTAAGAGATAGGGGATAAATGCTTTTTAACTTATTTCCCCCAAACCCATTTGTTCTTTTGAACCACGAATGTTAACTAATTATCATTTCATTATCATTTCCATCTGCAGCTACAGTTATTCTTCAAATAATTTACCCCAACCTGAACTGGTCAGTACCTCTATCTGCCAAGCAAACATTTCGGAGCTGAAACAAAAAGCATTAGGAAAATTTGTTTCGAATTTCAAATCTCGTATTTTACTCCCGTTCTTCCAAAGATAGAACGCGAATAATTTAAAAAAAATTTCATTACGTAATGCATTTTTTCACCTAATGTGAAATCATGTTACATTAAAAGAATTACACAAGTTCCTGTAATTTTAAATGAGCTGATTTTGGAATGAGATCCTTTGTGTGGCATCCCAAGTGTCAAAACACTCATTCGTAAATTAAAGAAAGACACATATAAACATTGGAGAAGAGCCGACCATTTGGGAGACAATTTCGTTCGTCTGGTTAATGCTGATCCAACATGTGTAGAGAAATGAAAGAGAAGCAAGAGCTGCACACTCTGCGCATTTCTGGAGCAATTCAGCGCTCATCTTTTGTCTTTTCTTCCCTGCAGCAGAATCTTTTTTGGAATCTCTGCACTCGCTCATCCCAAATGTATAACGTAAAGTTTGCACTAGCTGGACAATAAACTTTAGAGACCAGAAAATACGTTACCATCAAAGATGTATTACCTTTAATTTTATACGGTTTTTTTAATATACTAAGATAATTCACGAAGGCTAAATAAAAATATATCAATAACGGATTTAAAAGTCAAAATATATGCCTACTTTCAATCGCTGTAAAATCAATTAAGCGGAGAAACAGGAAACAAGAGACAAAATTTGTATTTCTGCCTCTTAATTTAGATAAGCTTCTTCGTTTGCGTTATAAGATAAGTTATCAGAAATGGAGAAACACATAATTGAGTTGGAAAGGAAGTAGTGTGTTCGTCACCAATAATGTATTTCTCAATTTTTTGAGCACCAAAATTTTCCTCAGTTCGTGAGAGTGGCATTTTCTCTTAAAAGTAACGGCTCCATGGCAAAAATAACAACAATGTTTTGTCTGCTCCTTTTAAAACTTAAGCTCAGGCATATTTTGAGCAATAACTGCGGATCACTGGAATAGGTATGTCAGTAAAACGTACTCCAAGGAATTCGCTGCAAGTACCAAAAATTCCGAAAAAGCTGTATAGCCAATCACATTAATCTATCGGTTTTTTTCCTCATGATGTCATTGCTAAATTAAATACATTTCTTTTCTACAGCTAACTGAGGGAGAATGCTGAAAATCTGCCATGGATAAATATCAGGACGAGTACTAGGATTCCGAAAATATTTATTGTCAAATAGAAATGTTCTTGAACTATGTAGCATTTCTATTAGAGGTAGGTACAAAATCACGTCACGGTTACTTTGTGATGTTACTAAAATGTCACTGACACGGTTTGTGATCAGCGGCAAAAATCACCGTTCCAAAATCACGAGAACACTTTGGTTCTTGAATTGTTTCAAATTCACGCTACCTTCAGGAAACGACAGGTACGTTGCAAATCAAGCTTTTCAAATCAAGCTACTTTCGTTAACTGCTCCAAAATCACTGGATATTAAATATATATATATATTTCCAAGCTTTTATACCCCGTAATCTCACTTTTAAATTAAGTTACTTTTATTAACCGCTCCAAAATCACTGATATTAAATATAGACATTTCTCAGCTTTTCACTCAGTAATATTACTTTTTAAAGCTATTTATGTGTCGGTGCTTTTTTCTTAATTTTAAGTGACATTTATATCTGCTAATTTGCACCCAAACCACCGTTCAATGAAGTTCTAACGTACCAAGATTTTTTTTTAGGGCTCGAGCACAAAATTTCAGAAAATATCAACTATTGGCTACAAATACACCCGAATAATAATCTTTTTTTGCGATTAGGACTGTCTACAGACCAACGGACAGAATAAATGAATGATAAATAATAATTCATTTATCTTCCACTTGAAATATTTTCATTTACGAGCTTGACTATTAACTGATCTAAGGAAGTTGAAAGTTTCATATTTAATGTTCTCCCGTTACTTACCTATGAAAAGTAACTAAAATATATATGAAAACTAACTAAGTAAAATGCCTATGGAAAGTAACTAAGAATGCAAGTGCCTAATTAGTCTGTCAGTGGAAATCTCGGATATAGCACGAACACGAATCCATTTGAGAACTCAGAACGAGAACTGCGAAGCAAATTGCAGAGTAACGATTAATGAAAGGTTCCTGTGGATTGTGATTTCGTCACGTGACTAGTTTGAGCACACAGGTACAGGTGTTCGTTTTTGTCACAAACAGTGACTTTGTCACCGTTATTTGTCACGGTTTCGTTTTTGGAACGTCAAGGTTGGAAAGTTAACCAAATGTCACTGTTAAGCCCATCCCGAATTTCTATTACTATCTTCCAACAAGTAATTGGACACCTGTGATAGCAAAGGAAAACGAAGTTTATTCACCTTTAATAGTTGGTGGAGCCTCCACGAGCGGCGAATACAGCTGCGACCCTCCGGGGCATACTCTCAACCAGGCGTTGTACCACGGCTAGCGGTATTTTCTTACACTCGGCTTGGAGAAGACAGGTCAGTTCCTTCACCGATTTCGGACGGTGGGGGCACCCCATAGGTTGACGCTCCAACTCGTCCCAGAAGTGCTCGATAGGATTAAGGTCCCCATTGTACTCATACCAAGCCATGGCGGACCTCGCAACATGACAGGTGGCATTGTCATCCTGAAAGTAACATGGGTCCACCCGTACAAGTGCCACAACGTAGTAAGCGCATGGACATCCAAAACGGTGCAGTAGGTCTCGGCGTTGAGTCTACCAGGAATTGCGACCAAGGGTCCCGTGCCGTACCAGGAGAAACAATCCCATACCATAATTCCACCGCCAGTGAACTTCACAGTTGGCACAATACATTCCGGCAGGAGGCGTTCTCCTGGCAGACGCCTAACCCAGACCCTGCCATCCGAACGGTAGAGGGTGAACCTTGATTTGTCGCTCCAGAGAACCTGTTTCCACTGTTCAACGGTCCACTGTCGACGTTCTTTGCACCACGTTAGCCGAGCAGCGCTATTGGACTTGATGATCAAAGGCTTGTGGGAGGCAGCACGTCCATGATAACCGAGCAGATGGGCTTCCTTACGGATAGTATTCATCGAAAGAACACTCCCAGATGCCTGTTGAAACTTCTCGCGGATGTGGCCCATTGATTTGGTGCGGTTCTTCAGAATTTATCTGGCTAGCATCCGTGGGTTCTAACTCCCAGTTTTGTAAGTCTGCCGGGTCGGGACACGTTCCGAAAGTCACATCTTATCTTCCACTTGACAATCACGTAGGCCACTGTCGATTTTGGGTATTTCAACACGCTGGATATGTCACGTATGGATCGGCCATTTCTGTGATACCCGACGATTACACCTTTTTCGAAATCAGAGAGCTCCAAACTACGTTGCATCTTGCATGCGACTGGTTGGATTGTTGTTTCCCACACGATATTTAATGGCGGCGGCCGTGACGTGTATCAGGAACGCAGATATCGTCGAATTCAGGGGTGTCCAATTACTTGTTGGTAGATAGTGTATTTCAGCTTCAGAAATTCCTTTTACAAAACTAACTTCGCGCTGTGAAATATTTATTTTTGGTTATTTAGAAACATACCCTTTCAAATTTCAAAATATGAGAAAAGTATTTCCATTCTAAAGAGGTTTAAGGCCATAGAACAAATGACATAACAAAGTGTTGATTTCATGCATTTAGTGGATATCTAATTCGTACTTTAAGAAATACAAATACTTTTTTTCTTTTACATTGGAGTAGTTATCCTCACATGCCAAAAGTTTTTGTAACATGATCTTACCAGAATTGAATCCTTGGATTTTCTTTTGAATAGTTTTTATTTCTCAATGTTTAGGCGATTGCTTTGTCTATGTGTCTGCTTTTTCCTTTTTGACTGTACCTCTTTCTTGCCATAAGCCTACGTTTTAGCCTGCTTAGTGCCTTGGACACTTTCATTTTTCCAGGGAATTGACGCAGTTTCATTGCTTTCGTTTTGGTCACCATTCATTTCTTGGCGTTTATGAGGGGTGTCAGTGCTACGTGTGGAGCATAGACATGGACCGTAACTAAAAAACGATATACAAAGACTGCAGACAAATCAAAGAATCATGGAGAGATGCATGTTTTGTGATTGCATGTTTTTTGCTCAACAACCAGTCACACGCCAATGCTTTTTTGCTTGTACTTTGCTCAGCAACCAGTCACATGCCAATGCTTTTTTGCTTGTACTTTGCTTAGCAACCAGTCACACGCCAATGCTTTTTTGCTTGTATTTTGCTCAGCAACCAGTCAGACGCTAAATGTTTCTTTGAATCTCAAGCCTTATGTTACTAAGTAATTAAACTTCATACATGTATTTGTTCGAAATTAATTGTGTTTAAATAGGATGATTCCTTTTCAACTGTTTCAATGGGTGTCACACAATGACCTGTTGTAGAGTTTTTAACTCATGAAAGTGTACATCCCAAATAAATTTACGTTAGACTAGCAGCGTATTCTTCTGTAACTTTGCACAAAAGCACTATTTATCGTTGGGTAGGAATATAAAAGGGCCGTGGGGAAATGTTGGCCGAAAAGAATCAGCAGCGGAGTGGGAGACCCGAAATCGCAACTTGTGATTAGAACACGCAAAACTTTGCGGTTTTAAACAGGTAAAAGTTAAGCATCAGGAAAAAATCATGAATAGCTCCGTGTACCATAGCCGGTAAGCTGAACACTTGTTTCGGTGGTGCCAATGCCACTGTTAACGTTTTAGGATCGAACAACGTGTGTGATCGTTGCTTACCGCGACACGTAACGACTGAAATGAATAAATGGGGAATTTAAACATGACAAGGTAGCATGCTTGATATGAAAAGAATGAGCTGCAGGGTGGGAGGCCCGTAATCACATCTTGCGATTTAAGCAGGCGAAAAGTCGATAAGATCATCAGGGGAAATGGAAGAATAACACAGAAAACCATAACAGGTAAGCTGAACAATTAGTTTAGATATGTCAATAACATTGTTAACATTTTAGGATAAGACAAAACGCTGTCACGTCAGGTACCGCACCACCTGATAACTAAAATGAAGAAATGGGGAATTTAAACATGACAAAGATAGAATGATTTATATGAAGCAAATGAGCCGCGGTGTGGGAGGCCCGTAATCACATCTTGCGATTTTGAGTAGGCGAAAAGTCTACAAGATCCTCAGGGAAAATGGAAGAATTACACAGAAAACCATAACAGGTAAGCTGAACAATTAGTTTAGATATGTCAATAACATAGTTAACGTTTTAGGATAAGACAAAGCGCTGTCTCGTCAGGTACCGGATATGAAAATAATGAGCCGAGGAGTGGTAGGCCCGTAATCACATCTTGCGATTTCAACAGGCGAAAAGTCGATAAGATCGTCAGGGGAAATGGAAGAATTACACAGGAGACAAAGCGCTGTCTCGTCAGGTACGCCACCACCTGACGACTGAAATGAAAATATCAAGACTAGAAAAATCATGCCAAATGTTGCTCACTCGCTATCAGAAACACAGAACTGATTTTTCTAAAAGCATTATGACGCCATGTGTTAAAATTAAAAAAACAACAATCCCAATGCTTAAAACCTTGGAATGGGTGGCGGAGTGGGTCACTCGACCATTTCATTAGTTCCGTGTTTGAGGTACTCCCACCCCATTGCTTTTCTATTAACATTATTCCATTAGCACACATGGCTTACCCTGCAGTGTTGTAGATTAGTCGTATATTTCATTATTTCTCTTTCTCCATTCCAAAAAAGTACGCAGCAGATTCCTTAGCCTTGTTAAATATGGAATTTCATTAAATTTTGTTACTTCGCTTGTTAAGAGTGATCATCTTAGCTACGTAGTATACTTTGAATTAATTATGCTCAGCATTTGCCAGCTTTATGCTTGTCAGTGATAACCTTAGCATTCCTTCTGCGTGACATTTCAACTGGCACAAAACAAATCATGATTTATTCCCGGTATCGTTGAATACCTTCTCAGCTAAGAAATCTTAGAGGAACATGCGTTAGCCTATGAATTTTATTGAAATTGCACAGTATAATTACGGCATGTTCCACAGCTAATACACTAATTGCCTTGTGTGACAAGAGAACGACAAGAGTATCGTTTAGGTGAACATGTTAGATTGAATTAAGAACAATAGAACGTTTTGAAAGAACATTTTTTTTCAAAATTGCGAAATATGGCATACAAAACGGAACAACCATACCAAATGACAAGAGAAATTCGTATTAAACTTCGG
Organism: Macrothele yani; assembly: GCA_039090855.1. Lineage (NCBI taxonomy): Eukaryota > Metazoa > Arthropoda > Arachnida > Araneae > Macrothelidae > Macrothele > Macrothele yani. The sequence continues at coordinate 213,653,968 of CM077034.1, forward strand.
TTTCTAAGGAATATTACAAATCAAAAGAGAAATATTATGAGAATATCTTTAAATTATGTGTAGCTTTTGATCAAACATCTGAAATATATTCCTCTGACATGTGTTCGAATTTCTTAATGTAAATTGCACTACCCCATATTTGTCATAGAAAACTTTCACCTCAAAAGCAAAATCTGTAGACAGGCACATTTTCTGTTACACGCTTACAAACTACAACAAGGCCACATTCCAATTCGTAACCTGAGAAAAATCAAGATACTTCAGCAGAAGAATCAATTTGAGTTCATTTTTTTAATCCATAACCGTTTCCTCGTTAAAAACTGAAAGCTACATAACTAAAGGCTGAAAATAATTGGCTTATTTGTTAATGAAATTTCAAATTCAGGGAAAGTTTATTTCGCATATACCTAAATTTTCTTATTTAAATGAATCTTAGTTTGAGCAGATGCGTAACGGTAGCTCTAGAAATTTCATAATGACTTTTCGTAAAATGGAAATTTAAATATGTTTAGAATAAACCAACTTTTCATTTATGAAACTATTGTCATGTGCATAAAATATAATAGATGCCAAGAAAAATATGTATTTTTAATATTACGTCGTGTTATTCCAGAAGAAATCGATACCATTCATTTGCCCACGGAGTCTAGTTAAGTATAAATACTGGCAGCATTTAATTTTAATAGCAAGCATAAAAATAAGCATAAAAATACCTTGTTTACTGTGGGGATCAAAGTATTGTTCCTCCCTACTACATACCCTACTACAGTTTACTATGATAAGTCTTAGTATACTTCCAATCTACTACATTGCATATGACATTAAAGGAAGTTTATTTCTTTTTATAACGTCACAGACAGAGATCTCCATCTCCCTCAAAAGGGTAGTTTGAAACATATTGTACTTTAAGAAATTATTTTTTCGTTTTGCTCTGTTGGTAATAAGGAATGACGATTAGAGCATTTACCGCTCACGTAGACAAATGTTCAGGAACGTAACGCTGTAATTCATATCAGCTGCTTCTGGGTTCAAATCGTGGTTGAGGGCGTTGAAGAGTCCCAGTATTCGATGCTGGCCCATATCAGCAGCTCGAGGGAAAGAGACCCACAGATTAGGAGCGAGCAAGCAGCTGCTTATAATCCTGAGGTCTTCACAATTAAAACTTTTTGACGTACAAAACGAATTTGCTCAACCAAACACACCATGAACTTCTTTAAAAACGTAAAACCAATACACAGTTTTTCTGAATTTTTTTTTAAATGATTTATTGTATGCGAAGTTAGCATTCCCAAACATAGTTTCTGTGAATAACATTGAATACATCTCAAAGGTATTCTTCAATATCATGATGAACTTGGAAATACTTCTAATGAAACTAATCAATAGTAAATATATCCGTCACATGAATTTGCAATCATTCTCATTGTACATAACTTTTCTTTCAAACAATGCTTTAGGAAGTGTTACAGAAGATATGTTTCGTTTCATAAAAAAAAATTTTTGCAGTTTCTTGAACCAAAAATGAAATGAAATTACGCATTTTCATTTCTGACACCGGGTGTAGCCTACTGTTGCGGCTTTAGTGCAGTCCCTAACAGATCTTCAAGTGTTCACGCGACGATTAGTATACCAAATGTCTTCAGATTAATTCTATAAATAAATGACATAAAAGAAAGAAAAGTTAAAGTGATTAGAGTACTCTGACAGAGTATTCTATTCAGAATTATCTGCAGTGAAGCTGGAAGTATTATCTCAAGTAAAACGAAAGGAAAAATGTTTATTAAAATTAATTTCCGTGAACCTCAATCTCCAGATGGGCGAATTTCATTTACCTGCATTTGTGGAAGAAAAACGAAATTGAAACATGAATGTGCCTAATTTTCAAAAAATTGTTCTAGTAAAGTACGAGATATATATCATACTTATATTCCAAAACAATGATACCGAGTTCTACGACACAGGAATTATGAAACAAATAAGTTTCCGCAAAATGCATGATAAGTACTGCATAAGGAGAAGTATATCATTGATTTCCGTTTAACCAATTGACTTCGAATAAAATCAACTTTCTACATTACAACGTTTTTATAGAGAAGAAATAAGGAAAGAACAAAGAATTGACTGCAAATGTACCACATATTTTCTGTGTCTCAATTGTATCACTCATGCACTTTTTACAGATATATCCATGGCATATTATTAAAATTCACGCATACCCAGAATTAGAGGAAACACAGAAAAACTAAAATTTAGAATTCAAATGCAATGATTTTCCGTGTCTTCCAGGATAAGGAACACCATGGATGCCCCACGAAGTGCACCCGTCGTGATCTCAGAAACCCATGTCTCACACTAGCAGAGTGGAGGGCGTTCAGGGAATTACATGCAGAGTACTTTGGTCAGAATGATCTCCACCGTGCAACAAACTCAAACGGTTTCAAACACCTGAGACTCGCATTCATAAAGAACACGCTGGGACACGGGCGACACATGCCAACGTGTGACACAAATGTCCCACTCATTTTCACTCTTCCATTCCTTCAACATTATAATTACACACACAAATAAAATATACCTCCTTCATTTAACTAGGCAGAGAAATTATGTTGTCCAAGATATATTCTCAGATAATTCACTATTATTAAAAACCTTCAAACTCTTGTTCTCATCTTGGCTTGAACTTCCCCTCAAAAGTACTAAGAAAGTTATCACTTCTTCCATGATAGACACTTGAATTAGCTATTCCAAAAATAATTGCTTAGAAATTAAAACATTTCCAGTTCAAACGAATTTTTCAAATCTAAAGCAAATTACTAAGCATTCGAAAACTATTTCCTGTGCAAGTCCCGGATAATCGTCTGTCTGACGTTGACTAAAATATATTTTTTTTATTGGAGGTTTAACGACCACCGTGAGCAACTGAATGGGCTGTAAGCAGTCGTCAATCCCTAATTTAGGGCCACTGGTTCCAGGAAAGGGAGAGCGCCAGTGCCGTAAGACAAACACAACATCCATGCCTCACGAGATTCGAACCCGGACCCCTTTTGGAAAACCCGGACCCCTTTTGGAAGAAGTATCAAATCGTTCGCTTAGACCACTGCGCCATCGGGGTGGCACTAAAATAATACGACGTTATCATTGCTAAATGGCCTAAGGTTGCGAACTGAACTATCCTGGTAATAACTTAAGAATTGCATTCATTGATTGCTCCTGTGCGACTCAGTTACCATAATCCCATAACTTCGCTCTCATACTTGGACCTTTTAAACATCTGAGTGTGCTGGGATATACGTACTTAACTAATATTAGCATGATATTAATTTCGCAAAATTATTGCACTGCGCAATAACTTACCAGACATGAAATATCCGGGAAATTTTACCCATTATTTTGGATCAGATATTAACGTATAGTAAAATGCGGTACAGTATGGTTGAGGAAAATACTCAATAAAAATTTAGTAATTACAGTAGTGAAACTAGAAAACTCTGTATTATAATTTATAATGCGATGAACTAATTACAGATGTTGCCAAGGGAAATAGACAATTCTTAAATGTCATATTTATTATTAGGGTCGCGCACAGCGCAATCCCCACTACCAAAAATTATGCACCCCAATCAACCGCATTTTGCGGAGGAGGCAGACGTCAGCAACCCAAGGTGCAATGGGAAGCCTCTGTCTGGAGGAACGATATTTGTGAACGTCGAGTCCCCAGTGCCAGGTAAGTTTAAAATGTCATAAATAATTTATTTCTTATGTTTACTTTTCCAAACTTCATAGTGCAAGAAAATTTAAAGAATCCTTTGCATACTGTCGAAAAATAATTCCGCTTAAGTGAAGAAACGAGATACCTTGTTCGTAAACTATTAACAATACTTCCAGTTATTGAACCCATAATCGTTAGGTAAAGTACTAACGTGAAGTGATAAGTTAGATTTAAATTTCAAGTAAATGAATATTTAGCGTAAAACACTGAAAATGGTTCCATGTTTTGTTTACGTTTTTCTTTGTACTTTGTTATCTTACTTACTACCTACAGATTAATTAAATACACAAATAAAGACAGTCCCAAAGTCGACGGAACATCCTGTTATTTAATTCCCGATTTCCCATTGTTTAGCAGAAGTTCGAGAGAAATGATATACTTTAGAGTCACGTGGGTGTAATTTGACTAGTCAAAACAGTCGCATTAAATACATTCCATTAGGAAATATAATACTTTACGAGTACTTTTGACGTAAAAGCGCACATACAAATGTAATTCTTTCAGGGAGTTTGGAATCCCAAATCATGTATCACTAAATGCTGTGAGTGTTTTAGTTGCCCTCTGCTAGAACTGATAAATACTGTAGACGAGCAAAACATTTTGACAAGGAAGAGAGGTCCGGAAAAAAATTATAACTCACACGTAAATATATTTCTTTTTTTTTTTACGTTTATATAAAAATAGTATTTATTCCCTATAACATTAAGCAAATTCCTTGATATATCTTCCTTCGACACTGATAAACAAGCAGATTGTATTTTCAAAAAATATATTTTCCTGTTTTCTATGAACGTCATGGTGAAAATATGCATACGTTGCTGGTGTAGATTAAACATTATGTGCAATTTCAAATAGAAATATCAAATGAATTTCTGTTTAGATGACAAAACTTCCATACGTTTCATCTTTTCTTTACCAGAATATAACAACCACAAATACGAAAGGGATATTAATTCTTGATAGCCTCCTAAAATTCAGGTTTAAATTCAATACGAAAATGTACTTTGATTAAATCAATATAATTCAACAAATGTCTATCTCATGACAAGAACATTACCAATGAATGAAGCCACCATAGTACCAATTGCAGAAAATTGCAGAAAGGTCATTAGACAAGGCAGCCTGAATCAATGTTTTTCCTTAAAAAATATGCGTCATAAAATAAACCCTTTCAATTGTACTCTTATAGGCGGAGATTAAATTTTAACGCTGCTCAACACAGTGGTATGTCGATAGTAAAAATAACGACAAAGTGAGATCCTAATATGAAAATCAGGAGCAAAATATTTATCTCACCGAAACTGTCCTGTATGCTCGTTCACTGAGAATTCAGTTCGGTGCGCTTTGGGAAAATATTTTAAAACGTGGATGAAACAATGGTATGATCAATTCGAATTTACGCAGACGTCATGTAACCTGAAATTACCCTCGTGCCCCGGGAATTAAACTGTGGAATTATTAGAAGTTTTGCGCATGAATAATGGCTTTTCAACGGCCAAACTATTTAGATATGAATTAAAAACTATTTTATTTAGACATTTCGAAAGACGTCAAACATTTCTGAAATTCAAAAATAAGGGACGCGTCACATGTCTAGTTATCAAGATCCACAACATGAGCTGCCTTTTTTAAGATTCCTTGCAAGCGCATTTACTATAGGTTTTGTCTACCGACATTTTACGGGAAAACTAGAGTGTGTTATAAAATGAAACGTTGGTTAGCTCCAGGTTTCCCCAAAAATAGTACTTTACAAGTCTTCATTGTGAGTCATAAGGACTCCTTTTTACTTCATTTTCGGTGGTTTAGTGCTTGAAAAGCCTATAACGTTTATCAAATTCTTGCAATTTCATCGTATATATATATATCACCAGTCTTAAATTGCGCCCATTCCTCTCTTTCTTTTCGGATTGTTTTTGTAATCGTACATAAAATATACGTACTTCTCCGAATCGAAACTACTAAATGAATCACACCCCATGGAAACATAGTAAAAAATAAACTATCCGCAAAGCTAAAACTTTCAAAATAGCTTTTACAACAGCTCATTTATAACAAAAAAAAAACGATATCACGTAAGCAATTAAAAGCGTAACAAATAAAAGCGGAAAACGATAAAAAAAAAAGCGCGTTAACCGAATTGTTAATTCAGTTTAGCTCATATCCATTGCGTCGCCCCTTCAGGGCAGCGAATAAATGGTGCATATCAGGAATAACATTTTTTATATGTAATATAATGGAGGGTCGGTAATTCTGATAGGAAATTCTAGGTGATTATTCTTGAAGATCTGATTGCTGTGTTAGAAACTCATTTGTTATTTTATCAAGCTTCGTGTAAACGTGTTCTCCGAAATGAATGTTTTTGAACTTTTGAGTAATAGCAGAAAATAATTGTAAAGGTTTTTTTTTGGAGATTTCTCGACATCAAAATATAAATTACAAGGAGCCCCAAGTTACATGTACGCCTATTTTGAAAAAGTGTAATAATTTCTTCTGGCAGGCATATTCATTAAATTAAATAGATATCTTTCTGCCAGACTTTTACAAGTTCTCACTGATTTTTTTTATTCTTTTTCTTTTCATTTCTTTCTTCCCTTAATATTGCAGAATCAGAAGGTAGTTCTCAATGGGGCAATGGTCTAACTGCTGGGTGCTGACCATTCGTCCCAGACGTGCCCGTGTTCGGATCCTTATGTGGCATGGATGCCCTGTTTTTCTTACCGTACTAGATCTCCCTCTTCTCAGGAATCAGTGGTCTCAATTAGGGAGAAGGGAGCGCGTATATCCCACTAAGTTGCTTGTGTTGGACATTGAACCACCAAGCAAAAGTCCGCAAGTTCATGTTCTTTCAAAAAATACAGAACTGTTTACAGTTTTGAACAAGGTGCGTTTCATTTATTGTGAATAAATATCAGTTAGAAATGTTAGAGATATCTGTTAGAAATGTTAGAGATATCTGTTAGAGGTGTTAGAGATATCTTTTAGAAATGTTAGAGATATCTGTTAGAAATGTTAGAGATATCTTTTATTTGAAACATTTTAAATTTAGCTGGTCAGAAATGTCTTCTCTTCATTCGAGCATTATTCTTATATAGACAGGACGAGAACCTGAAGCTCACAGTCTCTCTTTTAGGTCCTTGAAGCATTTTACTGTACATGAATTACAATATGTCATACATAGCATCTCATCTCAGTATTCGAAACTTGATTTCAGCAAATTATAAAAGTTGAATTAAGAATTCAAAGAAAATAAATAGAATCACTTGAAACAGCATTAGGTTAGAAGGTGAATTTGTTTACGAATGTATTCCTAGATCAATCAAAATATCTAAAAGCTCGTTAAACCTTGCAATGGTAAGCTTGTGCAAGAAACAATTGCAAGAGGTGTCTCCCCAGGTGAAGTCGACATAGCAGATAATTACAAGCTTGTGTAGCAGGTAATTTTTTCTTTGAACAAAGAATCGTTGTTCAAAGCACGAGTTGCAACTTTTCCGATTGACATTCAGCTAGAAGTCAGTGTTCTTGAATGACGCGTTACCATCTTTTGAAATCACCGTGAGAAAATGGTTTTCGCGATTTATGATTGCGAAAAAGTTTCGTAACTTAGGTCCAGAGTTCCAAACCCTCAACACGATGTGCTCTTTGATTGGAAAAAAAAGGAAATTTGATTTTGGCAATGGTAGTAGAGCGCCCTGATAGGAAAGTTAAAAAGAAAAGAATAGAAAATATAAGAGTTAAAAAGTATACGGTTTCCCGTTAAATACAGAAGTTGTAAGCTGTTCTACATACTTACCTGAGCGATCTCACACTGAGGACGGGAAAGGAAGGCGAGGTCAAAGGAGAGGGAAAACCTGTAAGCAGAAGAAAAAGTACACAGGAATAGCACACCATATAACATCCAGTTCTCACAACCAAATTTCCATCCTTATTTTTTTCATCATTAGTTGTTCAAGTTAGTAGGGCACCTGGGTTTATCTAATGCAAACAATTTTTTCTCTGATCTATTCTGGCATCTTAGATATAGCCACCAGATAATTTTCTTTTTTTTATTGCGTGTTTGGATTGAGACTGTTTAATCGACTCCGATGCAAAGCGTGAGCCAGCTGATTCCGATGTTCTGTGGCCTGAGACTTTGCTAAGATGAGGTATAGTAATGTTTTAGGAAGTAGTTATTATTCACATGAACGTAACTCATGTTTTGTTTCTTAAATTATGATTTTTTGCCGCTATGTGTTGCGAGTTGAAAAAGGCCAAGCAGGAAGACCTGTCGGCACTACCTCGTTATGGTATACACCGTCTAAGTTCAAGATATTAAAAATTTTACTCTTATACACATTTTTTTTCTTCACCACAATTATACTGTTTTCTTTAAAGTAACTATTTTTAGTGTGTGCATACACTTATAGTTTTTTTTCTACACATATCTTAGTAAGTACGGATACGGTAGCACCTTTTTGAAAACCATGAGTGTGGAACTTAAGAGTGCTTTTTTTTATCCTCCGTGTACTTCCTACATTCTGAGTAGAATTTATGCTATCTCTAGTTGCTTAACTTCGTTCAAGTTTCCTGGAGCTGCTTGCATCTATGGCGCTGGTACAGGGGCAGCCAGTTACAGGCTGCGCTGCGGCTTAAGCATATGTGATTATGTTACTTGCTTCTTCTCTGGATTGAAAAGCACTTCCTCTTCCTCTGCTACGAATGTTTCTAGAACCTATAGCGTGTGGTCTAAAATTCCTGGGTGGTGATTCTCTTTCGTGTACGGGCTGACGGTACTCATCCAATCCTACTTGGTAATTCAAAATTACCACCTGCGGGGTCTGGATGTTTTCTTCCGACATAAAGGTAGCAATCTCCCTGGGTTGAAAATCTGGGTGTTGGAGTCTGATAATGTGCCTTACTTTAATTCCTTTTTCTTTTAAAACTTCATATATTTCTTCTTGGCAGAGGATATATTTTCAGTTTACCCTGGGTCTTTTCTTCTCGATTCCTCCTCTTCTTTCTCATCTTTTTGTGCATATAGCACCTAAAATTCTTCCTTGGCAAATTTTCCGAATTTTGTTGTCCAATCTTTGCTTGTTTATTTCATCTGACAGGGCTTCCTTTACTGCAATGAAAACCCTCTCAACGAGCAAGGAAAGTTTGTTCTGCCCATTGGATGGCTCTGTATTGCATTAGATCTCGTCTTCCACTGAGCCTTCCATGTTTGCATCTTCGTTGTGTGACATGTTGTGTTAACACTGACCAAGTTCAGATCAGATCAGATCATATGTAGAGGACTTTAGGGAGGAAGTGTTTGACCCCAGGTCTTAAACAACCCTTAGAAATAGGAAGCTAAGAGATTTGGGCTAGAGTACCCGGTTACAAATTGAAACGGAAGTGAGGTAGAAAATGGGAGGAAGACGCCCTTATTTATGATCTGGGTGCCAGTACACAGGGACCGACGGCTTAACGTGCTCATCCGACGCACTGCGGATATTTAGTGGTTCGAACGTTCGTACCTGCTGGGATCGAAAATTAGGTTTCTGCGTAGCAGTCACGAACGTAACTGACCAAGTTTCCATGGAGGCGGGTCTAAGTAGGCCTGGTTAGCCAATGAGACAGAATCGTTTTTCTTATTGGTCAGTACATCAATTGAGTGTCTTTTGAAATGCAGGGCTCCAGAACGAAGACAGAGAAAACGCTAGTTTTTGCTTAAATTAAAAGTATCAATTAATCCCAGAATATTTTTGGATTTGCAGTCCAAGTTCTGACAGAGTTTTTTTCTGAGAATTTTTCTAAAATGGATTTTGGACTTTTATGATTGTCGAAGACCTTTCTTTCATAATTAAGAGCTTTTCTGACCAGCGTGTTAGGGATGTTCTTTTGCTTTTTCGTAGTATCTTTGCGCTAGCCCATACATTGTATGTACCATATAAAGTATTGAGTTGTTATTTAGCATACTCCTAATTTCATGGTTGGAGGTAGTTCCATCGAGTCCTGTCATTCTTCTAATGGTTTTATTTTGGATTGAGGTGATATTTTTTGTTGTTGCTTATTGCAGTCACACTATATGGCACAACTTACTTTAAGTAATTAAAAGTTTAAAACAGGCTTTCCATGAAGTTGCTTTGTCTTCATAATAACATGAAAAAACTTTGAACAACCTTTGATATATAAACAATTTTTATATCAATACGACGGTGATATATAATTTTTCCCCACATTCCTCTTCATAAATTCTATGGAAGAGTGTGTCTACGTATATATAATATTTTGCTATTGTTTTCTTTTTTTCGTTACAGCAATTCGGTTTTTTTTGTAGGCGAAACACTTTATATTTCGTCAAAAACTTTTCCTGATACATTACTACGAATCATCCGGCAACACTCTGAGACAATGATGTAATTCTACGTTTTTTCCATTCCTTGTGTGTTGGAATCTCACATGGGAACGGAACTTGGATTCTATTAAGAGCTAACCTAGAAATAAAAGCTTGGGCTTCCGGTACAAAATGAAATAACTCATAAACGATAGGTTTGCAACCTCAAGTACATAAATATGTGTGAAGGGTATTGAGTTTGTGCAATCCAGTAATATAAATATTGAATAAGGTGTGCTAGTTCTGCGGATCCGAGTATATGAGAATTTGATGGTCCGCAACAAATTTGAGTGGACAGCAAATGAACCAAATTTTAATGTATTTAAAACACACAGCTGCATTTTGTTTACGAAATGCACCGATGTTCAAAATGAATAAACAATTGCCTATTAATATAAAGATTTATTTTCACATTGATTACAAGCACACCGGACAAAAAATTAGTCACCCCTAACAGAAATGACAGTAAGAAGTTACCGGTTTCACAGAGGGCGACTTGACAGCATTTTTAGGATATAAATATCCCTGACGGGGTCTACAGGATAATTTCTCTCGTACAGTAAGGAAGAGCAAAGGGTGTGTTAGATTTAGTCTGCAATATGGGTCGTAAGACAAACGTTACTGAGTGGCAAAAAGGAACCATCGTATTTGGCCCTGCCTACGGATACAAAGTGAATGAAGTCTCCAAATTTGCTGGTGTGCTGAAGCTTACTGTCCAGCAGGTCGACAAACAGTGGTGTAATTCGCAATCAACTGAAAGTCGGCGACGTAACTGTGTCCGAAAAACGATTCTCACCAACAGGGACCACCGCCATGTTTTACGCCTAGTAACTGCAAATCGGTATCAAACCAGGCAACAATTGTTCCAAACAGTCAATGAAAGTCCACTTTAATCAATGTCCAAAAGGACGTTGCGACAAGAACTGCATGGGATCGACATCTGGAGCAGAGTATCACAGAAGAGCCCGTTTATAACAGCAAGTCACAAAGTCGCACGTTATCATTGGACACCAAAATGTTCCTGTGGAAGATAGGAAACGAATAATTTGGTCTGATGAGTCTCGTTCTAATTTGTACTCCAATGATAGGAGGCAACGAGTGCATCGCTGGCCCAATTAAGCCTTTAATCCCTATTGTGTCGAAGGTGTTGTTCAAGCTCTAGGGGGATTTTGTGATTTTTGTGGGATGTTTTTCGTACACAAAATTGGTCCTCTCGATGCAGTGACGATTAATTCGAACTGGATGTGTACCTCAGAATTTTGAATGACGAATATCTCCCGGAGCAGCATCACATTGCCGCACATGTCTTCCAAGGCGACAACTGTCGTGTGCACAAGGCTAGAATTGCCACCCTGGTGGGTCAGTGGTTTAAGCGATGGGTTCTGATCATTCGTCCAAAAGAGGTCCGGGTTCGAATCCTGATGAGGCATGGATGTTGTGTTTGTCATACGGCACTGGCTCTCTCTCCCTTCCCTGGAACCAGTGACCCTAAATTAAGGACGGGCGACTGCTTATAGCCCATTGAGTTGCTCACGGCGGTCGTTAAACCTCCAATCAAAAACAAAAAATGGATAGAATTGTGTCTGAGTGGCACGACGAACAATCAGCAATACTGTCACACGTCGAATGGCCCGACAAATTCCAAGATCTAAATCCTACTGAAAATATGTGCGACCATTTGGAACAGAAGGTGAAATGCCGGAATAGACACTCACGTACTCTGGTGGCACTTCGGGATCAATTGACACACGAGTGACTGCAAATCGATGTTCAATACTTTCACAACCTCGTGGAGTTTATACCACAACGAATGCATGCTGTTATCCAGGCAAGAGGTGCCGTCACCCGATATTGGGAAAGTTCTGAAGAGGGTGACTGATTTTTCTTCCGGTGTAATTAGTGTGACCAACAAGCATTCCGACATTATGAGCGAAAAATCCAAATGCTGTGTTCTCTGCGCTAGACGAAATGATGCTTTTTAAGAGACGTATTGCTCTTGAAAAGAGCAATAGCGTTTTTGCTTCTGATTCTTTGTGTCACGCTATATTCTAGCTCTGGGTTTCTTTAAAAAATAAAACGGTATAAACAGTTTCATGAATTTTAAAAGTTTCTAATGTCGGCGATCACTTCGATGGCAATGGATCCATACACAGTTGAGGAGTTCTCTCTTCATGACAAGATGTCCGCCTTTTCCTGCAAGGAGACAAATAAAGACAACCATTTTGGTATAATGATAAGAAAATAATTTATTCAATCACAAGAAGTATTCTTCGTACAGCGCAAAAGAAATTACCCTAACGGCAGGTATGCCGAAAAAACTATTTTCCATACATTAAGGAAAAACTTGAAATTTTAAGTTTTCACAAAAATTATAAAGAGTTTTCTTTTGAAAGTAATTCGCTTTTTATACATACTGTTTATGAAAATTGCAACAATAAGTAAGATTCGCAAAGTTCAGATAAAATTTATATCACTGATTCCTCATGTTAAAGGAGATGACGAATAACATCTGTAGAGCTATATAATATTATTACGTTTCAAACTTCAGTATTATGTGAAACTATTTGGAGCAACAATAACAGACTCTGCACGGAGTGACATTGAATGGAAGAGGGTTTTTGATAATTACATGGGTAATAGCCTACCCGGGTGCTTCTATGCTAGACCAGAGTTCATTTGTGCTGATTGGCGGAGGCGGTTGACGGACGATTCGCATAGCTGCCGTGTCAAAGACATGTTCAATCGAGGACGTATCTGGCGAACGTACAACCCATGGGAAAAAATGTATCTGCCCTGCATGAAAGAGGCCTTGGAAATTCCGGGCCACATGTGGCCGAGAAATGTCCTGCCGTAATAAAGCGCCAGGACAACTCTGAAAGAAGGGTATGACCTCTGCCACTAAGACATTCTTGTCATATCGCTGGCTGTTGCCGGTTTCGTTCGTATCAAGCGAGATTGAGAAGTGAATACAATGCCGGCCCGAATCATGACCTAGTATTTAGCCGGTATTACGCTCCGAAGTGCCATTCACCACGATATCGTCGAACAGGTATGCGACCATGATGGTGCATCACGCTGCATCGTGACTCGTCAGAAAGCACGTCTTGTTGCTGATCAACGCGTCTGGGTTCAAGAGGCCCCATTGCAACCTGAGGCGTTTGTGGTGGAAACTGAAAGGAATGCGCAGTACTCAGCTGCAAGCGAGCAGTCCTCTGTTAAGCAGACCACGCCGAAATGTAGTAGCGAACAAAGTCTGACCTGTGAGAGCGCTACATTGCTGACGAACACAGTGATTGTCTCTGTGCGATCGGTCACTCACATGCGTAGAGGTGTGTATCATCCTGTACAGTCGTGCGAATTTGTCATCCAGTTTCTAGACTTCTGTGCGTCCGAGCCTCATCTGTTCACTGATGCCACGTTCACATTGCTGTACTGGCGTTTCGTTATTTACAAGGGGCAATTGCACGGTTGGGAAATCTAGCTTTTCTCATACCAACAATTCTCCCTCGCCCAAAGTCCGCCAGATGTTCATAATGCGACTTTCGTCGACGACGGGCTTGGTGAGACATAAGAAGCAACCTTTGGACTCACCCAGTAACGGCTCTTCACTGATTGCAATATGTCGTTTCAGCTGGCACCTTACACCGAAGACAGGACAGTTCAGCGAGTGCTGTCCAAAACCTCATGCGCATTTTCACTAATATTTTATTCATTTGCATATCCTAAACTGTTGTACATATCCTGTACATTTGAAGGTAATAGCAGCAGTCCTTCATGTTCTTGTAATTGTATTAAACTGAAGTACATAAAACACACCGAAGTACTATAGTATTATGATTAACAGCCTACCTAGTATGATGTTGATCCTCCAACAGCCACCTGAACAGCTAGTACCAAGGAAGCATGGGTGATACAAGATTTCTTAAGGTGTCTTATGGTATTTGGTAAAAGCAAGTTACCAGCATATTGTTTAACTCTTGCAAGTTACGTGGTTCAGCCGGTGCAGATTGTACTTGCTGTTCTACAGATGTTTGACTACATTAACATCTGAAGAATTTGGAGGCCAGGGAAATACCTGGAAGTCTTCCTCATGCTTCTTCAATCATTCTCGGACAATCCAGGCAGTGTGGCAAGGCGCACCATCATCCTGAAAAAAGGACCTAGTATTGGAGAATACCATTACCATGAAAGGATATTCGTGGTTAGCAATGATGTTTAGGTAGGTTGTAGTCGTCATAGTGTCCCACAAATGTGTGAGTGGGCCCAGGGTTTTTCAGCAGAACACTGTCGAAAGCATTACACTTCCTGCACCAGCTTGTTTTTGTCCCACGGTGCATCCTCAACCAACACTTACTCAGGCAAACGAAACACACGTACCAGACAGTTCGCGTGGTACAACCGGAAACATGATTCATCGGAGCAGACGACCTTCTTTCAATCATTCAAGGCCTTCGTTTTGATACTCACTTGTCCATTGTAGGCATTTTTCCTGGTGAACTGAGGTGAGTATCGGTACACGGAGAGGCCTGCAGTTACGCAGTCCTTTTTTCAGCAGGGTTCGATGTACTGTGTATTTTGATACATTACTCTAGTCCCCAGCATTCAAATTTCCGGCGAGTTGCGGCACAGCTTAATCTTCTGTTGGACCATATCTTACGTCATAGATTTCGCTCACCTCTAACATCCATGAATCGTGGTCGGTGTTCACCTTGCTGGCGGTTTGTTATTTTCCTCTCATAGGGCCACTTTTTGAAGTAACCTCAACTCTCCGTGAACCCCCAACAAACCATGCCTTCTAGGAAATGCTGTGACCCAGTTGTGGGGCAATTACGATTTAACCATTGTCATTCTCGCTTAAGTCATTTTCCTTTTCCATTTGAAGGAAAAGGATAACACTGATTAATAGAACTCAATATCAGGTATTATTTAATCCGCTTCATGATATTCACATTCATTGTCATTTACCCTCAATTCCATTTCGCATAAAGACTTGCTTGTCAAAATGTTTTGTCTCAAGGGTGTACACCGCCCAAGACAGATGAGTCATAGTGCATTACGTAGGCACACTGGGCAGAGGTAGTTATTTGACGGACGTTCAAAAAGGAATGATCATCGGCTACCTCGTGAAGATGGAATAATCTCAGAAACAGCAGACATCGTGGGCTGTTCGCGAGGTCCCGTAGTGAATGTGTACTAAGAATGGACCGCTGGCCCACTAAGTGTACCTCCCGACGTCATTACCGCGGAGCCTCAAAAGCCATCGATCCCAGAAACGAACGTCACCTCCGTCGACTGCTAAAGGGTAACAGACAAGCGACAGTGCAGCAATTTACTACTCGAATGAATGCTCGGGCGCGCAAGTACGTATCCTCGGTAACAGTAGAGTGAACCCTGCTGCGCTTTGGTCTCCGGAGTGGGTGCCCATTTTATCCCAGATCCATCGTCAACAAAGCCTGCAGTTCGCATGGGGCTACCGTCGTTGAACAGTGAAAGAGAGGGAAGAGGTAGCCTTCTCCAACGAATCCAGTTTTCTACTCAACAGAAGTGACTAGCCTTGCGGATACGGCGTCATACACCCGAGAATCAATACGCGAGTACGCTTATCGGTCAAATACATGCCGGCGGTGGCATTTTGCATAATTGCCGAATACATTCCTGGTATGATTTGGGACACCTGTACCACTCAATGGGTCCTTGAACGCCAATGGCAATATTTTCGTCCTCGTTGACCACATGCATGCCTTCATTTTGGAAGTTTGCCCTGGTGGTGATGGTGTTTAAGAACAGGACTATGCACCGTGCAACTTCGCTAAGTGGGTGCATGATTGGTTCCAAAAACACGAGAGCGATATCTCCTTTCTCCCTTGGCCGGCGAAATTGCCGGTGCTCAATCCCATATAGCACCTGTGCGACTATATAGATCGACAGGTGCGACGTGCCGACCCACAACCACGTCATGTCAGGGACCTCCGTACTCCGCTGCATTCCGCATGGGCACGTATACCTGGGGCAACCTTTCTGATCCTCATTGCGTCCGTGCCACGACGTCTCTAATCTATTCCCATTATTATGTAGGCGGTGTGGTTATTTCCAACTGTGGTTATTCCCATTATTATGTAGGCGGTCATATTGTTCTGATACATGTGTTCATATCTTAAGTATTGAAGAGTACTGTTACCTGTAACAGGAGAAATATTTCTGATTCTTTCCGAAGTTCTCAGCATCAGCTATTGTCTGCGGTAAGTTTTCATTGGCAGTCTCCGGCAGAAACGAAGCGGAAATCCCAGCTGTTATGCAAATTAGCCCGATGATCACAAAGGGAATGAACTTTCCATAAACTGCCTAAACGAAAGCATATCAGACAAATGTAAAACAGTTGCAAACATTTTATTATCATAACACAGCAAGTTATTTTAGTGAAATCTTGAAATCTATTCTATCACAACAGATAAAGTTAACAATAATGCGTAATAAATCCTTAAAATAATTTAACAAATTGTTATTTGTAACTAAAATAAGGGATGTAATTTTCTTCTACACAGTCGGAAAGTGAAAATAGAACACCCAGAAGGAGACGTCTGATATCAACAAAATTTATACAGCATAATAACGGAATACAGAGGATACCGTGATCAAAACATTATGGCAAAATACAGCTGTATTTGCTGGTAAACTGAAAAATAACACTTCCATGTAACATGGTTAGTACGAGGTTGAACCTCCATGAACTGCGTCACACTGTGCAATTCTGGTATGAAGTCTGTCATACAGATGTTGGTTGCAGTTTGGAGTACTGAGTTCCAAGCATCCTCAACCTGGACGCGTAAATCGGGGATAGTCGTGGCTGGCGGTGGAGACCGAATAAGTCGTTGTCCCATAAAATCCCACACGTGCTCAATGGGGAACAAATACGGTGAACGTGCAGGCCATGAAAGTTGTCTCACGCACTGAAGTGCATGTTGCGTTGTACAAACCGTGTGTGGGCGTGCGTTATCTTGCTAAAAACACCACGATGGACCGACCTTACAAATGGCACAACAACGGGCTGAATGATGTTGTTGATGTAGGAGGTGCTGTTTAACATACCCGGTACAAACACTAGTTGTGTACGGGAGTGATAGCTGATCGCTCCCCACACCAGGAGACCCGGTGTAGGCTCTGGGTGTCGCTGGCGGATGCAAGAAGGGTGGAGACGCTCCCCAGTACGTCTGCAAACACGCATACGGCCATCGGAGGCTCCCAAGTAGAATCTGCTTTGATCATTGAACACGACAGATCGCCATTGCGTTCTCCAGTGCAGACGTTGGCAACACCACTGCAGCCGCCCCTGATGGTGGGCTGGAGTCAGAGGTACACATGCCAGAGGAACACGTGCACACAGTCCTGCATCCAGTAGACGGTTGCGGATTGTTCACACAGTCACCTCAGGTGCAACGGCAGCTGGGATTTACCTCGCAGTGGATGTTTCGCCTGACAAAGCCGCTCTTCTTATGCGTCGATCGGTCCGCTCATCAGTCCGTCTGTGACTCCCTGTTCCACGTCTTCTCTTGTGGGAATGTTCTTTGGACCATCTACGCCAACACCGTAGCACCACCATTACTTCCAGGCCGAATTCGCTCCGCAATACGACTGTACGACCACCCGGACTCGCAGAGTCCGACTAGACTACATCGCTCAAAGTCCGATAACTGCTGAAATCGTACACGTCTTCCATGTTCAGGCATTGCAGATTCTTCAGAGTCTTCGCACGTGTCCGTACGCCGACGACTGATTCCATTCACTTCGCCGTACTCCTTAAATACCACCGACAATAATTTGCATATTATGCCGTGCTGTGGCGTAAGCGTTCACTGGTTGGTCCCGAAATTAACATCACACCTACGTAAACTCGACCCCATTAACATATGCAAATTTCATGATCGTCCTCTAATTCCTGCTTGGTGTTCTTTTTTCACTTTCCGCCAGTGTATTTCTGATGGTGTCTTTCCCATCCGAAAGTTTTTATGTTGAGGCTGTTGTTGTTGTTTAACAATTAAAACATCCATGCCTCACCGGGATTCGACCCCGAACTGTAAAACAATTAAAACATCCATGCCTCACCGGGATTCGACCCCGAACCTGAACTGTACGAATGATCAGAAGACGGTACGACCGGGTGGCTCCATCTGGAAATAAGACTGACTTCTCAGTTTCAGATCTCAGTTTCCTAACCTTAATTTTAAAAAGCATTTGCTCGTTCAAAAGTTTATTACCTCAAGTTAAGCGTTGAGACTAACACCGGTGCGTTGTCCTCTATATTTTTGGTACCTGCTATTCTGGGAAACCATGCCGAAGAAAATGCTAAATGTGTTTTCCGCTGGGATTACCATACTTCCCGCAATGAAGTCACTGTTCACTAGTGTCTTTTTCAATAGAGATTAGGGCACACATGTCTTTAATTTTTGGAAACGAGATTATGTTTGATAATTCTCTGGAATGGGTTACATCCGGCGTCAAGAAAAAATTACTGCAAATTTGAGAATATGTTTTTCAAAGTGTCCTCAGAAGGAGACTAATTTGAAAGCAGGAGCAGCTCGTTATTTTCACGTCAGCAGCCCCCATAGGAACGAATCTTGCGGCAATGTGTTTCTCCCTTCCCCGGAGTCAATGGCCTTAAATTAAGGACGGGCGATTGCTTTGACGTAAGTGAAAAATGTTCTTCGGAGGCAAATTCCGCGTTTTGATTTGTGGAATTTGATGAGGGATTCTCCCAGAAGCTTACGTAGAAAAACTATCCGTCAAACTATGGCAGTCGATAAAAACATCGCGCCTTTTTATTGATTGATATGTACCCATAGCTCAGAATACAGTTTGCAAAGGCCTATCGCAAATGGAGTGCCAAGGACTGGGAAGAAATATTCTTGCCTGACGAGACTCATCTCTATTGAGTTTTCAACACACCATTGAATGCTTACAAGACGCCTGGCTGCGGTTGTGACGACAAAAGGTGAAGCAACACGTTATTAGGTATGATGGTCATTTCAAAAGTTTTCCACACTGAAGGTTATCACTAAAAAAAGGCATTTATTTTACAACATACATTTACAGGCCTTCCAAGTAATCTCGATGTTCCTTTATGACAGCGGTCCAATGTTTGGGCTAGCCTTGTGATCCAATCAGTACACCCGTACTGTTGAGGCATCTAATTACTCGGGTCACCTCATTCGAAACATCCTGAATGACACTGAATCGTTTCTCGTGGAGTGGTTTCGTCAGTTTTGGGAACACGTAATAGTCTGGTGGGCTCATGTCAGAACTGTTTGTCGCGCGGGGAAGCAATTGCCATCCATACTTTTCAAGAATGTCTCTTACTGTACGTGCAATATGCGGTCTCGCATTGTCGTGAGACCGCATATTGCAGGTAAAATGATATCACCTGTTTCGAGAATATCAGTTTGGTGCATTACGTATTGTAATGGACTGCATAGGAATGCAAACACTATCAATAACAAACGAGTTGTAATGACAGTGTAACCCAGTTAAGACCAAGAGCTCAACACCGGCGCAAAGACGTCATTAAAACTAGGCGCTTGCTAAATTCGTTTTGGAATGAAGAACAATGTGAAAAGTTGTGCATGTGACAATAAGTATATGCGTTTATAATATACGTATATTCATACACACTGACGGAAAAAAGTCCCAACACAAAGAAGGGGTTGTGTTAGATAAACGACAGTTGGTAAGCGTGAGGAAGTACATCTGTAAGATGACGTCTACGCAAATTTCGCGTTCGGCGCATACGTGTGGCGCTAGTAGCGCCCCTCGGAATATGCAAAGCAGGTTTGCTGTAAATACGCGCTGTAACGCTCGTGAGCGCTAGTTATCGTTGATATTCGACGTAGTGTGTTGATGTTAGTCAAGAATGCCTTTAAGAAGAAGAAGAAGCCATTATCAACAGCTCACGGAGTTTGAACGAGGTCGTGTAAGAGGGCTACGAGAAGGTGGATTTTCTTTCCGCAATATTGTAGAACGACTTAGCAGGAATGTAGCCACTGTGCATGATTGTTGGCAGCAGTAGTCAAAGGAAGTTATTGCCTCAAGAAGACCGGGTTCCGGCCGGCCACGTGGCACTACTAGGAGGGAAGACCGCCGTGTACGGCGTATGGCCGTGGCGCATCGTACTGCGTCTGCGGCAGCAATTCGAGCTGCAGTTGCCACCACAGTGGCACAACGAACTGTTACAAATCGGTTACTTGAAGGACAGCTCCGAGCCAGACGCCCTGTAGCGTGCATTCCACTTACTCCAAACCACTGCCGTTTGCAACGTCAGTGGTGTCAAGCTAGAGCACATTGGAGGACGGAGTGGAGATCTGTTGTGTTTTCTGATGAAAGCAGGTTCTGCCTGGGTGCCAGTGATGGCCGTGTGTTGGTTAGAAGGAGGCCAGATGGGCGCCTGCAACCAACCTGTCTGCGGCCGAGACACACCGGACCACCACCTGGAGTTATGGTCTGGGGAGCAATTTTCTATGACAGCAGAAGCACTCTCGTGGTTATCCCACGCACCCTAAAGGGCACAGTTGTACGTCGATCTGGTGATTCAGCCTGTTGTGCTGCCATTCATGAACAGCATTCCAGGGGGTGTTTTCCAACAGGATAACGCTCGCCCGCATACCGCTGTTGTAACCCAACATGCTCTACAGATGGTCGACATGTTGCCGTGGCCTGCTAGATCACCAGATCTTTCTCCAATAGAGCACGTATGGGACATCATTGGACGACAACTCCAGCGTTGCCCCCAACCAGCATTAACCGTACCTGTATTGACCGACCAAGTGCAACATGCATGGAACTCCATCCCACAAACTGACATCCAGCACCTGTACGACACAATGCATGAACGTTTGCGTGCTTGCATTCAACATTCTGGCGTTTACACCGGTTATTAATGTACCAGCATTTCACATTTAAAATGGCTCTTCTCGCGCTTACATTAAGCTGTGATCTTGAAACCTTATTTGATTAAATATGTGACCTATACAAATGTATTTCCGCCACTTCATTCCTCTGCAACTATTTTTTCGTGGTGTTGGGATTTTTTTCCGTCAGTGTAAATCCTAACATATGGCAATATTTTTTATCATTTCTAGCTCAGCAGTGATGCCTACCTGGCTGTTTAAGGATGACACATTTCTCTTAGACATTTTGCCACTTATAAATTTTAGGATTTCCTACTTGACGACTATGAGATATGCGCCGCTGTTTAAAGGCACACATTTAAGTCGCGGAGCAGGCACTCTGAATTTTCCGGCCTTGGGTATAAAGACCTGTTTAAAAATGAAATATTGCAATCAATGAAGAGCGGACATTGAGTCGGAAGGTTGTTTCTTGTGTCTCACTCTGACCCGTAGCTGAAAAGGTTGCAGTATGTACATTTGACGGACTGTGAGCAAGGAAGGATTGTTGGGATCAGAAAAGTGTGATTTTCCTGCGGCAAAATCAGCACTCTCATTGGCCGAAACATCGATACAGTGATGAGTGTGTGGCGTCTAGAAACAGATAAGGCTCTGACGCACATACGTCCTGGAAATTGACCGCAAAATCTCAAGACTGCACGGCATAACAGACACGTCTACCGCATGGCAGTAACCGATCGCACATCAACATCCTCGGTGTTAGCCCGGTAGTGAATCACTGTCTTAGGTCAGACTTCGACCTCCAGTACAATCTGACGTCGTCTGGTTATGAAAGGACTGGTTGCTAGCACCCCGTTGCTCCACATTCCTTTAATATTCAACCACAGACACTCCAGTCTGCGATCGGGTATTGATACCAGACATCGGAATGTTGATTGGCAATATGTCATGTTTTCTGACTAATCACGATTCAGAATGATGCACTATGTTGATCTCATACGTGTTCGCAAATATCGTGGTGAACGGCATCTTTGAGCGTGAATATTTCAACGCCAAGCGTCATGGTTTCGGCCAATAGGTTCAGTTCGCGATCTCACCTGATACCAATTGAAGGAACACTCAACTTCAAGCGATACATCAGGGACATTTTAGAGGCATAGATGATGCTCTGCATCCAGAGTTGTCCTGTTACTATATTGCAGTAGGACAACGCTCGGCTACATGTGTCCCGGAATGTCCAAGACGTCTTCCATGCACGACATATATCAATTCTTCCCTGACTTGCAGGTTCGCCGGATATGTCCCCGATCTGACATATCTGGGACTTGGTAGCCAAGGGACTGGCTCACCAAGCGCATTTGCCAGTCAACATAAGTGTAAAGAAGCAACCTGGAAGGTTATTAATTTGAACGATATCAAGAACCTCATCCATTCAATGCCACGGAGTGTAAGGGCTGTTACTCTTGCTCGAAGGTTATCGTTCTTTCTTTTAGTGTTGCACGGAGTATAGAGGCTGTTACTCTTGCTGGGCAGTATGGTTCTTTTTTAGTGCTGCAAATTTGGTTTCCTATCGCTTATCCTTGTTCATTTCGTCGACTGTTCATTTTGTCCGTTTTTCACTTTGCCCATTCATTTTGTCTTCAGAATGGATGGAATGCCGAGCAAAAGTTCAGTTTTGAGGGAATTGTTTTTTACCAGGCAGAAAAACAAACGTGAGCGGATGTTGGTTACACGCAATGTTTTTTCCTGTATTAATTTTTCGAAAAATAATATAACGATTTTGAATGTTATTTAAAGTAAAACAAGGAACTTTACTTTGAAGAGCTTTTGAACTCTTTGGTGTGGTACGATGTCAGTTCACTATGATATTACTCTAAGTTGGTTCCAATGGCCGTAAATGCGTTAGATTGAAGTAGAAATGTTTAGACCCTATTTCGCCTTTTTGTAAAAAGTCTGTATTTTCCTTCTCTCACGCTGCAAATTCACAGTAAATATGAATCTAAAATTTGTTTCAGCGTTATATTTTTTATTGAATTTTTTCTCACTTTAAATAGCTGTGACACATATAAAGAGCATTATAGTTCATTCATGTGAAAATTATTAATGTGTAAATTATAAAAATTTAATAATCAGAATAAAAATAAATATACTGAAAAGCTAAGAAATATTTGAAATCAATATACAAGACGTACTTCAAAATATCAAATGATTATCATAAAACTTTTATTTATTTCATCGTGGTTGACATCGTGCCACACTAAAGAGTTAAAAAGCTCTGCAAAAGTTTAGTCCCTCGTTTCACTTTAAATAACATTTAGGATCGTTATATTTTATTCGAAAAACTGAATCAGGAAAAAAATCGCATGTAAGAAAAGTCCGCTGTCCTTTATTTCCTGCCTTTTAAAAAAGATCCATAAAAACAAAATTTTCAGTTCATTTTGAAGACGAAATAAGTGTGAACAAAGTCAACTGTGGACAAAATGATCAGCGGACAAAATGCAGAGCTAACAAAGTGAACGGTGGACAAAGTGAACAATTGACAAAATGAACCGTAAGCAAAATGAACTGGACCAAGTGAACGTGGACGAAATGAACAGGGACTAAATAATCCGTCAAAGCAGTTTTCACACGCATTGATGTAATTAATATACGAGGATATAATATACATAATATTTTTATTTACAGACAGAGGTCGTTCAAATTGCACACGTTGGTAGAGTAACTCTTTCTCTATAGTGTTCCATCTTCTTCCTTGCAGGTAAATAATGGATTCTATGCAGAAGCAACGTGCCGTCATTGAGTTCTTGACGAAGGAAACGTGCAGGCTGTCCGACATCCACAGAAACTGCAAAATGTTTATGGAGATGACACCATTGACAACAGCAATGTGCACAAATAGATGAAGAATTTTAAAGAAGAAGAAACCAGATTTAAAGACGAACCATCCAGTGGGAAACACTCATCTGCTACCACGGACACGAATCGTCAGCGAGTGGATGAATTGAATCGCACGGAGAGACGAATCAATCCGTCAGCTTTTGAGACAACTGGATTATGGTCAGAATGCCATGCAGAAGATGGTGGAAGACTTACGGTATTTGAAAGTATGTGCAAAGTGGGTACCTCAGCAGTTGACACTCGCTTTAATGGAGAGAAGGGAGGAAGTCTGCTCTGGTCTGCTGGAAGCTTTCTTTACGATCCAGAAACGGAGAATCAATGCATGGAATGGTGTTACGCCTCTTCACAAAGGCCTAAGAAATTCAAGAGCAATCGATCACCACTGAAACTCGTGGTGAACGATTTTGGAATGACAGGGCATCCATTTTCCTTGATTTTCTAGAAAGCCGCGATACCGTGGCCTTCGAGACACTCAAAAAGATTAGAGAAGCCATAAGGAGGCAGAGACCGAACAAGAATCTCAAAAGGATCCACATTCACAATGACAATGCGAGATTACACTCATCTTTGGCCAGAAATCAGGCGATCAACAAATTAAAGTGGTAGGTGTTCCCCCATCCAACGTACTGTCCAGATGTCGCCCCCTCCGTCTTTCACGTGTTCGGTCCAATGAAGGACAATCTCCGGGGACAACGATTTGTTGATACAGACGAGGTGCAAGTAGCTGTGAAGAAGTGGGTCGAACAGTCCACACCTGAATTTCTTCAAAAAGGATTCGAGAGATGGGTTCAGCGATGGTGCAAATGCATCCCTTGTGGTGGAGACTACGTTGAGTAGTACTTTTGTATAGAGAAAGGGTTACTCTTCGCATATGTGCAATTTGAACAAACTCTGTCAGTTTATAGAAAAGATATGACCACTTTTGCATTACTTTTGTTACAACTCTCATATTTGTTTATGTTTGAAATATGTATATTGTTACTTTTCAAACTTGCGAACAGTTTCAGATAATATTCCTGTTTACTTCAGCGTGGCTATTCTGCGAATTTTTTTCAAACATTCCTTGTTCGAAAAGAAAAATCGCAGAAAACAATTATGTGTCATGGAAGTACATCGGTGAAAGGATGAAGTACTTACTAGATGGATTACATAGGGCAGTGCAATTGTACCTGCTGAAGCCACTGTGCAACTAAGTCCCATTGCAAGTGAACGGATAACTGTTGGGTACAGCTCAGAACATTGTTGGAACATCGCCATGTAAACTGCAGACGCACCAAACTTACCAAGGAGCGAAGAAACAACCGCTACAATAGTCGTTTCTCAAAGAAAAAACCATAAAGGAAATACTGAAACACCGGATCTTCATTCAAAACTTTAATTAATAAAACAACAAATACCTTTCATTTGCAAAATAAACTGCAGTGGAAAAAGTGATGGGAGCACGAAAATAAGAAGCATCAGCATTTTTAAGGAGCTTCCCAGGAGCCCGAAAACTAGTAGACTACGGCACTGTTTCTTAACCGCCGGTCCACGGAACGATACCGCTCAGCGACGGACGAGTGGATTTATTTATTTTTCTGTTGAATCGAAATGGAGAAAAAATAAAAGGAAATCTAGATCTACTGTAAATTATTTGAACACCTGTTCGAGGAAGGTAAAAGGAAGCTTGAATTGCTAATCTCATCACTAAAGATCTTTACTCCTTCAGTCTAACTCACCGCGAAAGGAACTTTGTAGATTTTACTTCTGGTGCCAGTCTGGTATCGATATGAAGATCTAAATCCCTGACTCAGTGCTGCAGTATTATGGGGAAATAATATCTGAGTCTCAGCGACAAAGCCTTAACATAATTGGTAGCTTTTTCGATCAGGTCTTTATTGCGAGAGAGCCTTTTTCACCCGTTTCGGCAATTAAAACAAAACACCGGAACATAATGGCCATTTATGCAACACTGCTGATTGAAGAAACGACGCTGGAACCACGGCTCGAGAAGATATCGCGAAACCGCAGCAACAGAAGTCGCTCGACACTAGACAAAATAATATTAACAGTAAGGAAAATATTGTGATTTATTGATTATTGATTGCACTTGCTAATCATTAAATACTACTAAAAGATTAAATTATATTTATTGTAAGTAGGTGACTTGGAATAATATGATATATAAATTCGGGATTGTACCACAGATCATTATTCTGTAACACAGAATACTACTAGATTAAATGCTAAAAATAGCCAAAAGGTTTTGTATCAGTATCGCCGTTCTGCGAAAGGTTCCCCAGCCGTTTGGCCGGTCCATGAATGTAAAATTGCCGGAAACCACTGGTCTATGATGTGAGAACTTTTTAAAAACTTTTTAAATTTAACTGTTCTGCTAATGTCTGATTTTTTATTTCTTAATTATTTCTTGATATATTCACAGACGAAAAGACCAAACATTTCCCTTTCGTCTGCAAAAAACTTTTCAGTTCAAATTCGGAACTTGAACTGTCCGTCCCCGCATTTTATTCCCCGTAAAGTCGCTTTCTTTGCAGATGTGCACGCAGTAGTTTGGTTTGTAGCTCGTCTTTTGTAAAAAAAATAAGATTGTGCTTATGTTATTGGTTTGTCCCTCCGTCTGTGAATACCAAATCTGTGCAACTATTAGCCCGTTTCGTTTTTTTTTATTTACCATTCCGAAGATGAAGGAGGTAAATGCAGATGATATCGAACTCAAAATACAACTTTTTCCACATATTTGCTTCTAAAGGTCTGAATGATAAAATCTTTTACCTTCCGATTCCATTTATGTCGAAGACTGTTTTAGGTATAGTCACTTTTTTAAGTTACACATATATTTACCTCTAGGAGGCGAAAAGCTAAATTGCGTTTCCCTGATATCCCTGCTTCTAAAACTCCGATTGGGTCACGTCGGTAAACTATTTCCGAATAGTTTCTTCTTAAAATGTTGCATGGTTTGTCCTTTGTCCACCAGGGGAAGTTCATATGTATCGTATTTTTGTCAAAATACTTACTTATACCTAAGAGACCGATTTGAAAAATTCCTTCTTTGTTGGATAGCGTTTTTGGTGCTAAATTGTTTTCATATAATTTCAAAATATGCACGTAGATCATAGACTTTCCGCTCGTGGGCGTTATAGTAAATTGCGTTTCTCCAGACATTTCTGTTTCTAAAACTCAGATTTGAAAACTTCTTCCTGTATCGGATACAGCTAGTGATGGGAAATGCTTTTCATATAATTTCTAATATTTAGTAAAGAATGTTTTTACTTCCTGGGTGCATAACTGTTAATTTCTCCTTCTGATATATTTGAAGCAAAATCGCAGCTCCTGAAAACCCGACTGCAAAAAACTTTTGTGGACCGATACCGCTCACATCGAAAAACCTTATGAAAATACTTTCTTCTTAAAATAATGCATGTTCTTCCCGCAAGTGGACGTAGATGCATATCTTATATTTGTAGATATCTCTGCTTGTAAGACTCCGATTTAAAAAAATTGTTTTTTGTTTGGGAGCGTTTCCGCTGCAACTTCTTTCTCATATAATTTCAAATGTTTCTTAACGCACAAGTCTGCAACCAGAGGCCTTATGTTCACGATTCCGTTTGCAAAATATCCGCGGGATTAAAAACCGGATTGAAAAACCTCTTTCTTCTGTCAGATACTATTCTTTTCCATAACGGTTCCATTGACTTTGAATAGCTTTGATAAATTTAATTCGCATCAGAACGGATTCAAAGGACGTGCTCATTACAGCTCGAAAATTCGGTGTCATCTTTCTTGTTCAATGTTCATTTCACTTTAAACAAACAAACAAAAACAGTGCTCGCTCGATTTCTTGAAATAGCAAGAGGTGACCAAGTAATGGAATAATGCACGTTTTAAGCGGAAAATAACAGAAATCGGCAGTACCTTATTAACTCTGCCATGAGAAACACTTGTGATGCCATGTAAATGGCTCAAATTCTACTACAGACAGATTCCGATTTTGGATCTTCATTTTGCTTTAAAAAGGGACGTTGGGGGTGGGGATGTTTCATCTGTTGAAAGGTTTGAGAAAGATGTTGTTAGAAATGGAAAAAAATTCATATACACATACAATTCTTAAGATTCTTTGGGACTTCGTATTTTTTAAGTATTCTTAAAAAATACGAAGTCCCTCTTTTCAGCATTAACAAAGATATTAAAAACGAGAGCCATTTTTCAGGAAAATATAAATAATATGAATATAATCATGAAGGGAAATGAAGAAATAGAAAAAAATAGATTTTGTGAGAAAAGTTTAAAATTTCAAAAACCACGGAACATTCTCATCCATGCTAGAACAAGAAAGTCATGAGACTAATTCCCTTTTTTGCCACATCCTACCTTTGCAAGACAGGATTTCCAGCTCTGTCGGTGATAAAATCTAGATTTAGAAGAAAACATAACGATGAGAAAGAGATCCGTGTTGCTGTATCGAATTCTGTCCCCAGATTCTATGCTTTGTGTAACGAGAAACAAGATCCCCATCACATTAAGACGCAAATAACTCTGTTAGGTAATTTCTACAATTACTGTAAAAATTTGAAAGCCAAATGAAGATATTTACCATTGTGATAATATGCCTATCTCAAATTATTCTTCTTCAGTTTGGTAATTTTATTCTAATTTTGTACTTTTTTACGTGAGAAGAAATACAAGCTGGTAAAGTAAATGATAATTTTTTTCTTTTAAAAATAACACAAACCCAAATCTGGGCATTTTTTTTTAATTTTGGATACAGAATTTTGGCTTTTTTTAATTTTGGGTACAGAATGTGGGTATTTTTTAAAGCAGGAGCGATGCAAGGAAAATGCGAATGTGAAGGGCAGCGCGGTCTCAAAATGTTTGGGAACCCCTACTCTAACAAGGTGACTCGGAAGAATTGGTCAGAAGCAATCGCGTAGACCGAACCCCACCTGATTGGCTCTCCAAACTATTCTCTACTACATGCAATACTGTCGTGTATCTCACTGTGAACGTTGTGCAAAGAAGTAGCTCGATCTTCATTGTCCCTGAAAAATCACGTACGGTGAGATTGCATGCTTATATGACAGTGTATTATGAATCAGCTCTGGGTACAAGTTTTCCTCTGAGTATCGAGGCATCCTGTATTTATAGTCGTAGATGTTACGCGGCTAGAATTTCCGCGAATTTTTTTCTCCAATTTTAAGTGTTTTTCTGTAAATTCGTGAATATCCAATATATGTGCGAATTCAGAATTTTTCATACTATTGCCGAATTTCTACTATAATTTGAAATTATTTTTCATATTTCAATAATTTTATTACTGCCTTCATTAGGATTTACGCGAACACCATACCGCAAAGTAATTCTACTACTTTCTGTAAAATGAGCAATGAAGTATGCACAGGTATGAGATTACTTCTCATGAATTTTTTCAGTGGAGATATATTATGCTCCTTGTAGGAGCAAATATGTTTAGAACAAATGTTATTAAGGCAATTGATAGCTCAATCTGAGATCTTGGAAAACGTATACCGAAGATGAAAATTTATTTACGGACGGGGAAATTACCCAGTAAAAATATTTTTTTCTTTCAATAGTTTCCGATAATATTACCAATATTCAAAGATGTACATTTCAAGACAAACAGAAAAAACTGAAGATTAAAACTGAAAGTCCTTTTCTTGTTGTCAGAAATTATTTTAGGAACTTGGAAGCGTTTTTTGTATGAGAAGTTCTTATTCGGTGACGTAAGCTAAGTATATTTTTAAATGCTTATCATTAAAAGAAGTATATGCTATAGAACACAGTAATACATGCGCAAAATTTATTTTCTATAAGCCTTGTAATTACTTTTTTTGTTTTAGGGATGCTGAAATTTCATTTCCTGACGTGAGTTTCTCTTCAACCTGGTAATGAGGATTTGGAAATGGAAACTTTTTTTTTCAGGTAGTGAGGATTTGGAAATGGAAACTTTTTTTCAGGTAGTGAGGATTTGGAAATGGAAACTTTATTTTTCAGGTAATGAGGATTTGGAAATGGAAAGTTTTGGTTATGCTTGTTCCAATTGTTGGTACGTAGTAGGGTAAAGGAACAGATATTATTGCTATCTGTACGTGTATAAGTAAGTGTAAATGGAAACTTTTGGTTATGTTTGTTCTAATTGTTGGTACGTAGTAGGGTAATTGGAACACATAATAAGACTATCAGTAAGTGTATCACTTACTGATAGCCTTAATATATTAAAACCATCAGTAAGTATTATATATCAGTAGTATATATTAAGGCTATCAGTAAGTGTATTTTCAGAAGTCCCAGGAGAAAAAAATTCCCAGCATAACAAATAGAAAATAATAATTATAATTTAGAACAGCGAGAAAATCAAGGAACAGCGCAAATTGTTAGGTACACTTAAAGAATATGGAAGAGCCATCATAAGACACTGTATGTTTCATTTAGCAGGTTGATATTCATTATGGAGCTCTAAAGTTTGCTGTATTACTTAAGTCCGTAAATGCAAAGCCGGAAGGTAAAACAGTTCATCGCGAAAACGTCAGATAGCAGGTAAAATTGTGTGAATGACAATGCACTTTTAATCTGTCATCCATGGGAACAATGATTTCCGCCAAAAATAAAGCTATTTAGTCGTTCGCCACGAACTCATTCAACATTGCTTCCCTATACCAGCTCTTCATACTACGTATTTTGAAGATCACTGCCCTCATGTCAGGTTATTTGGTCTAAGGTTATAAAACTAAAAAACTTTACTGTTTTTCTATCGTTTAAGTTGTTCCTTACCCTTGGCATTTAAATCGTTTTTACGCAAAAATAACACTGAAAATTCTCAGGTCGCTGTTTAAATTTGCAATTCATCTCAATTGCAGTAGGTATCCGAATGATGGCCCCCACATTTTATTTGAATCATTTCCAGTTGGGATGAATCCAAACTCAAGAAATAGCAATCCACTGAAATACTAAACGGAGCCTTAAACTCTCAATGTCAAATTTTATTTCAAACTTTTCCTTTTTGATTGGATGTCGCCTTAAGTCTAGAAACAGAAAAGACTGCTTCCAACAGGTTTTTGAATACGGAATGCCCCCAATTAAAAAATAATTTTTTCAATAAGATTTTGAACTGTTTGTATAATACAAATATGGAGGTCGGTAGCATTTGCTTATGAGCCATCTTTCGGCAAGATTATACATGGAAAATAACCAAAAGTCAGTATAATCCTTTCCGCAATTTTGATTTTAAAAGAATAAAAAAAATCGCTCTATTCGAATGACCATTTATAGATATTTGATATTTTTAAGGTAGCATCGTACGGACGTAAACATCACGATCAGTGACAGACGTATGGACAATAGACAAGCATCAGTTCAATGCTCGAGAAAATAAATGTTTCCCAAATGTTGACTGTCGTACAACATTCCTCTTGTCCCTTCGTAATTTGAAATAATGCAGAGCATCTTGACTGGTGCTAACTTGGCTTTGCTAGACAGAAGTCAGCTACTGTCACAGTACTTTGACTTAGTGCTGCTGTGAGGTACGTAAATCTAAATGGCACTGGGTGTTCTTATCACAAATGCTGTGGAGCACAGCATAGAATCTGAATTCTAAGACACGTAGGTTGTAAGACCGTCCGCGAATTTTAAAGCAGACCACCGTCAGTCATTTAGAACGGCAGCGGCTGTCATTGCCGCGGCATCCACCACAGACCGCATTAACACCTACGACACAAACAGATGAATTCTCTCCATTTTTTCCAGGTTCCTGTATTAGTGATTTGTTTCAATTTAATACCATTTTTCGTTTTTCAGAAGAAATATATGCCAATAATTTTTCAAATTGTCTTCCCTGAATTTTGAAATGTGTTGCAATGCTAAACATTTTGAATGTTAATAGATATCTTGGAATTTAATGTGTTAAAAAAAATAAAATAATGCCTCAATCCTATAGAAAACTAGTAAATAAAACATACGAACTAATAGAATTACTTAAATGGAAGTGTTTACCGGCAAAATGTCAAATTACCGTAAAAATAGAGATCATGGTACATAATATATTTTTTCACGAAACAAATTACGTTTCCGAAAAAGCAGCTTTCTCGCAAACAATTCAGTTTTTTGTTTTTCGTCGGAATATTTTAGTTTCTGTAATTAAACTTACATTTGTTTATTTCTTGTATTGTTCAGGATATTGTTCCTAAGCAACAGAATGAAAAAGAATTTCCTAAATTCGAATGGTCAGACAACTGTATTTCATCTGTACACAATATTTCTTAGAAGCGCTTTATATGTATCGGAAACCAGTGCTTTAATTTTTCCGCAGGAGCTCAGCAAAAGGATCTGATTTTTCAAGTTTCAGTTCAACGGTTGCATATATATTAATGTCTTTTCTATTCGCTGCCTGTAACCCTACTTGTAACAAACTTTGTAACATTTATGAAAGTGTTTAACCACATTCTTTCCAATATTTTTTATACACTGACGGAAAAAAATACCAACACCACGAAATAATAGTTGTAGAGGAATAAAATAGCGGCAATCCATTTGTATGGGTAAGATATTTAATCGATTAAGGTTTCAAGATCACAGCTTAATGTAAGCGCGAGAAGAGCCATTTTAAATGTGAAATGCTGGTACATTAATAACCGGTGTAACTGCCAGAATGTTGAATGCAAGCATGCAAAGCTTCATGCATTGTGTCGTACAGGTGCTGGATGTCAGTTTGTGGGATTTATTTCCATGTCTGTTGCACTTTGTCGGTCAGCACAGGGACGGTTAATGCTGGTTGGGGGTGACGCTGGAGTTGTCGTTCAATGATGTCCCATACGTGCTCTATTGGGAGAAAAGATCTGGTGATCTAGCAGACCACGACAACATGTCGACACTCTGCAGAGAATGTTGGGTCGCAACAGCGGTATGCGGGCGAGCGCTATCCTGTTGGAAAACACCGCCTGGAATGCTGTTCATGAATGGCAGCACAACAGGTTAGCAGATCACCAGACCGACGTACAACTGTGCCGTCAGGTTGCGTGGGATAACCACGAAAGTGCTCCTGCTGTCATAGGAAATTGCTCCCCAGAGCATAACTCCAGGTGTAAGTCCTGTGTGTCTCGGCTGCAGACAGGTTGGTTGCAGGCGCTCACCAGGCCTCCTTCTTAACCAACACACGGCCATCACTGGCACCCAGGCAGAACCAGCTTTCATCAGAAAACACAACAGATCTCCACTCCGTCCCTCCAATAGAGCTCTAAGCTTGACACTACTGACGTTGCAAACGGTAGTGGTTTGTAGTAAGTGGAATGCACCTCTGCACATGGCGTCTGGCTCAGGAGCTGTCCTTCAAATAACCGATTTGTAAGAGTTCGTTGTGTCACTGTGGTTGCAACTGCAGCTCGAATTGCTGCCGCAGACGCAGTACGATGCGCCACGGCCATACGCCGTACACGGCGGTCTTCCCTCTCAGTAGTGCCACGTGGTAGGACGGAAGTCGGTCTTTTTGAGGCAGTACTTTCCCTTGACCACCGCTGCCAACAATCATGCACAGTGGCGACATTCCTGCCAAGTCGTTCTGCAATAATTGGGTAAGGGAAAATCCACCTTCTCGTAGCCCTATTACACGACCCCGTTCAAAACTCCGTGAGCTGTTGATAATGGCTTCTTCTTCTTCTTAAAGGCATTCTTGACTAACATCAACACACACTGTCGGATCTCAACGATAACTAACGCTCACGAACGTTGAGAGCGCGTATTGGCACCACAGCGAACCTACTTTTCAAGTTCCGAGAGGCGCTACTAGCACCACACGTATGCGCCGAACGCGAAATTTGCACAATAGACGTCATCTTACAGATGTACTCCCACCGCCTACCAACTGTCGTTTATCTAACACAACCCCTTCTTGGTGTTGGGATTTTTTTCCGTAAGTGTATTTGGAGCCTCCAAAAAATGTATTTGTTTTTCTCTGATGGTCTCTAGATTTGGGTAAAATGTTTGATTATGTTATTGAAACTTAAAAACTACATCATAATTTCCTTTCTTGCGCAAATATAACTCAGATGCTTTTCTGTTAGTATTGCCCATTTTTTATTTTCTTAAGTGAGAGCTAAATTGTATTTGTTCAATCTTTTACACTTTTCTGCGTTTGAAATTTTGGAACTTCAGTTTTTGTATCAACTTTAGTTGAGAAACTGTTATCTAACTCCATTTAATAACTTCATTATTCGCCGTTAGTTGTTTTTCTCCGGAAGTCTGAGACATGCGTATATAATTTTTACGTTTTACTGTAAAAAGTAGCAGACGGCTAATGTAAAGTATTCGATTTAACTTAAATTCCACCTTAAACAGGTATTTGTGAGTACAAGATAAATATAATTAATTAAATTTTTATTTCTCGTTAGTGTCCACAGTAAAAAGTTTCCAAAGGTTATTATTTCCACAGTACTAAATACTTGTTTTAATAAACCGGTGTTTTTGAACATGATTTTCTTTAGGGATTTGCTGTACCTCTGTAGAAAACCATTCATTTAAAATAATGTTAATCAAAAATGCCACCTTATTACTAAAAACAATGATTTTATTCATATGCAATATTAAAGGAATGGGTTAATACCACTGAACATATTAGTAAACATTTTCCCTTCAATGGGCATCATTAAGTTAAAACCATGTCCCATTTGCTGAAATTTATTAAAAAGTTCAAATCCAAGGTCATCAGATTTTTTCTTTTGGTTGATCCATTTCTGATACGATCTGCTTTTGTTGGCTGGCGAAATGACGACGCACTCTCAGCATAGGCAGCTAGAGGAGGGGGAGAGTAAATGTTCCATCACTATTACGTGTTACACGTTAGCAAGGGATAAAAAATAACAAACGTGAAGCAAAAACGTTTTCAAATTCTAGTAACTTCAAAGATTAGCATATTTATCAGTGATCTGTTATTTCTCTCTTTCATGAATTAATTAATTTTGAAAACAAAATAAATTAACAGCTTTTTTATAAAGAAAAATAAAGGTCATTGCTGTAAAACAAACATATTGCTGAACTTCTGTTGTTCCGTAGTTCCCAGGAAGGTATGTTTACAAAAGTTATTGTCCAAGCGAAAGTAAACTCTTAAAAGACCAAACTATTTAAAGTCTGGCCTGTCGATTTTCAGCTCATAAAGTAGTCCCGTTAACTGGTTAAACAAACAAGAAATAAATATGTTATCCATTATTCAGCATTTCATTTTTTGCAAGAATTAATCTTATTGTTGTTTACAGAACTCTACATAGTAGCCTTCAAATACAAACAAAAATCCGAAAGAAATGTTCGTTTTTCAATTTATTTTAATAGGTGGCACTAAAGCGCCAAAATCTATGAAAAGTTATATAATACTATTGCAATAGCAGGCAGAATGTAAATGAAAACAGAAATAAAACTTATCAGAGTGTGACATGGTCCAAAAGAAGTTGTAGGACTTAACAGATGTGGCCCGATATGTAATTGCTTTACATTTTTTGCATTCCCTTCCCCACTGCACATTTTACTTGTCATAGATTAAACAACGAATCTGATTTTCAGTAAATATTTTATGTAAGACTTTACTCACGTCAGCTGCAGCTTGTGAATCTGAGTTATTCAGACATTACCGCAAATCTGTTGAGTAGATGCGAGTTTGTTACTAAGGCACTTATTTTGCTCTCTTAATTTGGTGCACTCAACATTTAATCTTTTTATTTTCTTATATCCAATGACCTGATCTTCGTCATCAGATGTTGAACATCAACTGCAGATGATGACGTTATCAGTTGACACAGATTTATTAATTTTTTTTTTCTGTGGAGACACACATTGCAGAAATGTTTCTGATGCTCAGTTTCTTACTTCATGCCCATGTAATCTAACATTTGTTGCGGGACTAACATTCAGAACTCGGGGAATGGAGGATGACAATCCATGAGGAATTAGCAGCTGTAATATTCTTATGGCCAATTTGAATCTACTTTCAATTTCTCTCTGCCGGATTAATCCAAGTAATTCTGATTTTTATGTCAGGAACATAACGAGTCAACAGTAAAAATGTTTCGAACAAGAGTCTTGCATTTTTTACTGTAAAATTATCCTTTCGTTTACATTTCAGTACCCAGAGTTTTTCCAAATCACTATATGTAGGAAAACAATGATAAATATCATCCGAACCTTGAGTCTTCCTACTGTAGGATAAACATCCTGCTATTGGCACACCCAGGATTATTGTGCTACACTGATATAAGACAATAATATGCACAACTGATGTTGAGAAATAGATAGGTATGAAGTACATTTTACCAATTATGACGAAAAGTAATGAATTGCAAAATATCAACAAGCATATTCACCTGAAGCGAAATGCTTTGCTAAGCATGCGTGAACGAGTTTAAAACCGCCAAGATTACTTATTAATTATAAAGTATATTTACAAATTATGAGGACACAGTAATTGCGAAACATCCGCACAGGGTCTATTCATCAAAGCAAAATGCTTTTTCATCTAATTACCTTGGCTTTTTTTTAAACACGTGAACGAGTTTGATTTCCGCACTCCCCAAGCCAAAGATCCTATGCGGCGTCGTTATCGGCTTGGTTATCTGGTGTCGTGTTGGGCGGCGGTTGCTCCCAGTGCTACGTCATATGGAAATCCGTTGAGGAAACAGGAGACTACAACTGCACGTTGAATTGGCGCCCCCCTGGTTCAGAGGACGATCCAAAATTTCCAGCTTGTACTTTTTCGTTCGAAATTGGCGAAAAAAGGTATTGCATTATACATATTCCAACAATGAAAAATGTGCAGTTATATGATTAAAAAAACTAATAAATATTTTGAAGCTTATGGGTGACTTATACTCATTCGTCCAGACACTAAAAGGGTCTTCAAAAGTTGACAGTTGCTACGATGACTTTCACGAGAGAATGATTTGTTCGTGAAGATTTTTTATATGCAAGA
This sequence comes from Macrothele yani, assembly GCA_039090855.1. NCBI lineage: Eukaryota > Metazoa > Arthropoda > Arachnida > Araneae > Macrothelidae > Macrothele > Macrothele yani. The sequence continues at coordinate 213,690,840 of CM077034.1, forward strand.
AGAAAATCTTCTAGAGTTTATTTGCGTGAATTTCGAATATCCAAAGAGGAATGCAGATGGGCCAGTTTCTAGCACTTGTTCTGGTGCGTTATCTTGAATTACAAACATGTTTGCAGTATTTTCCTAAAAATACTCACTGTGCTGCTAAAGTTTCGAATTTAAAAGTTAGTTCTTCTAATAAAATAATCGCCTCATTGCTGCGTAATGGCCGTATCAAGCTTTTTATTTGTAACATACGGCGTTTGAATAATGGAAAGGCTGTATATTTTCTTCCGAATTTATGCAATAACTCCGATTCAAGAAAATGCTATGATTCCCTTTTAAAGATGCCGCATGTTTCGTTCTTTTTTCTTTTCTCGTAATCATTCCAAATTTTCCCATATCTAATGAGATTAACTCTGAATCAAGTCATATTTAAATCTAAAGGGAGAAATGATTTCACAAACCGTCTGTAATTAGTAGGGGAATAAAAGATTCCTCTTCGTAGCCAATTGGTTTTTCATTTTTCTGTTCCTTTAAAAATTGTCGCTTGATTTGCTTGGAACAGAAAGAGAGAAGATAAGGTACTAAGCGTCTTGTTTCACAGATAAGTCAACTGTAAGTTAAACCAAGGCTAGACTAAATACAGTTACTGTTCCAGAAATTATGTAACTATATTTTTCATGCTTTAGTATACTGCATATAAAAAAAGAGATTGTGGGGTAACTACTGAAATCTTTTGAGTCCGTCATGGCTGTCTCTGCATGTAGTTTATGGGATTACCAATTATGATGCAGAAAATTTGTTTACATGCTTTGCGTTTGAACATTCCTCTTCAGTTTAAGGAAATCACGCTGAGGCATTCGTAACATTATGTGTGTAAAAAAATCGATATGTTTTTTTGTTGCCATTCACATTAAATGGTTTGTCTCGACGCGTGAAACTGATGATTTGGTGAAGTGCTTTTTCTTTCAAGCCCGCTTCGAATTCGAGTCGAAGCATCATGAAACCGCTGTAATAGCTTTAGCTGCAAGAACAAAAACGTCATTGAAAAATTCATAGATAGCTATTGGGACATAAATAAAATTTATCAGAATATTTTACTGACAAGCAATTCAAAAGTTCATGTTGCTCAGTGGGGGGTTCTGATATTAGTATCCATGCTCACTGAGAAATGCTCTGTTAAACTGTTTTCTTTAAAACTGTTCGTTTCGATATAAACAAAAAACAATTTTTTACCAGAGAGAGAAAAAATCAAAATATACTGGTTGAAACTTTGAAATTTTAAGGAACCTTTAAGTAAATTTCAAGCATAATTTCTTTTCCGAAGTTTTCGAAATGGTCGCCCTTTCGAGGTTGTAATGTAAAACGCAGGTTTTAAAGTAATAATGCCGTGTGTAAAAAAAAGTCGGCTACATTTCGGGAACCAAAAGGAACATATGTAGGTTTTCTACTAGCATAATTCTACATACAAGCCCTAACTTTTATCTGAACATTATGTCCCAAAAGCTATTTTTTTATGAAGATATTTAAGTCCTTGTTCTTGAGCTTTAACTTGCTGCTGTTTCAACAGAGTTCGATATATGAACACGAAAAAATATTGCTTTGTAACATGTGCTTTACTATAAAAAGATGTAACGAAAGAAAACTACCCGTATTAAAACTTTCAGTAATTCTAAGACGAGAGGCAAGACCACATACAGGATAAGTGATATAAATTCTGTAATATTTGTTTAGAAGATTATATGCTTGGTAGTAGTGCGTGAGAGGTGCTGCGTTTTTAGCATCTGAGAATTTTTCAGAACAAAATAACCTACCTTTTAAATCTGATGCCTCCATTTATGCGTTTGACACACATGCTACTTCTGAAGAACCCGCGATTTTTTCAGCTTCAACTGTAGCCCAAAACGCTAATTATAAGTATACCAAACATCAGTCGGAAATTTGTTTTAAAAGAAAGTAATGCGAACTGCAGTTCTGCCATTCTGGTGTTGCAATGGTATGAATCCTAGTTTCTGAAAATTCGTAAGAGATGGCTTCGAATCTCTGATGGATTTTTGTGTTGTTTTTCGGCACTGGATTTCTGATTTTTTATCTGCAGAGGAAACTAAATAACCCTGCGTTGGTGCGGGAAACATCTCATTGCCGTGAATGTGGTGTATTGGTTCTGGCAGGCATACGTATCCGTGGACGCACGGAAATATACTTTATTCGAAACGGCAGTCCAAGTACACAGAGATATAGAGACGAAATCCCAGACCTATTGCCCCAGCCGTATATTGCAACCGTCGCGGTTCCTTCTGTTTCCATAGACGATAGCGCTCGAACTCATTGAGTTCAACTAGTGGAAGCATGCTTTTAAAGACGATGGAATCGAATATGTGGGTGACCAATAATGCTCTCCTGCATAAATCAAATATAGTACCCCGGGGACGTAGTTGGCAAAAGTATTGTAGCTCTGTCGGTACCTCTCATTCTTCGTGAACTGGGGAACTACAGTCAATTAGGAGTACGAAAGATAGCCTTACAAAGCCTTCTCGATAACGTCATAAATCCCATGTCACACAGGAGTGCAGCAGTCTTAACTCTTTTCCAAAGAGAACAATCACCGTACTAGCGGTCATTCATCGCGTTGGGAAGTAATTATTTTTCTTGTTGTAAAGATAAGCATTGTTCTTGAAGCGTATTCGCATCTTATGCGTTAAATGATAACGTTGAATGAAAATTAGCTAACATGCATTTATTTACCCATATGTCTGAATATTCTACCGTATCTTACATAAAAAATATTTTATGTTCAACTACGTCAGTCTCACTCATCGTTTTTCCGTAATATATTTTTAGCTTTTTTAAGTGATCTCAGCAGAGTATAGAAGGTCACATCCTTGAAAAATCTTGAGGACATATAAAGAGAATACACCAAAACTACGTACATTCTGATATTCAAGATGCGACTGCAATATCAGAAGTCTATTCTGCACGTCCAGAAGACCACTTGCAGAAAAAGCAACCCAACACAACTTTTTAACTCCTGAAGAAAAAGTACCCGAAATTCAGTTTACAGCAATTAGGCGTATCTGTTAAAATGTGTTTGGCACCTAGACTAATGCAGCTTTTAACGATCAAACAATACCTAAATTAATCCATGGCATCTGGGTTTTCTGTAACGACACTACGCAGGTATAAATGGAAATCTATAGAAAGTATGGTTCCAAAGAAAGACAATAAGTAATGGGTGGATAAAACTGGGATTTGTGTTCTACCTAAACTCGAAGTATTTCTTTGGGCGATTAAAGTTGCGATGCTTCAGTATGGTGTCTTTGGATGTAGATGCACAAAATTGTGACATCACAGACTTATGGCTTGGAAGTGCTCTATTTTATGACAGAAGGAGTGGATTGCAATTTTAAAAGCTTACTTCGGAGGAGAACCGCAGTTTTGAATAATACCCATCTCAAAAAGCCAAAGAACAATCCACTCCGAAAGAGATACTATTTCATCGGTAGGAAAACGAGCCACTTACTGTACATAACAATGTGCCCACCCTGCCCAATGGAGTGGGGCACAGCTAGTGATATAACTTTCTGAAGGTCCAAAAACTGTAATAAAAATGGAAAGCATTAATTCCAACTATCATACGATCATCATACTTAAAGCGTGTAGGGCCACACGGGTTTCATAGTGCTCTAAATAATTGGTTCTGACCATAGGCCCAGGTTGGACTATTTTTAATCTCGATGAGGCATGAAGTGTGTTTGTTTTACGGCACTGATTCTCTCACTTCCCTGGAACCAATTGTCCTTAAATTAGGGATGAACAACTGCCTGCGCATATGGTTGCTAATGGTGGTCGTTAAAACTCTGAACAAAAGAAAGAAATTTGATAAGACACCAAATGTTATCGCGACACTAAGCTGGTCGTATATCCCAAGAATTTAGTCAGTAAACATTAAAAGCATAAAACCAAAAGAAAAGTATTTTTTTGGATTAGAAATTTTTCAAATGTTAACTTAATTTCGAACAATTATTTTCACACACACAAAGGGATATCCGAAGTTCTCTCCTAGTATTTCAACTATTTGCTTATTTATTCAATCTAAAATTTCTATCAGAAATCCTGTTCGTATTCTGCTAACAATATGCTGGCAGATACCATCGTCTCAGAAGCATGATGACGATAGTTAATTTTTGACAGAATAGTGTTTGATTTTTTAATTTTCAAGTCTGAGCATTGAAGATACAGAATTAAAATTATGTTTCTTGGAGTGTTATTAGACACCTGGGCATTATTTTATAGACTTAAGTTTGCACCCATGCACATTCATTTTCAAGCATAAACGACATGCGGATGATACGTGACAAATTTTAAATCAAAGATAAATTAAAATTAAAGTGAACACTATGAAGGTTCGTATAATGAAAAAGCAATAACGCCCTGCTGTATAATTCTTCTTGGTACAATTTGATATAATTATATAAGAACCTAAGTCTAACACAACAGTCCATGCATGTGGGAAATCGGTAGAAAAGAGTCATTACAAGCATTCTGGTGAGATTTTGTTTTCAAGTCGTGTCACTTACTAACGTTCGCTTACCAGAAATATATACAGTGCAGTAGGTGTCAATTAGTTTGCGACCACAGTTGCTCCCTTAAATTGGAATCCTTTTTGACAACGCTCTAGTAAGCTTACAATACTAAAGATTCCTCTTACGCGCATCAAACGTAGTTGATTTGTTAATCATGCCAAAGTAAAATTAAACAATGGTAATGTGCCTCACTTATTGTGTAAATCCCCTACATCAAAGTTTTTAGGAGATATCATTAACATGTGGTTTGAGCAGGAGGACTGTAAAGATTTCCTTTCAAATGAGGTACAGATTGCATATACTATTTTATCAGACGTGATTTCCAGCTAAACTATATCTAAATTGTTTCTCGAGGAAATCCTATCGTGTACTGTTGAGCTTGTGTTACCTAGTCATGCACAATATTTGCTTAAATTCTAAATTTCGTTTCCATTTTAGAATTTGTCACTTTAGTAAGTAGGTTTTTTGTGGCTTGACGTTTTAGTCCGTGTACAAGGGAAATGTCGCCAATTATTTCTACGATTATTGTGTATCTAATAAACTGGACTTTGATATTTATCGTCAAGCTTCATTCTAATACATTTTTTGGTTCTGGTGTACCCACAGTTTTTCTGCTTTTTGATTAGCTTCTTTCCCTTTCCTTGCGTTTACTTGAGACATGTGCTCTGTGATATCGGACATAATGGCGGAGGATAATGGCTGGATATATTAACAGACGTTTCGGTTCAAATTTCCATACGAAGAAACATGTAAATTTATGAAATCAGTTTGGGTTCGAATGCAGAAAGAATAACAATGGATAGGAAAAATCTGCAAAACACCATGCTCTGATTCTAAAGGATCAACTCGCGTCATAAGTTTGTTATCCTAATGGTGAAAAATCACATAAATTTAATTTATTATTTCAAAGTATAGTAATTTTGTAAATTCCGATGTATTTCATTTTAAACTCATTGAAAGATTTGCGTAACATAATAACACGGCGGACACCTGAAAATATTTCATTCTGATTTTCAGTGTATGTTTTAAGATGTAAAACTGTTTTTAAATGGCACAGTAAATACGAATTTAGAAAATGTGAACCCGTTTATTGGTGTAAAAATGACATGGACGTTAAGTCAAATAATACCCGAAAATGTGAAAATGTCGACGTCCTGGAGAGGGGAATGACATCACGCATCACCCTGATAGCGCCGGAGTGTCCAAATCGGGCGATACTCGGACGCTATCCGGGAGACGCGGTTGCTAATCTCGCTCCAGGACGAAGGAAAGTATTCAAGTTTTCGGGTATTATTTGAGTTGAAGTCCATGTCATATTCCCACCAATAAACAGATTCTACCTTCCAAATTGGTATTGCCCTATGGCGTAATCCCGTATTTCATAAATTGACACATTAAATACCAAATCTTTCTAAATTGCCAAAATGCAACTACATCGATGAAATGAAACTTCACCGTCTATGTACGATATATTTAATAAAATACAAAATAATACGGCAATATCAAGGAATGTGCTAAATGGAATGGGAAAACATTAGACTACTGGACACTCTAGCATACATACATACATTCGCTGCATTTTGTTGAGAGTATGTACATCGAAGCCTTAGGCGACAGTTGCTGTAATGACTACTTGCCCTGAGGACATATCAAAAATTTGGAAGTAGCGTATTACCAAACTAAACTTTAAATTATAGTAATATATATTAACAATTTTAAAAAATACATAAAATTGATCATAACTTTTTGTATTTTGTAACACATTCTTGTATCAAAAAAATATGGGCTTAATAATTTGTGAAATTCGTTCCCCGTTATACTGGAATAATGGCAAAGGTCACGACCCATGCGACGTTTGATGACTTATACCCATAATACATCGTTGAACTACGATATAAAGTAGTGTTGCATTGCCTCTGTTACACCTGACGTTGGGGTAAATGTTACCCCGAAAGTGCTGATGGGGTATTTTAACTGTAATATCTTTCGTATTTTATTAAACATATCGTACATAGAGGGTGTAGTTTCCTTTCATTGACATATTGTGTGAGGTGTAATTCTTTTCATCATGCACTACATATTACCACTATAGAAAAATACTTTGATTATAATATTTATTGAGAATATTAGTTTTACAATAGATGTGTTTGAAAATCCATATACAAATAAGAATATAGTGTGGTAAAGGCATTTTCACTTACATTATTTTCACTTTTTTACGTGTAAAAATTCTCTATATAAAATTTTAATAATTTTTTTGTCATAACATATTATTTGAGTTACCAAAGAACGCTGTTTATTAGGCTTAAAAATAAAACCTGAATCGTTTAACATGAAATCAAATTGAGATGTACGTGATACCATCTTAGCTGCTCAGTTGAAAGTATGTCGTGAATTTGGCAGATGTGTTAAGAACAAATGTTCTCTTCAAGGAAAGAATAAAATCACAAAACAAGTTATGAAAAAGCAATTTCGTACATTTTGCAAGAGTCACCAGCACTTTGCAAATGACAACTCTCTACGAAGTAGCTATAAATTCAAATAGACCGTGCCTGAGTATGTCTGAGGGTTGTTTCATTCCCACTGAATAGCACTTCTTATTTGGACGCTGAATATGAGTTTCTTTCCTTGTGTTTCCATCATTATCATTGACATATTTCGGAACACGTAATACCTTCCATTTTCAACTTGAGAAACGATTTTCTTTCGAGTTTGGAAGAACGATTGCAAATTACTGCACCCTCGGATCATTAACTCTATAAGAAATCAGAATGCCACGAGTACAAATCTCACAATAGTCACCAAATACGACAATGCCACAATACCAGGTTCCACTCGCTGAGCATGCCCACAAGATAAGAGCCAACTTCTGTTACAGGGAAACAACAGAAGTGCTCCTCCATCCAGCAGCCATCAATCGGAGAGTGGCTTAGATAATCAGCTGACAGGAGCGCAGTGACAACAAATACGTTAGAACATTATGCTACTTTGTTTAGTTACTCTCCTTTACAAGCATTTATTTTGTTGGTTTGCTCTTTACAATTCTTTTAATAGCTAAATTTTTAACAGATTCCCTCAAAACTCAAGGCACACTGTTTAGGTTTTTAATATTGTTCATTCATTTCTCATGCTTTGCTTGCTTTCATCCTGAGAACACCCAAGTTGGGTGTTGTTGCGTTCTGTCATATTACCTACTTCGTGCTATGCAAGGTCACTGCTCAAAACTGTGAAGCATAGTCCAATCCTAATAGATTACTTACAATATATTTATTCGGTCTTCAGTCATAGCATCAAGCTCCTTTGCTGCTTTGGGTACTTCGCCGAGAGTTCCCGCATGAGAAATATTTGTTAAATACCTGTATTCTTTACTTGTTATGTATCTACTCTTTTTCTAATTTTCATCATAGTTAAAACTTCGTAACACGTTCTTAAATCCATCTTTAGATCCTGCTTGTTTTTTTTGCACATAGATACGACTTAAAATTTTACTGCAATTGAACTGCGTGGTATCATTCTCTTT